>JBAJHX010000115.1:4096547-4173759 GCA_037176925.1 Amniataba percoides
TCACTGTGTTGGCTCACAGCACAGAAATACAAGCCTTTATCTGCTGGCTGCAGCTTCTTCACTGTGAATGTCCCACTCACTTCATTAGGTTTGGTGGCTGAAAATTTCTCTTTGGGAAAACTTCCAAAGTCATGATCTTGATTGCCCACTGTTGTGAACGCAATTTGTTCCATTGTTTTTCCTGGTAGCTGTCTGTACCAGTACATGTGGAAATAGTCAGCACCCTTTGTTTGGTTGCAGCTCATCGTTGCGTCCTCGCCCTGGTTTTTCCACAGTCTGTCAGTCTGGGTGACGTTATCACCAATAATAAGTCCTGTGTGTACAACAGTAAAGGTTATTACAAACAAGCCTTTTAATCATCCTTTTTTACATTTTCTTTTTACTCTCTTACAACATTTGCATCAAGTCTAAACCCTTATCAAAATGTACATATACAAAATATTAGTTTATTATTATCCATTTATTGTAGATTACCTGTCATCCACAGTACAAAGACTGATAATCTGAGGACACCTTGTTTAATCATGTTCAGTTAGAGAGACACTGCCAGAGTCTGACTTTGATACTCAGATATAAAAAGCAGCAGGTGGGAGTGTCTCTGGATTGTGTGATGTGATCTTTAAATATTAACTGGGGGTCCCCCTGCAGTTCATCATTCTCATCTGCATCGAATGACGGTGACAATATGAGCGATCTTGAACTGGATCAGCAGCACTCAGAAGTTCTAACATTTGATCCAGTTTGATTTCTTGACTTGTTGCTTTTGATGCCTCTGAGTTTTATTACTTTAATCTAGTTTCAAAGTGTCACAGCTAAGAAAAGTTTATAACCATTAACAGGAGATTCTAGTAAAATATTTGATGTATAAATACATTTCAGCTGTCACTAGAAACTTTAGATGCATAACACTTTTTTATCTTCTATATTTTTTTAAAGAAATAGAGGAAGGCAGTTTTAGTGAATTTCACTGTTTCCTCCTTATTTCTTATCTCCACTGTTCACTGTGGTTCAAAATAAGAGAGCAGTTTAAATTAAATTTATGTCTGGATGATTTCCATATTTTTATATATATTTCCAAGGAATATTAAGAAATGTCTTTCATTCAAACAAATTGACCTTTTTATGTTTTAATTTGGAGTCTACCAGTTTTTTTTTTTTTTTTTTACGACTGACTGACTTGTTGTATTAATATATTGTAAAAAATGAGATCCCTGATATAAGTCTTTCTGTGTGTAGTCACATTCTTTGCCTTAAGTTTTCTTTTTTTCAAAGGGATCTTAAGTTGCCAAAAATCCCTTTGAAAATATGAAATTATAACAACACTTGTACACTTTGCTCCAGTAGATGGTGCTGCTTTCCTTTGCTTTTGCAGAGAAATCTGGGATTTAAAACTTGTCCTGCATTTTTGAAATTCACGGCTCTTCTTGTTGAACTGAATCACTGTGTTGTTAAAGAAAAAGTCAGTGCTGGGTGTCACGATTTAGTCCACATTTATTTATTTATTTATTTATTTGTTTTGTTTTTTCATTGTAAAACAGTTTTGTTCAGTACTATGACAAAACATCAGAGCAGGTCTTTGTGTTGTTGGCTGTTAAAAGCTGACCATGAACCAGTTTGGTCATTTACATTTAACTTTAATTCAGCCCCCCCCACCCCCCTCTCCCCTCTGCGGTTCTTGCGAGTCACAGCGGATCATATTGGATGAAATATTTATTCACACAGCTGCGGTTGGTTTGCACAGACATCTTACAAGTGTACACAGTTCGGAGATATGTGAGATTTCACAGAGCAGTAATGAACCGGAGAGCGTCTGCGTCTGCAGCCCAAATTCAAGGACCCACTGCTGGTTGGTGGTACCGGTCCGAGGGGGGATCAGGAAACACACAGCTGCTGTATAATTCAGTTTAATGCAATCAAGCTTAAATACACTGACATTTAACTTCTTTAATCTGTTAAGATTTGTCCAAACTTCTAGAGCATTTCTGATTTAAAAGATTTTACACAAATGACACATATAAAGTGTCATTTGTGCACTTTTCAGCCAAACCCAGTTTCAAAATAAGAGTTTCGTGAAAGTTTACAGTGATTTTTGTGGTCTGTTTTGCATATTGCTGCAGCCTGGAATCTAAAATAAATATCTGAAATCTCGGTTGTTTCAGAGAAAACAAATTTAGTCCCCACAACCGAAATGAAAAAAAAGGTGCTTCAGTGTTTCAGAGTTTCTTTGCTTTTTTTTTACAGCTTGTAATCATCCTCTTTCTGCCCTTCAAAGAGCTCAGTCTCTTTACAAAATAACAACACAATGGTTATAAAATGCCTCAAAACACGCAGTTTAAATATTTTCTCATTAAAATCATTTTGCACTGTCAGTTCTCATCAGAGTAATGTGGTTAGAAAACCAAATTAACCGAATCCGTGCCAGCTTCTCCAAAACACACAAAATCTCCTCTTTGTGTTTTTATCCTGCAGAGCACCACTGAGTCAGTTTGTCCTTTAGTGTGACCAGTAGGAAGGTTCAAAGGTCAGTTCAGCCAAAACGAAAACTGATGGTGAGATTTGAGGACAATGTTTATTAAAAGAATCATTGCAGTACTGTGAGCAGAAAACCTTAAAATCTCAAAGGAAACAAAACCAAAACTCTTTCCTCACATCGCACTAACATTTGGTCGAACACGTACTTAAAGTGGATGAACTGACCCTTTTTCACATTATGACCGTGACCTGGCTCAGTGAGGGAGGAGAGGCCGGTCAGGGGAAAGTGTTGAATCCGGTCTTATTGTGCAAAGGAATGCCCTCCGCCCCCCTGAACTCCTCCGCGATGTCGTCGAACGTGCGGCCTTTTGTCTCTGGGAGGCGAATCCAGGTGAAGGTGAAGGCGGACAGAGCCACAGTCATGAAGAGGAGGTAGACGTACGCGCCGCAGAATTTCTGTGTGTGCAAGAGACAGACTGGGTTTCATTATTTTGATTATTTTTAAGGACCAAATATGAATATAATTACAACATATGAACACCAACTTGCATAAAGCAGAGAACATTTCACAAAGAAAGTTCATCAACCAGTTCCTTGGTTTTGGTTTCAGGTTGGCTGCCATCTCTGCAGCACTACAGAGAACAGATGTGTCCCTGCTTAACTGTCAATTTAATCACTATTATTTCAACCTGATTTAAAAGGATTTAGCAGTGGATTTATACACATTCAACATTTTACCAGATTCATGTGTGTTTTACAGTACACAGTCTACGTTTGTATTTAACACATTCGGCAGATTTACGGCCTGTATTTAACAGCCGTGTCTCCGAGGTGTAAGGAAACCAGCAAAAGCAAACAAGAAATCCACCTCTGAGGCACCCCCCCCCCCCCAAACGTACGGCGTGCAGGCCAACAGTGCAAACCCACCAGCAACGGAGGGAAGAGGAGCGCCAGAACAAACTTCCCCCCCCAGTTGAGCATGCTGGTAAAGGCCATGGCGATCGGTCTGCCCGGCTGGTCGAACAGCTCGGCGGCGATGAACCAGGAGATCGGACCGGGGCCCAGCTCGTAGGCCGAGATCAGGCAGAAAACCAGCAGGACCTGCAGGCTCCGCAGCTCCGGGACCAGGTGCTGCACGGGGATCGAAAAAGTGTCTTTCTTTCTTGTTGCATTAATCTTTTGCGAAATGTGTCTTTAACATCATTTTGTAAGAAAGGATGTCAGATTTGTCAAACATCAGACATCTTGTACATATCCAGAATCGGACTAGAAGTTTTGAAATGTTCAGATTCAAACTGATCTTACCAGCACAGAATCGACGATGGTCATGAGCAAGTTGCACACTGCGATGGAGATGAAGCCCGTCAGAAGAAGTCTCCTCCTTCCTGCCCTCTCCATCAGGAAGAACTTGAAATGAGGAAAAAAACCAACACTGCAGTGACTCTGCTCTCTTACATTTATTTCTCCTTTTCAAAAACAAAAATGCAACAAAATCCTGCTGTGGCTCGAGCTGTTCGATCATTCATGAAAACGGTGACCACACTTTTACCTTGAATCCAAGAATTTGATGCAGGTTGAGGCAAAATCTACGAAACGTGACCCAACTTAAGATAAGACTGCTGAAGATGTATTAAGCAGCCGATGTAATAAAAAAGATGAATAATGTTACTCTTTCAGCTGAGCTGGAATGTAAAGGTTTGAAGTATTTTCTACTCACTGCCACCAAAGTGAAGGTCACATTGACGGCCCCGACGCCCAGAGTCAGATATTTGGCCTGATCGAACTTGGCCTGGAACATTCGGGTGGAATAATTGATGATCTGGGAGAAAAAGAGGAGTGGAGACATTTCTTTTAGCTTAGGTGAGTTACTGGGACACTTTGCTGTGTTTTTAGGAACAGTATCCTGACACGCTGCCCTAAAATAGAGCAGGAGGCTCCGAGAAGTCCTGAGCTTTAATAATTGATTGAATAAATACAGCCCGGTAAGCGAAGTGAGACTGACCGCGTTGAATCCAGACAGCTGGCTGCCCAGGTTGATGATGAGGACGATGATGATCGGCTGCTTGTAGCTGCGCTTCCTGAAGAACTCGCGGGTGGTGACGCCGCTCTGAGTGTGGGCGGCCTCCTCCTTCATCTCTTCCAGCTCGGTGAACACCTTGTCCGAGCTTCCTCGCAGCCTCAGCAGGGCTGCAGGGCGAAAACAACATCTTCTCTCAAGGAGGCAAAAGCTGAGATTGTGGAGTGCATTAAAAGCATTTCCATGTTTATTTTTTCCCTGGAAGCCAGCCATCGGATAAAAGCTGAAAATAAGTCTTCAGCTCTGATGATTTCTAAGAAAAATCTCTCTTTGTACTTCACATCTCAATGATTTAACTCCAGATTAATGATTTAGTACTCACCAGCCTCTGCTTTGCTCTCCTCTCCCCGGTTGATGAGCAGGTAGCGGGGGCTCTCCGGGCAGAAAGGCAGGACCAGGTACTGCGCCAGAGCCGGGATGAGAGACAGGGACAGCATCATGGCCCAGTAATGCTCTGTACCCAGCACCGTCTCCAGACCGGCCACCTGCAGCCAAACAGACACAGAAAGCTTGTTGGACAGTGTGACTTCATATCCATGTCTGTTAAATGGGAAGACGAGTGCCTTACAGTTTATTATAATTACATTCAACGCATTTTGCAAGGTACAGAATTACAAATGGTTCTTCACACTTTATCTACTGTATAGCTATCTATCTATCTATCTATCTATCTATCTATCTATCTATCTATCTATCTATCGATAGCTAGTAAAGATCGATCTCAAAGTTTATTTTTTCCCACAAGATTTCCAGCACGGTCCTCACCATTCCCACCAGGATTCCTGAGGCAAAGGACACCTGGTTGAGCGTGGCGAAGGCGCCTCTCAGGTTCGTGGGGGACACTTCCTGGATGTAGAGCGGGTTAAGGCTCATCACCAGGCCGCAGAAGAGGCCGAACACCAGCCGTCCCAGGATGAGGACCTCAAACGACTTGCTGGCTTTGGAGGCAGACATGAGACACGCTCCCACTACAGAGAGACAGTTCACTATGAGGATGGAGTTACGCCTGGAGGGGAGGAATGAAAAGACAAACAGGTTAAGGGAATGATGGAAATTATGGGTGAAACCAAACGTCTTATTTTTCTCGTCGTTTTACCTTCCATAAGAATCCGCCAGATATTTGACTCCCAGCGAGCCCAGCAAGGCCCCGAAGTCTTTAATGCTGACAGAGAGCGACCACAGGAGGGTCAGGCTGTGGTCTGGCATCGACTGGTTGTGCCTGGCTCTCCAGGTGTGGTTGAAAAACTCCTCGATGATCTAAAAAGCAAAAGTCGATCTGCATCAGTCTGACCGCTGACGATGCACGTGACTTACAGTAAAGTCAGGAACGACATTAACTGTCCCTTTAAAAGCAGCATTTGATTATGTACTTAGCCAATCAAACAAGATTGGTGTCCCTTTTACCGTCAGTATTAAATAATCCTGGACTGTGTGAACTTTCGGTGCAGTCTAACTGTGAGAAATGGAAACCTTCCAGGCCTGGAGCAGAGCTGGAGAGTTTCAGGGGATTGTTAAGTTTATTCAGTGTTTTACAGAGGCTGTGAGATATTTGTGTGATGTTCAGACCCCCCCCCCCCCCATGATGTTATGAGCCAGAACGAGGCCGTCTGCTGTCGACAGTGTACGAAGACGGATTTTTGCTGCAGCTGTCAGCTTTTTCGTTTTGTTTCTCTGAGGTGGCTCAGACACTTTCTGCAAATTCTCCCACATTGTGTACATATTTCCTTTTATCTCCCTTTCTATTTTAAATGCAGGGATTTGACCTCCTTTTTCAAGAAATATCATCTTCTATGGATTCTATGGAGTCTCTATAGATTTACAAAGAAAATTTTAAAGTGAACAATGTCTTGATTATGTGAAGGCACTGAAGATGATCTCATGTACAGCGAAACTAAACTATTATTATCATTATTATCATTACGTTGTCGTGTCCCCCCCCTCAGGTCCTTCCTGTCCGGCTCACCTTGGCGGGAGCGTTGACGTTGCCCGTGTGGTAGCCGATCTGCAGGGAGCCGAGCACCGCTGCCAGGATGGAGGTCAGGAGCGTGGCTGTCAGATGGCTCTGAAACAGGTCGAGGTTAGTGCACTTTATTTCTTTTCCTTGTTACCTGAACAGAAACTATGAAATCTTTTTCAAGTAACATTAAAATGCTCCTAAGCCTTTTTTTGTGTATATCAAACACATTCAAGAATCAATTGTGGTTTATGAATGAGATGCACTAAAATTTTGCCGTTAACAAACTGTACTTTTTATCTCAGCACACAGACATGTTATGCAATATACTGTAAACTTTAAAGAGGCTAACTCATTACCCTCACCGACCTCCAAACACAAGCGACCCAGTGACTATTTTGTAAAGGTCAAGGATGGCAGGAACTGCAGCATTTTCACACGCTTCCAACATGTACAGAGCTTTAATTACCACAAGTGAGTGAAAGTGTTTTCTGTCGGGCTGCGTTCATTTGTAGAAAAAGGGTTAAAACAAACAAACCTCCTGAGGCGCCATTTGTTTGGGTGAGACGGTTTTTCACTCCCTCAGGATGATGGTGCATTTATCTTCTCACTTCCTCCGCTGTGAAAAGCCCAGATTTTATATATATGATATTAAATAATATCATATATTACACTGTATTTTATCATAACGTTGAAGAATCTCATGTTTTTATCCCATTAGCAATTCAGTTTCTTAAATCCGAGATAACCTTTATGCTTCATAACACTGAGTATCTCTGTGCATGTAGAAATCAAATCAAACAAAAAGCAGTTTTTTGTTTTTTCAGCTTACCTTTGCTGTAGAGTCAAACAAACAGCTCGTCTTGTCCAAAATATAAACCAAAAATAAAAAAGAGAGAGAGAAAGAAGTCCCATCAGTTGTCTCTGTGAGAGCCGTGACTCATAAAAATGTTCATATGAATAGCAGATTCTACCATTAATGTCTAAAATACGTAGAGACATTTCACAGATTTGATTAAACTTTGCAGGTAAACTGGATTTCAGGAGGCTGTGCTCTCACAAAAACAATGAAATACCTGAAACAAGTACTACTCTCTCTTAAACAACTGCTTCAGTAAAGTCCTGATGGTGATATAAAGCAGCACCTTTATCAACTGTGGAACATATAGAAAAGATTTCACATCTGTATCTACATCTATGTTAATCTCTATGTTAACATCTACAGCGTAAAGTTTTCTCACCACTGCTCGTAATTGCTGTCCGTTGATCCCGTCTTCATCCCTGAGTTTCAGATATGACTGTGTGTATTTTTGCTGCGAACACACCACTGCTGGAAGCTGCGCACACATACATACACACACACACACACCTTGGACCAGTGCGTCCAGTGATGAAGTCACACCCGGCTGGTGAATTTGGGGCAGGCCTGACAGAATGGCAGCCGCGGGCCTCCTCCGGTTCTCATGGACCAGCTGATCCACATCTTGAACTTCAGCGGACTGAGGATCAGTTCATGTGCTGCGCCCGTCGTCTCCGGTGAGGTAAAGCTCTGAACACAACTGTTCCCAGGTCAGGGCTGAAAGGAAACTTGGTTCAAACTTGAGCATTGAGTTGGCATTTTGGCAATTACACAGTCACGTGCTGTGTGTGTGTATGTGTGTGTAGTTGTGGGTAAATATGTCTGTCCTGTGAGGATGTTCTCTGAAATAAGACGTTCAAGAGCGTCTCACAAACTTGCATCTAAATATGTCTCTCAAGGAACAAAGAAAAAAGCTTCAGATTGAACTGTGCATCAGTTTATTTAATGTAAGACCTTACAGGATGTTACAAACCTCCACAAGAGGAGGAAGTCCTGCAGGATTCGAAGCAAGATTTCACTCAAAAACAGTGAAATGCATTTTATAATTGTGATTTTTGAAAGAAAAATTAATATAGCATCATAGAAAAGCCACTTCATTACACTGTAAAAGTTAAATAACTAACTTTGTTATTACAGGGTGTAGGACAGAGGAGTCCAAAGGGACTAGAGGAATTTACAGGGTCCAAAGGTGTGGAGAGGCCCACAAAAATTCAGATCAGAGACTGTGTATATACAGGCCTCCCAGTTATCACATTAGCATTAATATTTAGGTATGTCCAATTATTCTTTTGTAGTGCTTCTCAAAGAGCAGTTCTGTCTATGCTGATACATAATTTAACACCATTAACTGCTATTTCCTTCTTGTAATGCCTTTACAAAGTGGTGGAAGTCTGTGCGTGATAATAGCTGTTGTTATTGAGCACATACATTTGTGTTATGTTTTGGAGCATTAAAGAACAATAGTTGCAGTCTGATGCAGCTGAATGACTAGAAGAGCCTATTTGCTGTTTAATGTAGTCGAATATATCTTTTCGTGAAATGACAGATGGTAAATCAGCAGCAGTGTGTTCGATCGCACATTGTGGATCATGATTGTCTGACTGAGGCAGAGATACTGTGTGGTGCATCCAAGGCTCGTCTTAAAAGGCAGCACCCATCACACAACGCTGCGACAATTTAGAGGCCTCCAGGATTTAACAGACAGTATCAGGATGAAGAACATGTGTGTGCATACACTTCCTCCTCCTCCTCCTCTTCCTCCAGCAGCAGTCCTAAAATGCTCCCAGCTACCTGTCAGTCTGTCTGCGTGGATGGAAACTGCAGATGTGTCGGCTGCCAACATCTGTCAGTCCGCCCTGGAGCCGCAACAGAAGCAACATGTGCAACATTAGAGTAATCCTGAAAGCAGACTCATCTCGATCAAAGAGATAAAACGAGCAAAGATCACATGAGAGGGAGCGGTGCAGCATTAAGGGCTCAAGCCATCTTGGCCTTATGCTCTTTTCTAATGTTCGTATAATCTGCTCATTCCCGTGTCCATTATAGCGAGCGTGATTATCTGTGTTTATGTGTGTGTGTGTGTGTTTGTGTGTGGGGCCTGTGGGTGTCTGTGTGGTCGTTATATTTTAATAAGTATTTGCTCCCAATAGTGTATCCATATATACTGCATATCAGTTTCCCACCCATGAAGTCATGCATAGCTTAAAATTTTCCTTGCCAGTAAATCTCATTACCGCAGTTTTATTGTTTTCATGCTTTAGTTTCAGCTGATGAGTTGCATGTTTCTTTGTTCATTTCTTCACATGTAATGTAATGCAGTCTTATTCAGCGACTGTTACACCCAAAAGTGTGTGTTTTGATTTGTCTCTGGTTGATGCCGTATGTGCAAACACACCTCAGTGTGTAGTCATTTTGTGCATAGATTTCCACATGTAAAGTACAGGTTATAAGTTACTCTGCAAAATGAAATCATGATGTTGGATATGTTCACACACACACACACACACTTGCCTCCTGAGCGTTCAAATGGGCAGTAACTTCTTTTCGCTGCTGAGTTGCACGAGCCAAATAAATAAAAGTACGCAGAAGAAAGATGAACTTAATCATAATGTCGGGCGAGGAAACATTCCCCGGCCTCGCTGCACAAACCACATCATTTGTGCATGAAAAAAAATCTTTATCGTAAAACTTGAGTAAAATATGTACGAATAAATATTAAGTGGCCCCCGAGGGCCCAGAGGTGATGAGAAGCAGATAATTTCAATCCACAGAAAAACCTGCTCTGCACTGACTCGCATGTGAAATACCCGAGTTGTGTTGAAGACAGAGAACAAAAGACCTCCCATAAAACTGAATACTTAAAAAATAGTTTCACATTTCAAATCTCTATTCCTTATTAAGGTTTTAAATTATCCACAGCTACTTTTCAAATTGCTGACGGGTGGATAATAATTTTTAGGTTTTAAATGTTTCATATTTCATACTTTGTATGTTTTTATGATTTATAATGATCACATACAAGAAATGCCCACAATAAATGAGAAATAAAGTCCCTTTTTCCCTTTTTCTAGTACTCTAAATTCACTGAAAGCAAACTGGTATTTAGTACTGAATGTACTTGCCCTCCTGCTTCCTCTCATTGTGTTTTTTACAATGGAAATCTACCCACAAAACCACCCTGGTGTCTCAGGACTATATTTAACACAAATCCGTTGCGCCCCGAGCACAGTCGAGCAAGTATTTGTACAAAACGACTAAAGGATAGTTAGCGTCAGGGGGTAAAATGCGTCGTCCACCTGCAAGCTCTGCTCCTGCAGCTGAGTTCTCAATCAGCGTGTGGATACGCCTGTCTGGAACATGACCTCTGACCCCCTGACAGGCGACCCCCGCTGACCCTGCGCTCAGGCTGCGGGCAGGTGCTGCTGCAGGGACGGAGGGCATCAGGCACAAATGGTGAGCGGCGTGCACCGTCATCCCCCCGCCGCTAATGTTTAGCTATCACACAAACTAATGGCCTCTAATTACCTGTAATGGCGGTTTTGATCTGTTTCTAAGTGTTTCAATGCACACAGAGGAGAAAAAAACGACACTAAATGACTTATCAGCCGCAAAAACATGTGGGAAATGTTGGATAATAGTTTATTGTTTTGGGACCTGACAGAGCAAAAATGGACAGATAACACCCGCTTCTTCATTTTGTTCATTAAGATTTTTTGTGAGTGAGGTGCAGGATCTTTTATATTTAGGCATGCTTTTATTTTTGTGAGGGTTTTAAAATGACTCACACATGAGGTTGTTAAGTAGCAACACAACGTCTCGAAACAACATCACCTGCGCTGCCCACACGTCACTTTCAAAACCCCCAAATTCCAGTCCTCACCTATGAAACCCCCCTTTCTCAACCCACCCTCCCCCCTCCTTCAACAAAGGGGAAAACACACACGCACATACATCCCTAAGCAGCTGCGTCATTATAAAACTCTTTTGAACTTCACACTGGAAGTCAAATGCCACATGTGTCAGTACAAGACAGATGTACTGCAGCTGCCTCTCGGCTCCAATTTCATCTGTGATACAACCCTCTCCCCCCCCATTATTTCCAAACCACCCCCATCACCAGCGTCCTCACCCCCAAAAGCCCTCCACCTCCCATCATGCACTGACAACATCCGCACCTTTGAAGTCTCATCACTAAATCAGGGAATCTCACACCACACACAAACCCACAACTGAGTGTGTCGACATTTTCCAGCATCCAAACGAGGAGACAATGCACTGATTATTATTCACTCCAACCGGAGAGTCCATCTTTAGTCACTTGTTTAAATAATGGAACATTTTCATGCTAGATACACCCCCACCCCTCACCCGAGTGAAATGAAGAAAATTACAAAGAGGTGATCCTTCTTTTAAAAATATTTATTGTCAGTTCATGAAATTCATTCGGCTTGGTTGATATTGTGAATCACGAGTAAAGTCCTTGAGCATACCTGGCTAACAGGCCTCAACGTGTGACCGTGCAGGCCGCAGTAACATGTCTTCACCAATAGGGGGCAGTATTGAACTCCTCCCTCCTCTCTCAGCTCTAAATGCTTTTCTATTGCACAAGAGGGACACTAAATCCAAACTGAGCGTGGTTTAAATAGATGTGGTACAACACAGTAAAACAGTTAGCATTGGCGGTATATTATTGTTGCTTTTGTTTTGTTGTTTTCTGGCACGACTGTACCGCACGGCACAAGTGCAGCCATGATGGGCAAAGACGAGGAAGAAAGGAGGAGGTTGTGTTTGTGGAAAAGAAAAATCTGTCTGATCATTGTTCCTGTTTTACAATTAACAAGCTTTTTAAAAGTACTCTTATATTTGCCCCTGCGAGACATTAAGAACAACTTTATCTGATATTTTGGCGCTCTGATCGTCAAAATCGACAGTTTAATGAACATCTGTCACCAGAACAGAAAGATAATAAGAAAGAAATAACTGCAAATAACTTGTGTTTCTGTTTCACGGTTGACCTGGATGTGGGGAATCCACAGGCCTTTTTCTCATTATGGCCGCTTGAAATTTATGTCACAGTTCAGGTGGGAAAAACCACACGCTGCCCAGAAAAGTGATACAACCCAGGTCTAAGCGACCGCCGAGTGCCAAGATGCACTTCATAAAGCGAAACATCACCTATCAGTGCATGTTCCTCTTTTGAAAAACAGCCTTTTTTCCCTTCTTTTTGTATTGTGACAAAGGTTGAAATAGCTGAGGAACTAAGGCCTGTATTAAAGTGGAGGAGTGTTGTCGTGGCTCAGCCAAACAGCTGCACCTCAAGCCGCATGATTTACATTGACCGGTTTCACCCAAACACAACACGTCTCAGCGTTTTGTTTTCCAGCAGATCTCATTTCTTCAGCCGCGAAATGAGAAATATTGTCAAAACACGTCGAGCCTGTTGAGGCTTTAGCAGTGGAAAAGTGGCTTCTCCACCCCTCCGTCAGACTGACAGTCATCTATAAGCCTCCTTCACTATATGCCCCCCCCCATCGTGATTAGCAGTGATTACTGGCCTGTTAGGTTGTTTTAGATCTCTCGAGCAGCGTCTGGAAACACTTCAGCAGACACACGAGGCCAAATGTTCAATCCCGGGGCCGAAGCAGACACTCGGGAGAGACCGCCGAGAAAGAGACATTTTTTTTTATCGTGCTTTGCATAACTGTCCAGCTCAAATCAGACCCGACTGGACTGGACCGTGCACAGCGATGATGGCGGGAATCGTAAAACACGAGCTGAAATAGTCAAATAATCCCACTGTAGATGAAATAAACAGTGCTGGGAGCTGATAACATCCAGTCTGGTCTGAGCGCTTCAGTGTTGTGAATTAGCTACTGTAAAAGCCTAATGCATGACATGATGTAAACACAGTGAAATGTATATATTTCTTTTACAATGAGCCAGAATGACAGCGCAGTAAGTGAACACCCACATGCCCCACAATGAGTTTTAGTAAAACAAACACATAAAGGTTATTGTACATATTTACAATAGGAGTATTTTTTTGTCTCACGTTCATGAGCCACTGCAGTGACTCTTGGGAATATGCAGAAGAAATACACAACTAAAAAAAAAAAAACAAACACACAAGCATTCAGACCACAATGGCAACTCGTGATTCTCCAATTTTGAAACTCAATTGTTCCCAAATGTGAGGAAGAAATTTTTTATTTTTTACATTCCAAAAGGTCTTTTTCTTGTGTTTTTCCTCCCTGCTCAGTCATTTTCCGATTAATCAGACAGCCTGGGGGGGGGGGTATTTTAAAGGACTTACTGCATTGTCTTACATAAGGTGGAAAAGCTCCAAGTGTGTGTGGTGGGAAGTGTTTCAGAGAGCAGGACTGAGATCAGCTGTTGGAGGACAGACAACGAATGTGTTTGCATACACAAAATGTACTCTGATATTACTGGAGAGACTCAAATATTTATTTTAGGAACTGGCATTTGTAAATGCCACATCTTGTTTACAATAACTGGGATAAACGTGAATATGACAGCTGAAATGAGGCGATGTTAACGGGATACTGAGCCATGTAAACATTTTACTCCATTTACTGGTCGGGTTTAGTCATCTGTGCCACCTCTTTTTCCTGTTACGGTGAGGCCTAATAAGAATATTTGAAACTCGCTGTCTGGATCTGTTTTGGAAAAATAAAATCCCCACCAGGGGGTTTCTCACAGATTTGTTAATGCAGTTTGAAGCCAGCAGAGCCGATGAACACACGATCACTTTGTGGGAAATTCAAAATAAACCATTAACATACTGGGAACACTTGACTCTTTAGCTGTTTTTTAGGTTTGACTGTATAGAAAATCAGTATTAACATTATCTTAGTAGAGTAATAAAATAGCCACACTGACTTGTGACTGTAACGTAACATAAATCACACACAGAACAACAGTGTGTTTCAACTTAAAGTTGCACTGATCAATAGTTTTCATACATCAACATTAGATCAAGTGGACTGTGACAGATGAACCCTTAGAGAACTTGGCTCTCAACTAATAACCTCTGATAATCTGATTATATGCTGCCTGCCCAGCGTCAAACAACAGACAGACAAAGTTAGCTGGTGAACACAGTGGATCTTTTAGCAGCTTAACAACCAGATATCTCCTTTAGGATTTGGTGGAGACCAAAAACAGAGCCAAAAAAGAGTAACTATTGGAGTTAGGGTGATGTTTTTATCTGTAAGGAGATGACATATTAGCTATAACAACTTTATGAGGGGTTGTGTGTCTCAATTTTTTTTATTCATCTGCCCTCTAGTGGTAAAAATTAATGAATGCAGCTTTAATATAAACACTGCCACGCGCATGTAGAAACATTTTACCTGCCGGGCTCTGCACTGTTGATCTGTGTTAGTATAGTGCACACACACGCACACAAACACACACACACACACTGTTTATGTACCAGTGTTGGGGGCGATTCATAACTTTAACTAACATTACCTTTGTTATTACCGATAGCTCTAACACATTTTTTCATTAATTACAATCTGTTTCTATTGCTTTTTGAAATGTTTTTTCTTAACTATAATTATTTTTCTTTTTGTTGGCACAAACTTTGTAAAAGAGTAAAAAAAAAATACATGAAAACCTCAAGGCATCCTGTGCAGACAACACGCTAATAACAGAAAACTACATCCAACATCACGGCCTTGCATTGGTTTTGGGTTGCAGAAAAAGTACACCTTTTAAGCAATTGTGACGTAAGCAAGTAAAGTAATTACTTACAGCTACCTTTCCCCAACACTGGTGTGTGTACTGAACAAAAACCAGACATAAAACGTCGCTGACATTGTTCACAAAAATCTGATTCTTAAGCCAGAAAAATGTTAATGTAGCTAGAAAGCTCTGTACAGTGCAAGGGGATTCATACAGCTAATTGTGTGCTGATAAATTAGGCTTCATGGTCACAGTTTAACTCGAATACATGCTACTTAATATTGCATGCTCGCATACAACATTACACATTCGTTTAAATTGGTCTACACTGACGTAGCTCTTCTTTTTTGCCTTTCCCGAGCAACGTTTGAATGAATGCGACTCACTGTAGGCTGTAGTGAGTGGCCTGTGAGCTGCGATATGTAACAGGGTGAAATTTAAGTTGAATTTAATAGCCACAAAATGTGCCTGTTCCTGTTATCGGAGGACAGAACAGATCACTAAACACGAGGGGAAATGTGGTAACGTACACATCTTCCAGTGGTGAGTCATCTTTTTACAAATATATTCTCATTCTTACCTAGACCTTTTCAGTCACTTCAAGAAAAAAAAACACGTACAAACAGATAAAATGTCAAACATAGGGAGGAGAAAGTGCAAATATTTTGGCGCCGCTTCGTTTTCTTTTCTCGTTTTTCTGTTCATTTTTTTTTAACTCAGGAACTTCTTAATTTTTCTGCTCCATCTTTCTCTTTCCTGTCAGCAAGCGTACAGATGCCTTCCCTCTGTGCCCTCTGCTCTCGTCTCAGCTTCTCGATCCTTCTCTTCTCACACCAGACGACCTACTGGGGGGAAAAAAATAAAAAAAGACAGACGGACAAGAGAAGGGAAGGACAGAGGGGAGAGGAAGGGGGGAGGAAAAAAGAAAATGTTTTCAGTCATCTGTTTTAGCATCCAGCATGCAGATGCGCTCGCACAAAGCTGCTGCGTGACAAGACAATGGCAGAAGCTCACTTTGACACGCTTACTCACACACACAATTTAAATAAGACTGAAAAGATAAATGTACTGTTTCATTGCTTTTGCATTTACTTCCATTAAAATTAACAAGCTGTGTAACAATAGCAGACCGTGATAAGAGTAACTTTAGTGCAGCAACCTGGCTCCTGCTATCAAGTTGTGTTGTCCATTATTGTTCACATCTGCAACGTGAGGCAAAAGTTCATGGCTGCAGATAAGAAAAATAGTAAATATGTTTCACTTAAATCAAATTCACTTAAATTCCTTTCAATCAACAACATATCTGAGTTGTTTTTTAGACATTTTTCTTAACCATCTGTTTTTCTTTGAGCTTGTGGGACACTCACCCACACAGTAAAGAAGGCACGAAGTCAGTGGCTACTAACTAAAGATTGACTGCTAAGCAGCTGCACCAAACCTACACGTAAAAAAAAAAAAAAATACAGTCCGTACAAACCATCACATGTGCTGACGTTATGTTGTAACTGAGCCATAACTCAGCAGGTCTCTGAAGTTGTGTGTTGTGTTGCAGGGGACAGTCAGTGTACTGTGCAAGGGACGGACCGCTCACCCATCAATCAGATGAGTGGGCGAGGGGGACAGAGAGAAGGAGGGAGTGAGAAAGAGAAAGAAAGAAAGAAAGGAGGAGATGCCTGGGAGAAAAGGAGATGGGTAAAGAGCTTAGATTGCTTACAGATGGCTGTCAGAGGGGAGCAGAGGTCCTCCAGAGTCCTGTGAGAGCTCGGGCTGTGTGTGAATGTGTGTGTCTGTTTGCATGCACCCACTTGTATCTGTGTGTTTGCATGTTTGTGCATTCAAACGGGTGCAGGTATATGCGGGTCTTTCCATCTATCAGTACGTTGTGTGTGTGTGTGTGTGCATAAGGTATGTGTGCATGCAGTATTTGTGTGTATGTATAGACTTTCTACTGGCCTACATGAGGTTATGTCTTTGTGTGTGTGTTTGTGTGTGTGTGCAGGTGTGCTCTCTGTCAGTGCTGGTTATTTTAACCGTGAAATAGAAGTCCAGCTGATTTCGCTGCAGACTCTGGAAGCTTCTGTGGTCTCGGGCGACGCATTCGCTTCACAATCCCTCCCTCCCTCCATAAATCACTTTCACCTGTACTTTAAGTGCACGAAATAAAACATTACGGCCACCTATTTCTACCGTGACTGGAAGGATCCAGGTGATTACTGTTTGAGCTGTGACACTTTTATGTAAATAAATGTCGGTTCTGTTAATGACGGCCACAAAAAACCACAACACTGAGCCAACTTGTGTCCACCGAGTTCATAAAATACTTTCCTTTCTACTTTAAAGTTTCAGTTTAGAAGGTTTTTCTCGTTTGCAGTACAGGTGTGTTTTTGGATCCCCAAATCATCAATCCTTTCTTTCTTTGGCCACAGTAACTAAGAGCAAGTACGCTGCATTGAAAGTCTCATTAAAAGCCGAACATTTGTGATTTTTCCTGGAAAGTCACTGCTGACATCGTCATTATGCTGCAAATGCTTTCATCAGAGGGCCATAGGCTCAGTTGCCATTGTTTTACCTCATTCAGCAATGAAAAGCTTCAAGACTATATCTTCAAGCACAAACAAAAAAAACTGTCTATGCACAATAAGTAACATGGCTACTCTATGACCAGTCGGCACAACAGCAAGTAAACACAACGTTTTCTTTTAAAGTGAACAGTGTTGCAGACAATGTTGCCAGATACGGTGATTTCTTATAATAATAAATTGTACGAACACAGTCTTGATTAATGACTTTAATGTGTGGATTAAATTAATTCACTGTCAACAGCAACAATTTGAAAAAAAACAAAACTTTATGTAAAGAAAAATGAAGGTAAGAAATTGGAAAAAGCAGAGCTCTTTGAGTGCTCGCCATGTAAAAGGCTCTGAGGATCCTGAATGTGCTCAGAACATTTAAATATTTCATTTTGACATTTCTTATGTGCAAATAGAAGTTTTAGCCTGGAGAGAGGGTCTTCAGCATAATAATTCATCCTTTGGGGACCAAATTTCCATTAAATCTTGCCACCACTTATGTAGATTGTTTGGTTTGGACATCTGACATCCTTGGGTCTGGCAACTAGTTGGGTAAAAATCTAATATTAAATTTGGTGAAAACAGGATATAAAATAAAATCATGGAGGGATGTTTGAATGTTAAAATGTTTTTCTTTCGTTCAGAGCAGCTGTTGACTGCAGCTTGGCCTCTCCAGTGTTAATGGATTTATAACATTATTTAGGTCACAACTCACGAACAAGAACTGTATTATTTCGTACATTCGGTGTCATAAACCCTTTACCTTGGCAGCATTAAGAGCCGTGTCCTACCTGTTAAACTATGCAAGGCCACAATATTTCCTGATACCTCTTTCCAATGAAGTCATGGCGTTCCTCTCTCTCTCTCTTTTGCTCAGATAAATGTCTCCGTTGTAAGGAGCCGGGCCACAGTAGTGCTGATGAATCGGCTTCGCAATTACCCGGCTCCAGAGCAGCGAATGGTCCTAGTCACAGAGGACACTGTCTGCGCCATTAACAACACAAAGCTCCCCGGCCTCTCCCTGGACACCTTGGCCCCACTTGTGATAAAGAGCTGAAAGCAGATCCCGTCTCGCGGTGAATCGCCTCGGGACCCGACGATAAAGACGCTTGGCTCGAGAGCTGGGAATCATGGTATACCTGTACATAGTGGCAGCAGGGGGGGAAAAAACACCCAGCTGAGGAGGCGGATACCTGAGTTTACAGGCCGCGAAATAGGTGTTTTGGTAGGAAACTCATCACCAAAAAGGAACAGGTAGCAAAGCTTATCTAACTGTCACATCCCTGCTACCTTTAACACGGCGCGAAGAGCTGATGTCACAGCAATTAAAACACAAGTGGTGCGGAGTAATTGCTGTTGGCTCGGGGAGGACGGGGCTCTGGGCTCTCTAATGGTCCTGCGGCCTCGGTGCCAGACCCGCCTCATAATGCCCCCCTTTCATTCCGGCCTAATGACGGACACAGCCAGAACAAACAGAAGAGGAATGGACGAGAAGGCAGGAAAGGAGACGAGAGGGGAAGACGGGAGTTTGGCGTGAAGCAGCAGACGGGACACGAAAAGAGTGTTTTTGTCAACGCGAGCCTCACCTGAAGGAAGTTAAGAGGTGGCAATATTCATAAAAATCCTCCTCAGTCATCAGTACCTAATGACATGAGACTGATAGTTATGTCATAAACATGCATGATTTATAGTATTATAATTGATACACAACACCAGTAAACCAACTTTTTACTGTGAGAAATATGTTTCAGAATAATTTTCTGGAGAGAAATCTTACATCCTTCTGTTTTTTTTGTTCTACAAAACCAGAAAAATTGGTTCTTAAACGTGGACAGATCCTGTTTCTTCTGGAAAAAGAAGATATCTTCATTGGATGATGTAGGTTTCCTGTATACTTGTGCTACTGTCACTCCTAGGGAATAATATTTTCCCCCAAAATGAGACATTTTCTATGCCAGGAACCTTGGAACTGCATTTATTTTTAAGGTATAACTTAAGTTAAGATAACTTTGGTCGTATTTTAAGCAACACTGAATGTAAAAAGGATAAATACAAACTTATGGCTTCTCAACCTGACCGCTTCAGTGTATTATTTAATAGTATAAATAATTATTAAGGCAAAAAAGCAGCATTTAAGTCAATCAAAAGTAGAATGAATATATTATAAACTTTATGTGCAGCTTCAACTTCGCTCTAGCTGCAAGGATTAAGACATGCTACATTCATTGTCCGTGATCTGCCTGCTGAGGACGGCCTCATGGAAGTGATTTTTTGACTATTCTTCATTGTTTAAACATACAAAATGTGTTAAAGCATGTAATCTGACATTTTCACGTATGTCAATGCAAAGCTGACAAAGATAAATTTAGTGTGTCAAAAGGAAGTTACTGTAGCCTGCTAACTGCATTCATGGCCATGGCACAGTCCTGTTTGGTTTGAATTTGCGGCGCTTTGCGTTTATTAATTACTCAATAAGCTTTCAGGGTGATCCACCATCCTCTACATGAATAAATGAATTGTAGTCCCATCAGTCTGACATACTTGCACTTTGTGTTGCAGAAAAAATGTTATCCACTACACAAATACTCAGCAGCAGCAAACTAAAACCTCTGCAAGCACTCACAACAGATCCTCTAATATCTCATAATTGTGTATGCCCATGTTTGATGTGTTTTTGTGCATGCAAGCATTCATACATGCACACCCGCATGTGTTTGCACTTATTCAAACGTGTGTTTACCTCTTCTCTAAATGGAATTAGGGCTTTAGAAAAGAACATTGTGAACCTTGCTGCCAAAGTTGAAGCAAGTTGAACAGTGAAGCATCTCTCGTATTTTGTTCATTACAGAAAACGAGACCTGATGCTGGAGGCCGCCTGAACCTCCAGACCTGCTGCTCACCAGTGGCCTGACTGTGAGCAGGGTCTACAGAGAAAACCACCGCCCTGCGCTTCTGTTACGCATCTCATCTATAATGAGGTTTCCAGTCTCCTCAGAGGATGGATGCCACCCTCTTCTCCAGTACTTCAAAACTCACACAAGGTATTCAGATGTTTTCCTTCGCTGCTGCCAAAGTGTCAAGAGCGAGGAGCCTCATGCAGATGTGCTCCACTCTGCCCCACATGCTCGCAATCCTTCACCAAAAAGCACGTACTGTAAACTGTAAATATGTCCAACAACACTCGAGCGACGATCCAAAGCTGCGACAGAGCATGATAAGATTTAATGCCTGGCAGAGGCAGCTTGACTTAAAGGGATCCAGGCCATTGAGGATCAGCAAAGCATACCTGAACACAATGGCCGTCTATCTTTGTCAAGGCAGAATGCTGCCATATGTTCGAGCAGATTCCTGCTTCTTTCGTGCAGGATTTCTCCGTCTCTCTTTTCCTCTGCAAACGTCGCTAGCTCAGCCTGCATAAGAAGCCGTATAGAGCTGTCAGGCCGTTTACATGCAGCTCTTAAGCATGAAGGCGAGAGATTCGGTGACCACAGTGAAAACAACCGACCGAGCCTCCTCCTCTGCTCTTCCAATACCGGGAGTGTTTATCCTGGCAGCTGCGCCCAGCGTCCGAGAGGCCTGACGTTATGCCCGCTCAGAGCCACCGTTCTCCAGGCGCGGCGGGGCAGCGCCAGGGTAAACACATGACCTCAGTGCTATGTGGCGCTGAACCGACCCAGCGGTCCAGAGTCAACAGCACCAAGGGGACCAATAATCGCTCAATGGGGGGAATCCCGACAGATGAAGAAAAAAATGGAGATTAATGTCAGAGTTTTTGGCTAATTTATTGTTGTCCAAGTCAAAGTAGGAAGGAAACGAAGATGTCGCGAAAGTCTAGAGCTGAACTGATTAGTTGATGGATATCAGCAATAATAAATGATTCAGCGTTTAAGTAATTTATCAGGCAAAATTTATTTCAGCTCTTCAAATGTGAGGATTTGCTTTTTTTGTCACACATGAATGTAAACCAAATATCTTTGGGTTTGGACTGATGGCTCGATTAAACAAGACATTTGATGATGACGCCCCGTAAAGGACGTTTTCAATATTTTCTAATGTTTTATAGGCGAAATGGCTGATTAAGGAGAAAATAAGCAGCAGATTAACCACTGCAATGAAAATAATTTAGATGTCACCTTATAAAAGTTTTTGCAAGACGTCACTCACTGGAGACAAAACTTCTTTTTGAACTGCTCTCTAAAATACGAGCATAATACATTACGATACACTATTTTATCCAGACACACACACACAGCTGCACATCCACACACACACCTCAAAGTGTTCATCACAACTCTCATAAAGCAAATTTAAATGCTGCCGTGTCAACCAGCTGTACCCAAACTGATGCGTTTCTTCGATGTGTTAATGGGTTACACGATAAGCCGACTACAGCACTCAAAGCGAAGAGGCAGCCAGAGTTAGTGAAAGCGTATTAGTTTGCCTTACTGAACAATTTTGTCCCTTGCCTTGTCCCTTGGTTGCCACTTGTCGTCGAGCTACCTGCAAAAGAGGAAAGAAAACAAAGCTTGAACTTGATAGAGGTGAATGTCTTTCTCTTAAGTCGCTAAAACAAAAAATATGCCAAGAAATAAAATAAAGTTTGCTCTGAAAATATTCCAGAACATTTGTTTTCTAAATCCAGTGTATCAGTACCACTACCTGTGAAAAATGATCTTTTCCACTGCTGAAACTAATTTTTCATGAATTGACGTTCATGTGTTAAGTGTGTTTTCTAAGCACTTAAAACTTTATTTCACGAGTTCCTCTCTTGCCTGTTTGACATTTGGATAGTAGCTGGCAGCGGCCTCTGACCGTAAGCTGCCTTGACAGTTGTTAATGATCTCTATTAGGACCCGTCTGTACAGTCACGATGAGTAGTTTCAGTTTTCCGGCCCAGACAGCGTCTAGGACATTACATTAGTCTCGTCTAAATATTCATCAGCGAGGGCTTAGCGGGGCGGTGCACCTTGTTTAGACTGCCAACACATCTGTTTGTCACATGCGCTGCAGTTACTTCATCCATTCCTCTTAATGACATGATGACTATGACATGATGAATATTTAAGGGGGAAAAAAAGTGGGAATAAATAGAATTTTTTCAATGTTTAGCAGTTTGCACTTTTAAAAACAAATGATGGCAAATGAAAAATGACCATCTTAACACAAAAAGTACCTATCTTATTATCACAAATTAAATAAATTGTTGTATTTTCATTTAACTAGCTGTTAAACTGTAGAAAATGAGTTATGCATGTTAAAGGACATCTCTAAGTAGCTGCTGACAGAGAATCTATGCAGATTTTCCAAGCTGCTCTGGTTCATACCCCTGTCCAACCCAAGTCTACGACCCCCCCAACCCACTCTCAACCATCCTGCTTGCTCCCCCTCAGCTTTCCCTTTCCTCTTACCCTCCTTGCTGACGCCCAGGCAGCCTTTCAGCTCCTGCAGGGAAATGGCCCTGTCCTTATTCAGGTCACAGTAGTCGGTGAACTTGCGGGCGCATTTCTTGGGTTTGGCTTTCTTCTTCAGGTACCTCTTAAACGGCTTGAGCTCCTTCTTGTTGATGTCTTGGCTGCCGTTGTTGTCCAGCTGGGCGAAGTACCAGTGCACCACCCTCTCCTCTAAAGTGTGACTGGGATCTGGCTCAGCAAACCTGGTTGGGGTTAGAGGAAGCATTGAAATACAATGGAAATGACATGCTACATTGAAATCAGCTGAGAAACCATTCTTAATCCTGCAGGACGCACTGCAGTCTGACTTTAACATACTGGATGCACATCTGGATACTTCAGATAGTCTTGTTCTATATCAGAAACCTATTTTACTACAGCTTAGTGTGCAATAATGTAATTTTAAATCTATTTTCTGCTTTGCTTGGCAGGATGGATTTACATTGTCAGGCAGTGACAAGCTCAGTATATGTTAATATGCCCCACGTTATGGACAGCTTTAATGCCAAATACCTTTCAGTCCCATTAGTGTTTATGGTTTTAGCACTGATGGAAAGTGGACATCAAACCCTGTCAGCATCTGTGCCAAGATCTGTGCACTGTCAGAGGTAAAATATTAGCGTTCAATTCTAAAAAGCCAGAGGAAGGGATTATTTGAGAGGAACCAGAGGAGGTGGAAGTTTTCCACAAAGGATCAGCCATGAGGTATCCCGCTCAGGTGCAGCACTCTTGGGCCTTCAGTGATACGTGACACTACTTACCTCCCACCACCGGAGGGGGCTGGCGAGTTTATGGCTTCCACCATGTCTGTGGTGAGGGCATCTAACAGGCTTGTAATGAATTCCACTTTCTTCCCCTCCGGGCAGCCTGGCACAAAAAAAACCCCAAAAAACATCAAAATTACCTTCCACAACTAATTTGAGTCATTATGGTGAAGTGAAGTGCCTCTAAAGCCTCCACACTGGTGAACCACTATGACACACGTCAAAGGAAAAATGGGTGTTAAACTCTGAAAGAAATCATGCAAACCACATCCAGAGCTCAGCGACAGTCCAGGTGTATCTGTGAACTTGCTTATATTTGCAATAACTCGGGGGATCAGTATGAATATATCTTTCTGAAAGGTGAAATCCACAGTTTGGCTGTTTTCTCAGACTTCAGGAAAGCAGAGGCGAGGCACATGGCGAGAGGCGGAACAGAAGTGTGTGGTGATGAGAGAGTTTTGTTGAGCGGCGCAGACCTGTTAACTTTTATGACACAATTCTGAACACCTTGGGTAGCTCTTTTTAATTGCCCAGATGTATGGCTTTAATAGCACGCTAAACCAGTGCAAATTTTTCCCCCCTAATTGTGTCTCTTAAAGGGAGACTTCAAACGCAGCTGCATAGTAAACTAATCTTCTCATTCTTTTTCTTTTCTTTTTTTTCATCTCTCAGGCTCTCCCTCCTTTCGCTCGGGCTTTCTAAAGCCGGTTCCCCTCCTCCTCCCCTCCCTCCGAGCGGCTCTGGCCTCCTTGTTCTCTGCTCCGTTCGTGTCTTTTCATTCCTTTTTTCGGGCCGGCTCAGGGGGGAGTTCTGTGGGAGGTGGTCCGCTGCCCCCGCCAGGTGAATCCAATTAACATTTCCTACGACACGACAAGTTCGGAGAAGCACTGCCTTGCTGCGCCTTAATCCAAGTGTTAAATTGGGGTGTTATGAAGCGCGAGCCGTTATGCTGGTACGCTGCCTATGTGGCGAGGTGTCAGGAGCGCGTCAGGACCTCTGGCAGCGAGGATCCCATCTCGTTAATCTGGACTTTAAGATGCATTAAAGCTGCACCGAACTGGGTTGTTTGCTCGAAAAATACACACATCATCTCAGAAAGACAGAAGGAGGGTCTAAAAAAGAGAGGTTGTGCTAAAATTGAGACGCAGTGGCACATTTTAAGCTGCCCACAGGTTATATATGATAAGATCCAGTGGGCATTTTTAGAGTTCACCACTAGAATTATCTTAAATACCAAAGTTTGTGCAGAAAAGTTTGTTTTTTCACCTCTTTTTTTGTATGAGACCCTACAGACATGCTTATGTGTTCCAACTTAACTCTGGAGAGAAGCTCAAACTTTTCAACCTGAAGAAAGTGAGGAATTAAGATTAAACTTTAAGTAAGACCTCAATCTTTCCCCCTCTCTGTTGTAAACTGATCATAGAGCATCTGGTTTAGTCAACCTTAAACCTCTGATACAACAGTCTCAGTTCAGTTTGTACGACACTGGATATTTGCTGGTGTGGGTGTTTATCTCACGCCTGCAGTCGAGGAGTTTGTAGGTGCATAGAGTCTGCAGAAAATGAGCAGACGGCAACATTTATGTCACTCAGACCCCCGATGCTTCAGAGAGGTGGAAAGTGTCATTTGGGCTTTATTGTGTGGTGCTGCAAATGCTAATGCATTACAAAAAATGTGGTGCTAAATTTATTTCAAACTGCAACTTCACCACTCTGCAACATGTAGTTTTACGCATACAAAGCATACAAAACATGATTGCAAGAATGCAGTAATACAATCTGAGACATTACTATATTATGACAAAGAATTATTTGCTGATTATGTAACACAAATTCTTTTCTCACCAAAAGTTTTTAAAATATAGGTTTTCGATAGAGCACTGCTCCTGAACTGACTGAACTGGGAAGCGAACAGATCCTGGCCTCTGGTCTCGGGGGAAGAGCTCTTATCTGCTCCCCCTGACAGAGGTGGTATTGTGGCATTTGTGTGCAGCGAGGCCGGACCTGTAGCTGCGTGCTGTTAATAGACTGCCCTCTCAAGCATTCTTTTCTCCCCCTGCCTTGATGTGACGACCATGAAATATTGCGCTTTGTTGTGGCGGTTCAGAACATCCCCTCTACAGTACATAAAAATATCTCCACTCAGCACCCTGCGGTCTCCAACACCCCCAGCAGCACCCCCGCAGCCTCGCCACCGCCACACCCCGCAACACTCACACCTTCCATAAAACATGCCACACATCTGCTGCGCAGTCAGGAGTCATGCTTGACTCTGTAAACTCACCAGATGGGGAATTAAATAAGAGTTACAATGCAACCTTAAATGATGGGGAAACAGAGGGGCAACAAAAGTAAGTGAGCAGTAACAAGGGCAGAGGAGTATGAGCCCAGGTTACGACCTCTGGTTTAGAGGAGAGTCTCTGATCTTTGCGTCCAGGGAATCCAACACCATGAAGTGTGGTTCGCTCAGTTCTTGATCAAAGTGCTCAATCTGGTCAGTTAGCTGGAAGGAGAGGGGGGGTAATATTTTCTGTAACGAATTACCACAGCGGCATGTAGTGATCACTCTCTGAGCCCGTCCCCTGGATAGTAATTGTCAAATCAGCAACAAGAGCAGCAGGTCAAGCTTTGGGTCCACGTGCTGAGGCAGTGTGCATTTTGCTGTACCAAGAGAGATCATTTATGTAAAAAGAGTTTGGAGGGTGGTGTTTTTTTAGCTTTTTCAAAACCAGAAGATACAAGATCATCTTATTACTACCTATAATATTCATACTCTGAAAGAACATTTCTACAATCCTGAGATTCAAATAAGAGATAGGAAGAAAAAGGTGAATGAAACCTGTCAGGTCTCGGCCTTGGAAGGGATCTTCTGTGTCCGAGATGCGAGATCGTGCAGCTCCGTCACACTCCGGCGTCCGGTACCTGTCGCACAGAGAAAAGAGGACAGCAGGGACACGATGGCGTGAGATGGAAACAGAAGAAGAAGAGGGAGAGAACAAACCTGATTTAGCAACATGTGAAAAAAAACATGAGACGCCAAAGGAGAAGCGCGCCCGCGATGACAGAATTCGATCACCCAAAAACCAAAATCAAACCTGCTCAACAAAACAAAAGCACCGCATGAATTTTCCTGCTTTCCTTCGAGGCCTCTGAGCAATCTGAGGTGGAGCTGAAAAGCAGGAGATGTTCCTGGTGCAGGACGAATCTCTTTGTCAACCTTTGTTATAAATTCTCCTCACTGCATGTGGTTGCACACATTCATGCTGTTCTGGCTTCCTGAAACTACAGCCTATTGCTCTTTGGCTTTAATCTGTGTCTTAATTGTTGATCTGTAAAGAATTATTGCCGGTGATTAACCTCTCTTTTTATAAATGCTCAATAAATAAATTTGATTTGACGTGCACAAAGCTTTGTTTCAGAGCCATAACAAACTGTTCGGCATTATGCGTGGCATGACTCGTTTTCTCCTGGCTATTGTATCAGTGGTTCTTGAATAGGATGGAAAATTGAGCATGTGTGTCTCATTTGCCTTTTTTTTTCTTAAAGTGAAAGCAAGTTGTCTTTTTTTTTAACAGTCTGCAGGGCCGCTGATCCAAGACGGGATGTCTGATGCATGACTCTGCACATTGCTGTCCAGAGGAAAGAAACTGGGGTGAGTGACATGAGGGCTCATCCAAAATACATTAACTTCTTATGTGAGGAAATAATCGCCTCAAGGTTGTTGATCAGTATCTCTGAAATTCAGATGCTAATTTGGTCTTTGTACATTTTGCTGCTATGGATGTGATTTATTTCAGGGTTTGGGGGATTATAAATATGCTGGTTTCTCATTATTTGAGGTTAAACCTGCGTTATTCTGTACTCAAACAGCAGCAAGGCCACCGACTAACCTTCTCTGATTATAAAAAGAGCCTGCAACTCATCAGCAGCATAAACCTCCTCGTGGAGAGAGAATGATGAGGTCCCTTCAGGAACAAAAACAGCTCATCTATTCACCGGTGCGTGCTTACACTTTTATCAAACATCCAAACTCTCCTCCCTTTGTCCAGCGCCGTGTTTCAAGTTGTGACGTTCGCTCTCTAGATACAAATCACGAAAAGTTTTTAAACAACCAGAACGTGAGAAATGTGCATCATTTGTTCAGCATTTTAGTGTTACCTCTTCTTCATCCTTTCCCCCCATCCCGACATACAGCTCTTACAAAAACCCATTGTGCCTCTGCCGTTTCCCTGAAAGCAATGTAAACAGCAGCAACTGCACTGAAAACAAACGTCATACCAAACGGCGAGTGTTTATGGACGGCTAAATGATATTCCCATCAGGGCTCGAAGATAATTGTTTCGCCAAGTGAACTGGTAGCAGCAGCCAGAGCTCCTCATGAAGTTTTAAGGTCTTGGAAGCGACAGTAGCTTTGAGCCATTTGCTTTTTGGGCGGCAAAGTTGGTGTTTTTGGTCAGTTTGCTGGGCCTGCAGACTGAAATGTGCCATAAAATTTTTGATGTGTTGCCATGTAATTGCAATTGGTGCAATTATTCATGTTGCCCAGAAGATGCACCCTAAAGACTTTTCAAAGAACCCATTTAATGTATCCCAGCATCTTCTGTGCTTAATGAATGGGACCTAATTTTTTGCACAACTGAACAAAGTTTATGTTTTTTCCTCATTCCACCTGTTCTGCTTCCAGGATATCTACCTTTCCCACTTCAGCAGTAAAATTAAAAGCAAGCTTATAATATTGTTCAGTGGAATCATGAATTTGCTGATGTTAAATGATTTTTCTTCAACGTGGTTTTACCTGGTGGAGGTCCCAGGAATGGGCCGTCCCGTGTCCACCAGCACACACCAGCAGTAGCCTGTGGACTGGTGGCACTGGACGGGTTTGTAAAGGCCTCCGGGGCCACAGTCGGGGATGAAAATGGCCTCGCGGGGATTCTGCCGAGCCTCGTCCAGTGCGCTCTGTCGCTCCTGGTCACAAGAGGGAACTTTCTCTAAAACCATGAGAAACACACTCAATACAGGGACACTCAAAAAATCTGTCACAAGGCACAAGATTTGTAGGTGTTTAATATATGAAATTATGAAACATAGCATTTCTATATGTTGTTCGGAGGCCCGACATTTCAATTTGCTTGATTAGTTTTTCTTGCTGACTTAAGAGTCATGCCTGTTTGGTGACATTTGAGGAGTGACTCTACAGTAGAAACAGGAATAAGAAGTTTTGCATGCAGCAGGTGTTGCAACTGTTTTAAATGTTAGCAGTGGGTTTACGTCCCATGATGCAAATGAATGTCAGGCATCATTTACTAAATTGTTCACTGTTCATCAGTTCAATTGTTAATCAGTGTTAAAAGTGTGGATATTAGTGTTCTCCTTCCATGTACAACTGAAAAAGTGAGATATTTTGAGTATGAAAATTCATCATTGACCTTTGATCCTGCAGTATAGTTTGACTAAAAAAATATATTAGATTTTTTATAAGCTTTTACAAAAAAAGCTCAGCAAAAGATTTACTAAGTGACAAACTTCTCCTTTGGACATGTGATGAACAAAACTGTTCCACTTGTGTAGGATGAATCAATCTGTATCAGCTAATCTGTATCTGCATGATACACTGCTACCGTAAAAGCTGTGCTCGTCCTTCCTCGTGTTGGATTAGGAAGGACGTGTTGGATTAGGAAGCCTTTACCCTCCTCAATCTGTCACATCTGTCTGTTCAACAACAGTCGCTCGGCCTTTGAGAGACGCTCCTGTAACACCTTGTCCCACCACACTGTATTTACATTCGCATCCATTTAGTCCATTGCTCACTCTTAAACCAAGTACAGCAGGGCTGCATGCTGGACTTGTTACCATGGTGATGAAGTGTGCTTTTACTGCTCCTGATCCATCCTTCATTTTACATTTAAGTGAGCTGTGAAGCTTTGAGCTGCAATAAGAGGGCCATGCTAACCGTTTGGAGGCTTTTTTTTTTTTTCAGGGTGGTGACGTGTTATTTTCACATTGTGGAGCTGATTAGTGTCACAGCAGTGCTGGTAGTCTCAGCTCACACAGTTCCAGTAACCAAAGCGTAATTAAGACAATATGACAGAGTCACTGCCCGATTGAAGACAACATCGGGAAAGGAGCTCGTTAAATGACATGTGGGATTTTGAGTGTATTCTCTCCTCCACAACAGTAGTGGAGGAAGCACTGACGTGCTTTAAACTGGAAATAATCAATATTTCTTTTAACTTTGGATCAAAGCATGAGTTGTCTGTCAAAAAGAGCTTCTCTGAGTAACAAACCCATACAGAAAAGTCAGCCGATTTACAGATTTATTGGCGAGTAAGTACAAGCAAGAAAGTTAGAGCGTCTAAAGCTAAAGAGTCAGATATCTTTCTCAAGGGTTAGTAGAGACTGCAAGAGCTAAAAGGAGGCTGAATGTTGGACTTGCACTTATTGTGTTTGCAGAAAACAACTCAAAATGAATGCTAATGTTGCTGCATGTGTGCTCTCTGTAAATAGGAAATAAGTTGCAGACATGATTTGGATATATATAATGTAGATTTTGTTTTTTTTTTAGCTATGTGTGCTGCCTCCAAGTGGCTTTTAAAGTAAATCTGTGCAACTTTTAGACATTTTTCCAATGATTTTAGCATTTTTTATTCTGTCTTATGTAGTAATATGTAGGGATGGGATGGATTGATAGTTTCCTAAAGTAAAGAACTGGAAAGGATCCAGACTGACAAGATGGGGTCTTCAAAAGTTAAAGACAACAGGCCTTTGTTGTCCTCTGTGGTACTGTTAATAAGGATGGAGAAGACGGTGGCAGGTTCAGCAGCAGACTTGAGGCCTTGCTGAGGAGGGTAGGTGTGTGTGTGTCTCTGTGTGTGTGTGTGTGTGTGTGTGTGTGTTAGGGGGGGTGTTCATGTTTCCTGAGCACGGCTGCCAGCAGAGAACCAAACGTGTCCGTACACCGAAGAACTTTTTCTCCTGCGAAGACTCACACTCAAGTGTTCTTAGCGCTGTGCCGTGGCTCCGGTCCTCGCCAAGGCTCCTTCACTTCCAAATTATTTAGCACTGTTTATTATACAGAGGTTATGCTGGCGCCAGGCACTAGGATTCCCAAAGGAAAATTGTTTTTATACATATAAATGGAAAAAGGCTGGACGCTCGCAATGTAATCCTCTCCGTTTTGTACGGAGCTGAAATTCAATCTACGACTTCTTTGCCTGCCTTGCATTTCTGCTCTATTTATTTTTTTATTTTTGTTTCTTTTGCAATTTTATTTTTTCGTGCCTTGGCAGGAACTGAGTGATGAGAAACACAAACCCTTCAGAAAACAAATATTGTGCTGGAAAACAGAAAGCCGCACAAGTGGATGTCAGGAAGAGCTGCAACAATTTGCTCGTTGTTGTGGCGATTTTCTTCAGGGCACGCTGATAATGAACAAAAGATGACCGTCTGCAGTATCTTTCATGAGAACAGGCTCGCCTCATTTTATGCCTTTCACTTAGCCCCTCTTCCTTTGGGCTAAGAGAAACTATTTTTAAATCATCCACTCTTCCATCTCTCTCCATTTCTCTCCTTTTTCTCCTTTATCACACATATTTTCTCATTTTTTCAGTCTCTTCCTCCCACTTGCCTTTGCATCTCATTCTTTCACTTTCCTTTTCTTTCTCTCTCTCTCTCTCTGCTTCTCTCTATCCTAATACCTCCCTCTCTGAACCGACCCCCACCCCGCCCGGCACTCTTTCCTCTTCGCTTCACTCCAATGGCTTTCAGCTGTGGAGTAATCACTGCAATATTGTCTCTAGCAAACCTTCTCTGCAGTTAAAATAGCGAAAATGTTAGTAATGGGGGAACTCTGCAAGTAGGTATGTAGGTGCCGTGTGTGTGTGTGTTTATGACCTCGAATGCAAAAAAAAAATCCTGAGTTTGCTCATAAAATGGATCATTTTTGATGCAATTTTGTTACTTTTCAACACTCGTTTGCGTGTTTAGTCACAGCAAATTACCGTCCTCGCTTATTGTGCTGAAAAATAAAACACAAGCTCAACCTAAACATGCAATTAGGATTAAAACTAACATAATCCCTGCCTCATACTGCAGATTTTTCTACAAAAAAACATGCTCCAAGGTGACATGATCGCATTATATCCCTTTGGCGTTTTGTTTTCCTTCAGTTCGCCTCGCCACATGGGAGGAGTGGCGGTTAGCGCGTCTCTGGTTCTGCCCGCACTTTTATAAATGAGCTGCATGACGGAGCACTTCCCCCTCCTTACAACACTGGAACAACAGCACGTCAAAGTCTGGCAACAAAGCATCTTTTTTCTTTTTTTTTGTGATAAATGGACATTACGTTGCTCTGCCTAAGCAAACACGTTTCACTAACACAATCTCTGCATCGCCCTAAATCACAATTATGGGGTATCCAGAGACGGAGAGCCAGTAAATGAATAATGTAGTTTATGAGTGCACGGGAGAGCTGCTCAGGTTTTCCAGCGATTGGGGAGAGAAAGACACAAAGAGGGGTTCAGATTCTCAGCATCTGTTGCACCAAATCTCCTCTACTTTGCAGTTTTATCAAGCGAAGAAGAAAGAAGAACTCTGTGTAATGATCTCAGGATATCTTAGACTCTCTGGATTTGGGCCTAAAACACTGGTATCTATCAGATGCTGAAGCAAAGTGCCAACTGAAAAACACAAGGATTCAAATGCTTTGCTGCCGTGCATTTAAATTTACTTATGTCTTAAGAATGATTAAAACATGACAATCATAATAGTTGCTGTTTAATTATCCACCTGTTATCAATTAATCTACTAATTGTTTCAACCCTAATTGCATTTTCAAGTATCAAAAGTAAAAGCACAGGCTGTGAACGGTGTAGTGGATGTAATGTAGTGGAGAGAAAGTCACGACTGTACTGTTACTCTCCAACTTTGATTCACACACTAGTGGAATGTACTTTTGAAAGACACACACACACACACACACACACACACACACACACGTACACACTGTACTGTTCTGTATGCAATCACATGCAGATGCAGTTGCGGACGCACACATCGCTCACATCTCAAACGTGATGACATCTCCCCCTCCGTCGGCCTTGTCGCTCGTACTTTGAGGACACCGGATGCTGATTGGAAACAGGAAGCTGGTCTTTCCACAGGAGTTTCAAAGAGCTGTCACAGCGAATGTTTCTCATCTAAAACACAATCCTCAACGCTGCCCTGACCGCGGTTTCCCCCGCCGCATCACCGTCGTTTCAAATACTAAGAAACCCCACATTACAATCAACTGTTTGTGTGGGTGAGAGATTATTTTACTTCCCATTATAACGTGCACACATCTTATTGGGTTTTTAACTGGTTATAAAACAGACTCAATTTAATACTGATGTCTCTATATGACTTACATAAGCAATACGATTGGCTATTTCTTTTAGTTTCTAATAGTTATTCTTAATATTTGGTGAAACATTACTAACTTTGTCCACAGGGGCCACCAAAATCAACACAAAATGTTCCATTGAGCTGCATTAAGATTGATTTTCACTTTTTACTGAAAATATCAATAAACAGACGGAGACGTAAATGGACATATACACGTTTAGCTGAATTATTTATATTGACACTGCCAACCACTGATGATCCACAATGATAGAACTGATTCGATCATAACTTTTTGATACTGGAGGCCCAATATTTAATTACAAATCACTTTAAACTAATTTGCTGATTTTACTAAATCCAGTTATTTTTCACTAAACATCAAAATAGACCATCCTCAACTCTTCACTTCACTGCCTCAGGCAGAGAAAAATTACTACAGCAGAGCATAACCGAGCAATGACACAAATAAATAAAAATGCATTAATAAAAAAATGAAATGCACATTTTGAAGAAATTCAGATAAACGACAAACATCAGTCCTCATATATGGTATCAGCCAGCCCATACACCCATTCAACGGTAACGCACACGTACAGGACCCCCACCGCGTTCGCTCATTGACGTGCTGCAGAAGCGTGAAAGCCGCCCAGCTGCCCAGAGGGTACCGAACATGTCGAGGCTTAATTGAAAAGGAGACGGAGAAAGCCAAACAAATTACACCGAAGGAAAGAGACCAAGAAACATAATCCCAGCAGTGAAGGGCTGTCTTCAAACCGGGAATGTTTTACATTTAAACAGCTCAGGCTTTGAAAACCAGTCACATCGAAGATAAGCTGAAACGTTCAGCGTTCACTTTATATTCTTTAATTCAGACTATAAGCTACTTTATAAGCGTTTTTCTGCTTTTACATGTTGTTTTATGTATTTTAAGATCGATATGTGGCTAATAATTGTATCCCTGTGAAGGGAGAAAGATACATAGAAAGAGAAGATATTGCCCCTTACTGTCTTTCCACACATAAAACCTAAGGCTTGTATTATAAGTGTACTATATCATATTAATAAGGAACTCTTGGCTGTTTGCCTTCAGTGCTACTGTGTGTTAAGTGTTTATTTACAGGACATATCAAGGAATAATATATTCGTAAAGGTGTCGGAGTAAGGATGGGTTTCTGTGTCTCACCTTGTTTCCTGGAGGTGGAGCTATTCTGCTTATTCTCCTTATAAACCAGCTGTTTAATCCACAGCGTCGGCGCGGTGATCTCTGCAATGACAGGATAACAAATCAATCCTCGTCATGTGTTTAAGTGATCGCCAGGGAGTTTTTCTTTTTGTTTTTTGTTAACCTTGTCAGACGTGCTACATCCAACGGTAGCTGCATATTTCAAACACATCGCACAGCCAAGCTTTACCCACAAAACCAAAATAAAAAAATGGATCCAGGATCCAAACGTTTCCAAAAATATCAAATATGTCATCTGGTATTTTTGACAGCTGAGGTTTTTTCCATTTCATATAATATTGAATTCTTAAGAAATGGCATGTTGATTTTCAATATTAATCAATATAAATATATATATGTGAATGTTAATCATGCACTGCTGTATGTGTTACTGCACTAAGTGACCATCGTATTTCTGTGTTACAGGTGGAGGAGCAGCTAAAGGAGACTTACCGTCGCCCTCGGGGGGGACGTGGGTCTCCATGGTCGGCGTGGGCTTGGAGCCATCGTCTGGGTTGAGAGTGAGAAAGAAACGGAAAGAGACTACCATTATTGAGGTTAATACAATCTACTCTCCAGAACTGTTGAATGGTTGGGATTTGCACATGGCCCGGCCAAGACAGACAGAGAGAGACAGACGGGTAGACAGACAGAGGAACAGATGAGACAAGAGGATGACCACCCACTCAAGCGTGGCTCTGCATCTCTCACATCGGGAAATCAAGTCCTCACTCTCACACCAACACCATAACCACAGTCACTCTGGAAACCACACACATACACACACACACGCGCGCGCCCATCAGGACCCGCATGAGAGATGAACCAACCTCTGGATAAATGAGAAATAAGATGATCTGTCCCTCTAAGGACACTGTTGTTCTATCTTTAGGTGAAATAGTTCCCCAGAAAGGTCCGGTGTCAGATCTCACCGAGTAGTCAGGCTGCATTGAAATTTGGCTGTTAGGATAATTTCAAATGACTTTGTTGATGATCTGCCCATTGATGTAGCTCCACCATCACATCAAAAGTCAGCTTTGACTCACACATTGGCCAATGAGAGGGAGATCTCAAACACAAAAGTCCAAAATTGTCATGGATGTAAAAAATTAATCATAATATTTTTGGTTGTCCCTCAGACCTTTTCTCTCACACCAAAATTTGTTCTTCATTGCTCCATTTGAGCAGTGGAAATATAAGGAAAAAATCCTGTAGCATCACGATCAAGATAAAACTTTAAAACTTCTTTTTATTTCAAACACATGCAGCTCTGGATGAATAATGGTTTCTGAATATGAAAAGAAAACTTGTTTTAACAGTACTTTTAAATGCAGCATTACACACTAACCATATAATATACAACCAACAATCATTAAAGCTCACTGTATTATCATATTTATGTGGAAAAACACACCAAGTTATATTTAGTGGTCTAAAAATAATCTATGTAGATGAAAACAACCTGCGACAGGCTGGAAGAGCCACTGTGATGTTGGTGAACTGATAAGTTGTAGTGGATCTTAGGTAATACTGTGAATTCAGCTACCTAATATACTCACCCGTGTGCAGTTTTGTAGTGTCTGGAGCACTCCTTAGGAAATAGTTAAGCAAAAAAAAAAAAAAAAGCAAACCACAGAGAACTGGAGTCATTCTACAAACACTAAAGTGAGTCCTTTAATCAGACGACGTTTTGGCAGATTGAAACACTCAGGTCAAACTGACCCGATCTGGTCAAACTGTAAATAAAATACAATGGTTACTAGGTTGGTCTCAGTCAAGTGCAAACCTGGGTCAAACAACCTCCTGCAGATGTGTAACAGATTTGTTTTAACACTTTCTGAACTATCCCCATATAAAAACACACTGATGAAGCAGATTCTGTAACTTACAGTATTTTTCAGTTACTGTTTGATCCAGGTCTGGACTGTGAGCTACAAACTGCGAGGGGGGAAAAAAAGTTAATGAAAGCATTGAGAGCAAACCCTCACCTCGACTATCACTGTTACCCTCGGCCCAGCCCCTGAGTCCTCCACAACAGCTCCCCACTGTATAAAACACCCTCTTAGCAGGGAAACAACTAAAGTGCTTCACAATAGAGAAACCCTGAGAGGCTGCCCATTCCTGCTCGGTTTAAAGAAAGCCTTGTACTCTACGTGTATTTTCAGTGTTTTCTGAAGCAGAGCGGCTATCTGAAGCAAACCCAGACAAGAAATCTTTTCATTACTTTCACTTCAGTTTGCCTTGAATTTATTGAATTACTTTGAGGAAAGTAAAGGAGAATTACAGTAAAGTTGTTCTTCACAATTTCATATTTTTTTGCAATTTCACTGCTTTTTTTTCATTGTTTACGCTGTAAGTAGAGCAAAACCAGTTAAGTTTATGTAGTTTGTCCATTATTCAGTATAAAAGTGCTGTTGCTGATGCATTTGCTGAGGGAGGATTAGCTGTATTGCAGTATCTCAGGCCTGATATGCTCATTTGAAGAGGAAAGAAAACACAACTTTTAGGATGTATTCTTTACCTACATTTTTAGTGAGGTGAAACATCACGTCACACACTCCTCTGTTCTGCACAAATATGGACTTTGCCCAGATCAGATGGAGTAGAATCAGGTCAAAAGGGGATGTGAACTGTTTCTGTCTCTTTCATACAAATACAAAGACTCTCATGCATGCATGCACACACAACCTGCAACAGATCTCAGCTCACCTTTTCTACCAGAGTTCGGTGGCCCGGGTGGTTTATCGGTTACTGACCCTGTAAAAAGGGGGAAAAAAACATGTACAAAGCAAAGACCGAACAGCAGCAACAACTCATGAAGAACATTTAAAGAATTTGACTCCAAATTGCTGTTTATACATCCAAGAAACAATTTATCATCTTACTGCAGAAAAATTATTTTGCAAGAGGCTGAATCACTAAATAGCTATCTTAGAATTAGATTTGATTGTTCCAATATAACACAGAACACAGGCCAGGAATAAAACATCACTCCCACAGATTACCCAACCCTCTGAAGTCTTCGCTTAGTTAGACGCAGAGATTTACCAAAGTTTGATGACTACATTCTGTTAGTATTTGATAGCAGGCACACATGGAAACACTAGGCGTTTTGCGTTATCTTAACGCCGACCGATTCAAACCTGAGCGATCGGCACCATCTGTGCAGAATCAAGATCGAAAAACATTTTGCATTTCCAGATATCACTCTCTCATTTTGGTGCATGCAGGTAGTCGGTGTCATGCATGGATGCACGGAGGAAAAGAGGCTAAATTAGACAGCAACCAATTACAACAGAAGGGCAGAAATTTAGAGTGAAGGCAATTGGAAGGAAATTTACTACCTGACAATCCACTTGTCCCAGCATGAGTTCCCATAAATTCACGGAAGTTTCCTGCAAATGTATGTGAGATGATTGATTTGGGTCATAGTGTGCAGGGGCGTCTGAGCATGTCAGTAAAGGTCATTTGTTGTCAGCTTGTGAGGGTGAAGTGAACGTAAGGGGACGGCTGCAGCAGCTGTACACGGTCTCGGGGTGATTGTGCCCTGAGTCTTGTTCCAGTGACATACATACCATTGCAAGAAACAATGAAGATATTGGATCTTATGCAGGACAGAAAGTAGACAGGTAGACAGTGTTTTCTGCCATAAACTTACAGTTTTCATAAAGATTATTTAAACTTAAACTGGGGTAGAAGTTCAGATTTCAAGGCACATCAGACAGCTAGTTAGTTATTATTCACTTCTGCATGAGATTGAGAATAGTTTTTTTGTGTTGGAGTCAGTTAGTTTGTCTCTGTTAGTTTAATAAGGCTATTAAAGTAGTAATAAATGGTTATACAACAACAGACACAATTTGGAAGAGCTCAAATTGCTGAACTGTCCAGAAAATTGTAAAAAACTCAAAGATATTTAGTTTTCTATCATATATGACAAAGAAAAGAAAGACTTGAAACGGCAGATGGTGCAAAAACACGAGCAAACTGTGTTAACTTGCCATGCATTTAGAAAGCTTTTACACCTATTACACCTGCACCTACAGCTATTCTACATGGACACATTGAAGCTACTTTCTGTCAGTTTTCCCCAAATACCTCATCACACCAAGGTCCTGATGTGCACAGAAGAGTCATTTTCTCGATGCACAATTAGTCATTCATCCAAAAAAGCTTTCCTATCTAGTGCAGAAACAAAAAAATAACTCCAGTCTGACTCTGAAACTTCTGATACTCCTTATAAAGCGATCGCAAATGGGAAAATCTGTGTGGTTTTTCTACTATGAACAGATTTGTAACCGTGCTCCATCTGTGAACTTTAAATGAATTTACTCAAAGGACTGAAACCCAGCAGGTGCCAAGCGAAACCGTACAGGTGATTAGTGGCACAAGTGGGAAATACAGATAAAAGAGAAGGCACAGAAGACTGAGAAAGAGAGAGAGAAAGAGGCCGATAAGGAAATTAAGAGAAGAAAAGATAGAGAGAGAGAGCGGGAAGCCTCTGGCGGTCCGTTGAGCAGCTTCAGAGGGGCATGCGACTACTCTCACCACACTCTCCACACAAAATTTGCACCATATGCTCTGGTGGCTGTGCAGTCCAATTCTGGCAAACCCCTGTGTATTATCTTCTGAGGGAAAATGATGGTGATTATCATAAAGTGTTCCCATCCAGGATGAGTGTGCACAGCCCCGCTCTCTCCCTCTCTCTCTCCCCGGGCCTGCTGAGAGCAGTTAGATGAGGGGGTGAGCGGGAGGGCCGAGGGGCCCCTGGATGTATGGCCATTAGCCTTCTCGTTGACCTTGCACCTGCTATACGCCACATGACATGTAATACACATGTGCCCGTAGTAATGGCATGACAGAGCCTCTTTAACTGTAACCCGAAGGCTGTGTTTGCTCTTTATCCTTCATCAGTGTAGTCGGGCTCCTTAGGAGTCATTCGCTTCAGATGTAGAGTCAGTCCACTGATAATTTACTCAGCTGTACCTTGAATGGACTGTCCAGTATGTTAATATAAAGCTCAGTCTCTTGTTTTGTTTTTGTTTTTTTGCATGTAACTGGAGTCTATGAAGAAAAATTAAATCTAGTTGTTTTTGAAAAGTCCAATTCCCAAAGTGACCCAAAGTTAATTGTCCTAAACCCCAGAGACTTGGCCTCCAAACAGTCTTGGCTCTGAGATCCTGTAAATGCAGCCTTTGTTTAGATTTTTTAAATGCTTGTCACTGCACGCTGCCTCTCCAAACTAATAAAAGGTTGTTGGGAAACATCTACCGGAGTTTTAGTCACACAACCTGTTAAACATTACTCAAGTAAAGCTGCTCTAGCTGCACAAATAACCAAGACTTTAATCACTAATGTGCACGGTGCTGAGGCAGGACAGATGAAGGCCGTGTTGGCAGATCAGTTTAAAGTTCTCTTGAAAACTCTGGACATTTCATCCACAGGCTGCCGGGCTGGTTCCCCCCCTCCTCCCCCAGTACCTGAACACACCGGGGTCCTGTTGTGCACAGAGGAGCCACTCACTGGCTTGCCGTCACTGGTGACACACCAGCAGTAACCTGTCAGAGTATGGCACTGGACCTGCAGAGGACAGAAGGTAACTCACACTAAAAACAACAGCCCCTTTTGTAACATACACAGTTTGGTCAGTATAAAGACTTCTGTCAGCGAAGGGAAACAGATGCTTTGGATGTGAGGAAGAGTAAGTGAAAGATTGAGAATAAAGAATGAAGTAAAAAAAAGACAGACCTGGGCAAACGTTCCATCATCGTTGCACTCTGGGATGAACATGGACTCCTGAGGTCTCCTGGCTTGTTCCAAAGCCTGGTTCCTCTCAACGCGACACTTGGACTGACCTGCGTCTGTAACAGATTGACAGGACGGCCCGTTCTCACAGACTGCGTACAAACCTTCAGCACTGACGTTTTTTTACTGAACTGCTGCCTCTGAGGCCCATCTGAAGTCTAAGTATGTTGTTCAAGGGCGTGTTGTAGATAGAAATACAGGGATAAAAGCCAAAATTGATTCACTTTCTGCTCTGGTTGTGAAGATTCACATGGTCATTTCTAAGAGTCGGAAGGTGTTTTTCTCATCTGAAAGGCTTCTTCAGTTCTGCAGAACTGAAACGAGGTGAAGTCCAGCTGACAGTTTTTTTTTTCCAAGCTTTTGTCTACCACAGCCATTTTTCTTTCCCAACAACAAGCGACTTTAATAAGTTTTGAGCACAGGACGAGCTGCGGTGACGGTTACTCACAATCCCGAAAACGACTCTCCATCCAATCTGATTTTAAAAACAAAGGCCTTTTTATTACACTGTCCGAAAAATACAGCAACACATTCCTGCACACTGACCGTTACCAGTGCCAGAGGTAGACTATGAGCACCACATTGTTAGTGCAGAGGAGTGCGTCATGCTCTCTACGCTGATATTTTAAAATGCCAGTGGAAACTGAGCCTGTGTTCCTGCAGCTCTGATGAGCCAGACCTGCTCTCGGGGGGGCAGCGATGGAAGTGGCGGAAAGGTCAGCGGAGGAGGCGGGCGCCACACCAGCTCGTCACCGCTTCAAAATCCCATCAGTGACTACTGTTTTCATTACTCTCGCGGCTCCTGTGGAGCTAAGCGTCACGTTCAAGCGTTCGCGTATACACATTCACACCAGGGAGCTGACCAGTGTGACCGCAGTCCTCCACTTCTTGGCAAACACTCTCCCCGGATAAATAAAAGTTGTTTTTTTTTAAAAAGTTGTCTCTGGACCTGAGAGGAGACAGACATGTTGTCTCCTCTCAGAGCAAAAGACTGAGTCAGCCGGGACCGGCTGATGAAGTCACCGGGAAGGACAGGCATGGTTACACGAATTTATAAACGAGGAATTTGACAGGGTGTATTTAGTCTTACTTTAGAAACAAGGCTCATTAAACACTGTAGTGCTCGTCCTCTAAGGAGACTGAGAAAAACACAGCCCAGTGTCCTGCTGAAGCCCCGAACAGCTCCATAAAATACGTCTGATTTATGGAAATGCAGAAACCCCTGTTAGCAGTTTGTTCATTACGTCTTGCCTTATGCTTGTCTGTGCTTGTTACCCGTAACAAGGCAGAAATAAAAGCCCATCCAAAGGTTTGTTTCCTGATTTTATTCATTTTGTTAAAAAAAAAAAACTAAAAAAACAATGAGGTAGTTCTTCAAAACTGAATATGAACCATTTAAAAGAATCTACAGTTTAAGTTTGAGTGACCATAAAACATGCAGTATGCACAAACACAAGCATATAACTTTCCTGAAAAAGGACTTAATGTTATCGATGTGAATAATGAGCTGCTTCGGGATGTGTTGATCTTTCCCGTGTTGTTTATTCACAGGACCGCCTGTTCTGACAGCCACAAATATGTGTTTGTTGTCGTTTGTGGCTGTTTGTTGTACCTGTTAACGATTTATACGTCCTGTAGTCAAATGTATCCGTTGTGTTTAATCTGAATCTCACGCACACCTCGCCGAGCCCTCGCCAGCCTTTGCCATTGTAAACAAGGATTGGTTCATGAACTGCCTGCTCAAATAAAGCAGCGGTTTCATTACAACAAAACAGGCCTGCCGCATCTGCGAAGACCGTGTGAGTTTTGCCCGGCTTTCCTTCCCTTGGCACACCACTGATATTATGAAACAGAGCCGAATGTGACCGTACAGAGGGAGCAGGATTCACACCAAAAATGAGTTTGGGTGGACTGCTGTTTTCCTAATGGACAGCAGGGCTGAAAAAAAAGGGGGGGTGGGGGTGGGGGGTGCCAAGTGCCAACCTTGACTCCAGACCTATCAATCTCTGCTGTTGTTGAGTGGCTGGCATCCGGAGACTGAGGAAGTGTGTGATCCTGGTCTGTAAAGACTTACACGCCTACAGAGAGGCGGAAAATGAAAGACACCTTCTCGCTCGGTTCCACTTTTCCCAAACGGTCTGACACCTGAGCAGCAACCTCTTAAAAACGCTTAGTCTCAAGTAAACCACTTTTGCTTTCTCAGTTTACCATATATAGTCTCAAAGGGAAGATCAGGGTTACAATTAGACACCAAATTATTCATGTAGACTCACCTTTGAGCTCCAGGTCTCTCCCCTCAGATGTAGAAGTCGGTGATGGAGCTGCTGGCAACTGATCGATTTTTACCCAGTTTTTACCTAAAAGACAAAGAAAAGTCATATTCAGGTCGGTGCAGTCTGAAAGCAGAGGTCACCTCATGATTAAGGCTCATTTGAGATGCAAATGTTATCTCTGCTGATATTTCAGCTTTACACTTTTAGGTTGTTTTTCCTCATCTGGGTCGAGTGTCTGTCAGGACAGAAAGTATCTTGTGCAGACAGTAACGGCCCTTGAGACAAACATTTGGGCTATACAAATAAAAACTGCTTAGCTATTAATGCACAGACCTTTAAGGGAGATGTGAATATATAAAGAGACAAAATATGAATTTGTCAGCCGTCACAGACATTGAAATATGCCGTTTATTAAATAAGATATTAAGTTATAACACACATTCCTGTCTGGTTGAGATGTGCTATATTACAATTACATCGTGTTCGAAATGACATATACCATGGTAAAGTATTTTCCTCACATCATTCACCTCTTAAAATTGAGAGCATCTTTTCTGATCAGCTCAGCATGTTGTAAAAATACAAATCAGTTATAATACCATCAAACAGTGCTGTCAACTAGAATATCATTTGTTCTGCATTAAAGCATTTTGCATGATCGCTGCAAAATGTTTTTAAGTCTCTTCAAGAACATTTTTGTTGCATACACAGACTTTAACCTGAGTTCAGTTCTCACCTCGACAGCGGCCGCGGTGTGCCAGTGTCAGCGTTTTATCTTTGCAGCGCGCCCTCTGCAGCTCGCAGCCGGTCTCGTAGCTCCGCCCGTCCGAGCCGCACACCGGCTTCCCCTGCGTCCGTGAGCAGATGACCCCACACTGACTGTCTCTGTCTCCGATCAGCCACTGCAATGACAAACACAGCGACACGTTGGCACGAGAAGCTGAACTCACCCCAGCTTTCACAAAACACGGCAGACACTTCTGAAGATGATTTAACTTATTACGCCTTTTTCCTCATTCCCTGAAAAATCGGTTTGGACTTTCTTTTTGGCTCCGTCGCTTTCTTTCTAGTTTCACCGCGTCTGAACAAAGGCTGTATTCAGCTGAATCTGAGATTATGCCAAACTAATGTACAAATTGGACTCACGGGTCACTTGCCCATTTTGCTCAAAACATTGCTTTGCTCCTCGAACGCTTGCCGGCCGCTGCCTTTCTTTGTTTAAGCTACCGCAACAAGGATGTGAGGATGTGTGCACCGAAGCTCAAACCTGGAGGTTAATTTATCTAATTGATCTTTGGCTGAGGATAGGTTGAACCTTGATTGAGTTTCAAAGGAGCCAAACCACATTCAGAGCGATGGGGATCCTTCTCCCCCCTCCCCCAAGATCTTTACTCATGATCTATTAGTGGGTCGATTCTGCTCTGCTGTTGGAAGACGGCCTTCTCTCTGACAGCGGTAATGGTTCTTGGCTCTGCAGCTGCCTCAAATATATTTAGGGTCTAAAGGATTTTAGGAGAGCAAACGTTGCCAGAAAGATGGAGTTAGTGAGGAGAGAGAGTAGGTGTGCACTGAGCAGCACCAGAATCGTCCCGGCAGCCAACTCTCTTTGAAAAAGTTTCAACTATTTGATAAAGAAAAACACTCTGATTTGTCTTATCTCGCAAGTGATGATTGAATTTTGTGACCGCTCAAACACACCTGCTTGATAAAAGAGAAAAACAGAAGCAATTTTTAAGAAGGAAAGAAGGTTTAAAGGTGCATTTTTCACTTAAGGCCTCTCGAACAATTACCAGATCACCTGTAGGAGCTCCGAATCTGATGCAGAAGATCTCGTTAGGGGCAGGTACAGAGGCGAGAAGGTGGTGGAAAATGAGACGCGATGAAAAACACGAGTGGCACAGTTTCCATCCTTCACTCGCCAAATCCTATCAGACGATCTGAGGCGTGGAGCGCGTACACGAGCACTACTTCTCTCTCTTTGTCGTTCTCACTCTCATTCCTCATCCCGGTGCCCAACTAAAAAAAAAAGCTTTATTTTGAACAACATCAAAAATGTTGCTTGGAGACAGATTTTCTCCGACATGTAAAGAGCAATCAGACAAACCTGAAGAAAATGTAGATGGTAACGAAGCCAAGCCGCTGATGTCATGAATGAGCTGGTGTACAACTGGATCTCATATACAAATGAATTACAGGAGGGGGGGTCATCTAATGTGCTCGAGACACATTAACTGTACGGCAACATCTTTTCTTTTATGTCGGTGCACTCCTGTACGTCTTTGTGTTGGTATAATTATTCTAAAGAAGTCAGGCTGCTGCAGAAACGCTCCTCCTGTTCTGTCCCAAATTCTTTGCCTTCTCGGCCTATTCTGCCCAGTAACGACTGCCAGTAAAATCATACTTTAAAAATCCTCCAGTGGCACCATTTTCCTGGACAATTTGACTTTCATAGATCAGCTGACACTTACACTAACCACAAACAGTCTGCTCTTTACTGAAAGAGTTCATCTTAATGTGAACAGTCTCTGAAAATACTCATAATTATATTTAATATAAAAAAAAACTCAGGAGATTTTTGACACTTAACCTACTTTAGATGAGTTTCATATGACAGATGTTTTATTTTAAAATACGGCACAAAATAAAAAGACAAAGAGTCTTCGATCATCAGAGCTGCAGGACGATGTAGTTTGAATGAACACCAGCATGCTAACAAGCTCACAGTGACGATGTTGACATGCTGATGTTTAATCTGGATAGTCTTTACTATGTTCACCATCTTATTTTGCATGTTAGATTTTAAAGTACAGCTGTGGATGAAGGGAAAGTCATTTTTTCTGTTTTGTTAATGTTGGTACCCACTGTTGGTGTTAGATTAAAAGTCAAAGGTCTTGCCAAAGTCAATATAATTCACCTTGAGGATGATATGAAAGTCTGAAAAATAAAATTCACAGCAATTTATCCGATCACTGTCGGGATATTTCACTCAAAGCCAAAAAATGTGAACCTCGTGGTGGTGCCAGATGAAATTTCAGGCCATCACCAAACTCTTTACAATCCATCCTTTGTGAACCATCAACATCAGGACAAACTTTAGTACCAGTCTGTTCAATAATAGGTGAGATAGTTCAGTCTGGACCGAAGTGGCGGCAGCGACCGATCTTCCCCTGAGCCACGTCGCAAAGTGTGTGAAATAAAAACGCGCCCAGCCACAGCGGCAGCAAACTCACTGTTTGAATTTGATATTCTCTGTCATATTCTGGCTAATATCGCTCCCTCTGATGACCTGGAACCAACGCAGGAATTTAAACTTGCTAAAACACGAATTACAAAATCCAAAATGTGGTGAGGAAAATGAGACGCAGGTCAGAAAATAATCCATTCACAGTACTTTGTGGTTTTTTTCCTTTCACTCCACCGGTACCAGAGAGCGTCTGCCAGCACTGACAGTTACGACCGTCATGAACATTAATTTATAATTCCAGCAATTTAATCAAAAACTGTGTCCAAAACTCAAAAAGTGAGAAATCCGCCAACTGGTGAGCTAATATCACACGTGTCCAATGCAAATTAACTGGTTTTGAGACTTTGTTTGGCTCGTTTTTCATTGTATTAGCGAAGAGAAATGCCTTTTTCTGGCTTGTTGTAACACTTTTACTGAAACAGATGAAGTCTCATCGGAAAAAATGTGGAATCATTATACCCCAAAGGCAAGAAATTTTAACTATGTCTGAAAAATACGATTTTTACAACTGGATGTAACTCTAGGTAGATCAGCATTGAGTATTTATTTGCTGTGGAGAAATGATCTTTGTATTATCGCGGCTGTCGTGGCTGTCGGAACAGGCAGATACTCCATTATCTGAAGAGAGACAGATTAGACCTTTCCTGAAATAGAAAAAGATACTGGAGCTTCAGTATCTGTCAGATAAAATCAGGAGGTGAAGTAAAAGGGTGGTGGGGGGGTGTCCAGAGTTTGAGAAAGTGTCCTGAAAATGGGGGGTCACAGGTTTAATCTCACACATAAAACATTATATCACATAAAATATCCAAGTTCTAAGAACAGAGAGACTCTTTTGGCTGCTTTATCTCCTCCGGTGAAATAATACTTCCCTTAAACCGATACTAAAAAAAAAAAAAAAAAAAATCTTGTATAACAAGGTGAAAGGAAATTTCAACAAAAGAGGGGAAAGGATACGTTGGGACACACATCCAACTCTCCTCGCTGCAACAATACGTCCAGAACAAGCCAGACGCTTTAATGCGATTTCAGCCTTGGCACTGACGCATGATAGAAAATCTCCTGTCAGACGGCTCGGAGTTAAACTAAATCATGATGTGCCTCTTTATGAGAAAGTGCAGACAGGGAGGAAAACATAGCACATCATTTCATCTTTAACTCGCCTGTCTTCCTCTTGGCGTCGACGAAGAACAGGAATAATTCAGTTGTCGGGGGGAAGAAAGAAAAAAAGCATTGTATCTTGAAAGGAGAGTTTCCAGGATAAAGACTCTTTTTAAAAATGTTATTTCATTATACAGGTAGTGTAGAGACCCACCATTTAAATTTTCTGTTATAGGAAAAGAAGAAAGAGGTGACTTCCACAGCTGAGGTTAAAAAGAGCCGACTAGACTGAGCCAAAGTGCTGCGGACGGAAAGCAGTTTGTCTACGTGATGAACTGTTCAATCCTTACATGAGTATCCGAAGCCAGCTATTCTTAAAAAAAAAGGACAGAAAAAGTGATTTAAAGTCTATCCAGTCACTCCTCCAGGTTAAGAGCCGCCGAGTCTGGCCTCTGCCCACAGACTGACCCGCCCTCCCCGTCCCTGACTCACAACCTTAATGGAAGCAGCTCCTCTGCCTCCGCCGTCATAATAAAGCGTTAAATCACAGATTTTCAGATGGCATTGTCCGGTAAGTGGAAATAAACACTCCTACCGAGTCTCCCACACGTAGCCATTTTCTTAGTCATACTGTCCCACCCACGGACTCGTCTCCCATAAAGGTGAAACCAGAGACTCTGTCACATCAGAGAAAAAAAAGCTTCTCAATTTATGGTTGGGTGTTCTTTTATATGAGTTGGAGAAACATCTCGTGCTCTTCACTGCAAAAAAAAAAAAGGTTAAAAGGAACATTTTGACGACTTGTTCAGCTTGACTGTCCAGCAGGTCTGATTTAATCTGCTATTCTTATATGTAGTCATGAAGTTGTCCAGTTGTCGCTATTAAATTCAATCCAAGTAACTTTGGCTGAAATGAACCTCGACACGTGTGTTAAAGTTTCATAAAGAGCAGTGTTGTGTTTAATCTGACAACACAAAAAAAAATACTCAAAAATAGTATTAAAATCTGCCTCCCTGCACCTCTAAAGCTCACTGATTATTACCTCATGTCTCCGTTGTTTATGTAAAAAAAGAAACTAATTGCACTTACACGAGTGATCTGTTGTTTTTACACTTCTTTTTCTATGGATTAAACAAACTGCATGTGAATAGTTAGTTAATGAGCTTGTGAGTTAGTGAGTGGATGTTTTTTACCGTTTGACAGAGCCAAGCATACACAAGGTTGTTATCAATGTTCTCATCTAAGTTTAGTCAAGAACTTCCAAAAATTCAAGTCAAACTATTCCAGCTAACGGCAACCAGCCACCTAACGATGTGTGAGGAGCTTTGTAATGTACTGGATGTCACTTAAAATGAATAACAATGCATCGTTTTTAAAATCCTGCGTCACCGTACTTGACAAAGAGCTGTTTCGGATTAAAACCGCCAAAAAAAAAAAAAAGCATCAGAATGAACAGAGGAAGGTAAATCGAGTCTCCTGGAGAGAATATCAAATAGCAGTAGACAGTAAAGCTTATCTAATCTAATCTAATCTGCCGACTCTGCGCTGTATCGCAGCCACCTCTCGGGCCTGGTCGAGGCCTCGCAGCGGTTCCTTCACGCGAGCTGCAGCAGGCGTGCACGTGGTTCGCATTTGACCGCTGCCAAAACAAAAGTTCACTCACAACCATCAGCGAGCGACACCGAGCATGGGTGCCTGAAAAACAACCCTCCTAACCAGCAGGGACAGCTCGATGAGTGAGGTTTGTCTTTTAGCGGCGCACAGAGTCGTTCGCAGGCAATCAGCGAGGCACTTAACGACGTTCCTACGCTTCCCTGCGGTTTCCTGCTTACCAAATAGTATCTGAGCTGTCCTGATGTGGTAAACCCCACCCGTCTGGCAACACGAGGAGGTTAAAACAAACGGAGAGAGTTATTTTCAGTCACTGAAAGTCTGACCCAGGTCTGTTTGACAGCAATCAGCTGCTGCAGTATTAGCCGGGATGACGGGACCTGGCATTATCTCCTGAGGGAAAACAGCCTCTCCTGTTAGGCGCAGCGACGGCCGAGGGTTGAGACCCGCCCAGCGTCCCGTAATCAAAACCAAACAAACATGTCCAAATTAAACAGGCCAGCGTGCAACGGGAGCCAATGCTGGATCTGCTGAAGAACACGCGCCCGCTCAAAATAACATTAATTACCTGGAAGTGTGGGGAGAAAGCTCGCCCACGCTCCCTTCCTGCACGTCGTTACGCAAACGTTTTACTCACAGCACATCAAAGATTTACCGAGAGGCCGCAAGAGGCCAAATAACATTATCGAGAAGCACCCCTGAGGGATAATCTCACTTTAACAACCACTCAGAGGCCCTTTGCTTTTATTTCCAAACAGGAGAACAAGACGAGATGCATGTTTTATTTATTGTTAACTAACAGAGTAAGCTTAGATATAAACCTCCCTAATGCTGTGAAGGCAGGGTGTCCTCCTCTGCCTGACGGCCCACCAAAGAGTCGGAGTCAGAGATGAGCTGAAGGTAAAACACCGGGGGAGTAACGCCATGGTTTTGGTACTGATACCTTGACCGGGAAACAATGAGATCTCACATTTAACAAGCCAAATTCCCCCTCTCTCTCACACACACACACACATCTCAGCCAGAAGCACACACAGCCCTGAGCTCTTTCTCCACCACTCATAAAATAAGTGAAACGCAACCCCCATTGTGCAACCATTACAGCATTAGTAAAATGGTCGTTTTTTACCGTCACTGGCAGGGAATCTGTTCCAGCCCGAGCCGCAGCGGTGGAACAAGAAGAAAGCATATGATTAGAAAATAATTTTTATATATGGACGCTTAAAAGGTCTGACGGGGGGAAAAACATATATGGAAAGTAGTAAATAAACAAATCTGTGGATTACGGTAAATGCAATTAAGTCGAACTTTCCCACTGACTTCATGTGCAGAGTTAATTTGTAAGTCAGATTTTAAAGTATAGAAAACAAAATGATGTCAAATGTTAATCCCATTTTCACCTTTATTGCACTTATCAGCTCTCGCTCTGGTCGGGAACAGGCTGTCTGAAATTTAACAACATGTGAGCTGATTTATATCCCAGATGCACCAGAGCTGTGGTGACAGGAATAAAAAGAGTGTGAACAGATCAGTCTGACAAAAACCAAGTCCTGTTTCTGGGGTGAACACGACACTCGCTCCGGATTTATCATTTAGCTTTTTCCCTCCAAATGGCCACGTCTCAAACGCTGTATGTGTCTTATAAGAATACGGCACCAATTAGCTTTATGTGGCACTTTACTTGCTGTCATGATGGACAAAGGACCAAATTCTTTGCACCACAACAAATATATGAAGTTTTTTTGTTCTTCCTCGTCAAAACATGGCGCCTACAATTCCCATGATGCAACACGGCAGCTGACAGTTTGGTTCGAAGTGCATTTCAAGAGTCAGTAGATGGTTGGAACAGTAAAACTCAACAGCAGAGTTCACTGTTATGCATTACAAGAAAAGGTCGAAGAATTTAAGCGTCAGTTTTCAGCAAAGTAGCAAAACTTCCTGTGGTTGAAAATGTTCAACAAATACAACTCTGCACAGTTTGTGTTGTAGTCGAGGAGCTGAAACTTGCAAACCCACCGATTTAGTAATTCAAGAGTTTTTTAAGTGTAGCGGTAGCGAACATGAGTCGTGGTGTGTTTGTGTGTTTCGCTCGGTTCCGCACAAAAGTATTTACGAGCTGCAAAGTGAGATAAAGTTTCAGACCTGCAGCGGGGTCTTCCAGCAAGCTAGATGTTTGCAGCAGAGGCTGATTTCACCGGCTGTATCGCTGTCACTGTTAAAAGTCTAAATTATAGTACACCAGTCCAAACCCATTACAGTCACTTAATACTTGTGGTTAGTTTAAAAACTCTTTCTGCCAGAGCTCTGAGTTTTCATCTCCAAATAACTGCAACTGAAGCATCTTAATTACTTAATAACCCGAGAAAATGTGTGGTGCATACATTTTGAAAAGCATTTGAATATGACTTGACATCATCCAGGTCAGATTTAATTTGTGCTTCGCTTTAAAATGTAGTTTGATAATTAGAGATGATTTCTCAGGGGTGAGTTGTGTCTCCTGTCACATGGTTATGAGTTTTAACTCTTAACTCTGATGTTTTACCTGAAGAAAAACTTGGTGTTAATATTCATTTGCTGTGTAAAATTGGAGTCAGATCAACAGAAATGCACACTGTGATATGTTTGTTATTACAGATCACAGATTTGCCAGTCTCTCCTGATTATTCTCATCACTGAAACAAACTCTTTAGTTGTTCTGACAAGAGTCGCCTGAAGCTCGTCCCCTGATGTGATATCGCAGGATGCTTAAATCAGATCTCGTGTGATGGAAAAAGAAAAAAGTCTGTTCTGTTTAAATTACAGGAACATGCACCTTGACGTGAATGACATCACCGCTTGGAGGAAGAGGCTTGTGCGTGCACAGATGGAGATTCATTACGAGCCGGACTGCATCAGTGAGAGACAGAGAGAGAGAGAGAGAGGAAGCTCTGTTTGCCAGCTAACCGCGCTAACGTGTGATGGCCTCATTATCCCCTTTGGGCACAACAACAACAACAAACAGCACCAACATACATAAATATGTACGTATACGACCATCCAACGCGTCCCTGTGTCGTTAATCATCAGACTTTGTTGGCATCCCCTCACCAGACATCAAGTGGATTAGTCAAATGGAGGAAAAGGGGAATAAAAGTAAGCCGACCACAGGCGTAACAACCCAATGAAAGTTGTCCACCAAAGTCGAGGCTAATTGTGTACTCTTGTGTGCTTTTAACGGGCCGAGGTAATCACTTTTGTCCAATAATTAGCATTTAGTTTTCAGGAAATCTATAAAGCGGATGCCATCCCTCATGCTGTTTCCATTAACACACTTTACTTTAAAAAAAAAAAAAAAAGGTTGGGGGGGAGGAAATAAAAAGGAATGTATGAAAAAGCTGCACCCTTCTCCTCCTCCCCCTTATTCCTTTTAAATGTCTAATTGGGTTTTGTCTTGAAAAGGGAACCTGTAATTTAACATTTTCAAAGTAAACCATTTAAAAGCCTTAATACGCAGTTCTGATATGTTGTGAACTGGCAAGAGCTGAAGGAGCTGGACAACTTTCACACGGGAGGTGCAAAGTGTGTGTGCCGCTCGCAGCAGGAGGGCGGGGATCGGGCTTAAAACATTAAAAGCGTAGTCCCCCTCTCCACCATTTCTTTTAATTTGACCCTCTTTGTGTAATTACTGTCATGTTTCAGCAGGTGAGGTTTTGGCAAAGTAGTTTTTAAAGTTGACTCAAGTTGAGTCAACAAGGACGGAGACTTAAAAACATTCAAAGAACCTAAACCTAAAGAGCTTTCTTTCTTTCTTTCATTTCTTCCTTCCCACTGGAAAAAAAACCTGCAGATTGAATCTCTAACTCAATCTGCATGCTTGAATAATGCTGCCTTCGAGCATGCAGAGTATCCATGATTTTAACTTTTAAAAATGTGAATGTAATTCCTTTTACTTTCTTCATTAAAAAAGGTCAATTAACAGATTTTTGGCCACGTGGGGGCAGCGGAAATAAGCCTTACGCAAATCAGTGTCATATTATGAATTTTTAAGTTGATATTGTGAAAAATTATTGGCAAACCACTGGCTCTTTTCACAAGGAAATGTATTAGCATTTATTTGGACTCACTGAACAAATTTAATTTTCATATTCATTCATCAGAACTGTTGCTGAATGAATCCCCCTGCTCTTAATTAAGTAATAACTACAAAAACTAGCTCATGCAAAAAAGATATAAAAATCTGAATATGCCCAAATATCAACAACCCGACACTGAAGTCTGACTAATTGTCTCATGCAGGTATATCTTTCAGCTCTCTGCGTGTGCTCATTGATGGTTTATTTTGCAAATTGTTTTATCTGCATTTTCTGGCTCTCCCGTTTCATTCAGTTGAAAACCAAAATGTTCCCAAACTCTCAAGAAGTTGTGTACCTCAATACCATCCCTAATATTCACTCTCATTCACTTCTATTGTAGGTTCTACCAAACCCTGGGGAAATATCTGCCTGTTTGACTGCTGAAGGTGACATCTACCTGCTGCATGTGAAGACGATGCTGATGAGAGCGGTGAGTGTGAAACAAAGCGGGAAAGTTGCAGGTCAGAAAATCAAATCAATGAGCCGAAAGGCCTGGAAACAGTGTTGGTGATGATTCCCTGTGGATTTATCATCACAAGCATCCCCTTTCACGTTACACATCATTTGATTATTTTTAATATAAACGTGGATTTCAGCAGCTCACTTCATGTGTCGTTATATACTGCTATGATTATGAGCTCCAGTAGATTTAATGTGTCTGATAAAGAGTCGATGAAAGACAATTTCACACAGAGCTGGAATCAGATTTCCTCTTCAAATGATGGTCAGGAGATTAAATGTGAGATTAATGAGAAGGATGACTTCCTCGTGTTTCTTTTGAAGTGGTGTAAAGAAATCATGAATGAAAGCGCGGGCGGGAGGGGGGGGGCGGAGTGGGAGGTGTTCTTCCTTTTCGGAAATGGCTCTAAATCTGATTAACAACATTCCTTGTTTGTCGCTAATGCTACATCCTGGCTACAGAACAGTCAGCTGTCTCTGCTGTTCCCAGGAAGTGTGCAAGTGTGTGTCTGCAGTATGTGTGTGTGCGTCCATCACACGTTTCATTGCCTGGACCACACACTCCGCTCATATCAAAGGAAACGATTAAATATGCTGCAGAGCGGAGGCTAATCTGCTGAGCAAAGTCTGATAGGGAAGGGGAAGTGTTTCTGCCGTCCTGATAATCTGAAGGATTACAGAGAGCCGTAACTCTTTCAACAACCCTTTCCTCTCAGACGAGAGCTGGTGCACGTCACAAACATGAGCGAGATCCCGTAGTGAACTAAACGATTAAAACAAAAGCAAAACCACAACTGTCCGAGGGATCTGGCATCGGCGTGCGGAGCTCACTGGCCTGAAATCACAGAGCTGGACTTCGACTGCGTTTCATTACGCTGATTAGAAAGCCCTGAAATTGAGCATGAAATGCGTTTGCTGATTACGGCGTTATCGGAGGGGATCAACATGTGTAAGCAATCTGATTGGTCACAAAGCCATCTGCCAGCGTCCTGTGAAATAGAAGTGGAGCCGAGGTGTCTCGTCATGTCGGGCTCTGGCTCGCGGACCTGACGTTTAACTGAAGTTTCTGCAGAAGAAGAATGGACTCCAGTGATTGTTTTTCGGGGATTTAAAGTAAATTTCTTTTCGTGCACTATTTCCCAAAACTGGTTTAGTCTTATTTGGTTGGATTTCCTGCATTTTTTCATTGGATCTTTTCTTTCATATGATTTCTCTTTGTTTGATTGTCTGTAAAGCCACACCAGCTCTGAGAGAAGTTTTTTCACGCAGAGGATGTTTGTACTAAACTGCATGGTATTAAATCCAACAGCTGTCAAGGCCTCATGGTGGCGCTAGAGAAAAAGCCAAGAGGGTTCATTTTCTCTGGAAAGGGAAAATTTGGGCCTGCTGGCACTAGATATTAAAAAATCCTCAGCTCACATGAGATACTAAACATCAATTCCCAGATTCACTTAATTAGCCGTGGATTTCCCTTATCCAATGAGGATTCATTTTAACATTTTGATGCTACCTCCAACTTCAACAAACAAGAAACATGAAAATCTTAGAGACAAATTGTCATAAAATTCCTCCATAATGGAATGAAACTTTCGTGAGCATCACCTGTAAACCACAGCCTCCCCTTAAGCCGACTTTATACTCTAAAAACTCTAAAAACTTTTGCTCTCAGTATCCTCGGGGGATAAAAACTATGACTTTGGTAATACTGTGGTCTTCTTTTTTCCAGAACTATCTTTATAGCAGAACTTCCACATGCACTTACAGTATTGTTTAATGCATTAGGCTGGTTGCGGAAAATCATCCCCAGAGGAGGAATCCTTTTGAACTTTTGAATCATCTATTTAATCGCATTATTCTAAGTGAGAACAGCAAAGTTCTGAGAACAGCAAAATCATGCATATGTATGTTGTTGCAGCAGTATTCAAAATCACACCAGCGTACAAGAAAACAACCCCAAAACCTCAAGCTTCGTCACCAATAACCGTTTTGGGGGATTTTTCCTTTAAGTGCCTAATGAGAAACTGCTGCTGAACAGAGAGTCAGGACAAAGTTAATCTGAAAGGTTTGTATGACTTCTCTTCACAGAGGACGAGTGATGCCAAACTATGACCTTATCGCTGTGCCAAGAATGTTTTTCCCCATAAAGAATAAATGGAGAAATGTGCAGTGCACATCTGCGTGATTACGGTAAACAGCTCTTCTTCTTTGCATCCCAGCAGTTTGACAAACTTCTCACTTTGTCCTCTAAGATCTCTCTCTCTCTCCTTTTGATGCCAGTGTCTACAGAAAACTGAAATGTAATACAGGAAAAAGCTAAAAATAGATATCCTTCCACTTTCTTTCCCATTACTTCACTTTCATCAAAGCTCTTTGTAATGACTTTTTTTAGGAATGCATTTGATTTTATCTATGACACAACTTTATTATACCCAGAGGTTAAAAGTAAGTCACTATAAATTCTTTTATTCTTTTTCTTGAGTGTGAATGCTCTAATGTACATATAATTGTGCATGCATGCTTACTCAATCAGTCTGCATTCACTTAAAGTGAGTAGATTTTTGCCAAAAAATTATACTCCACTTCTTTTGGAAAGGCATTGATTACAGAGAAGTCATGATAAAATCCATTATAGTTCGCTTTAGACATCTTTTCCTTTATACATTGATTTGTAAGAAAGCTCTCTTACTGAGGCAGGATGCTTTGTTCAGCTGCATCGACTCCTCTTTAACACCCTCGTTTTTACTCCTTATTATATCTAAATTGTTCTGGAGAGCTGTCCTTCAAAAGTCCGGTCTGTTTGTTGTGTTTCTTCATCGTTGTTTTATCTTGCTGCTGCTCGGCCGGTTGGCTGCAAAATGACAACAACACCGCTGAGCTGACGTTGATGTGTGATGCTACTGATTAAAAGAATCAACCCAGGTTTGGTGAGAATACGAAATCTCCAGCGTGTTAAGTCCAGCGCACGACTCTGGAAACTTTTTCATGATGATGGGCCGAAGTTCAACACATTACATCAGTTTTTTGTTATTCCCTCCATTGTTTTGCCATTTACTTCTCTTAACCTTCCTTATCTGCTTCATCTTCGGTTCCTGATTTCCTTTTGGACTTGTTGCTTTTGCCCGTTTCTTTTGAGCACGAGCCAAAAAACATCGAGTTATATGAGTTGAGAAAATGTATTGCATCTAGCAGTGAGGGAAAAAGTGGCATTTATATCTCTTCTGCAGTGCTTTTCTCTTATATGATTTCCCCACATCGGTAAAACAATGAGCCAGTAAAGAATCACCAGACAGATAAAACTATTTCACACCACTAACAGCTGAATGTGACCCTAACATATCAATATTTCTTCTAATCTGCTGTTTTCATATTGTTTTTTTCTCCCATAAATCCACTTTCTGACCTTAATTCCTTTGTGCACTGTAAGCACAATAAAGAGTCATTAGCTGACCGTACAACAACAGGACACCTGCACCCAAACGTCCCATGCACCGACACCTGCAGACCAGTCCCACCTGCGCTGGGTCTCTGATCTACCTCACACCAATAAAAAGGCTTTTCCTGCCCTCCTGAACCAGGGCTCTGCTTTTCCCAAGCTGGAGGTATGCAGTCTTGGCCGCTTTCCGCCACTCGGGCCTGGCTGTTTATGTTTGTTTTTTCGATGAGTTTACGAGTCCTCGCTGATGCCGTCGCCAAAGTATGCGGGTCGACCGCTCATCGCAACCCATCCCTGGCACCAACAGGTTGATTTGATGAAGGGGGATTACGGATAGATGGGTAAGAGTGAATGGCATCATTTGTTAGCCCTAATTTGCACATATGCCCCCCCACCCTCAGGAAACAGATTTCTTAGTTTCTTATAGTTTCCTGCCTACCACCTGCCTCGTTAGCCGGATCTCTCCTGATACTACGGAGCAGAAAACCTGCAAAATATCTCACTGCTGCCATTAAGACCTGCAATTACATGTGAGCTTTAATCCTCTTGGACCGCAAAAAAGCAGAATTTCACATAAAGATGCAATTTAAAAAATGTTTTTCAGTGAGATCATAAAGGTGGCATTCGCGTTTCGTCGTTCCTCCCCCCTCATATTTACTGCCTGTGAATTAAACTCAAAAATTCAGAGTGTGACTTTGCCTTGGCAGTTTGCACAGAGCATGTGTTGCCAAATCGTAGGAAAATGTGTGATCACCATCCTGAGCCGTCATCGCTCGGCCTTATCGTGTGAGAGGTGCCGCCCTCCCTCGAACAAATCACTGAAAGAATTAAAAGGAGACATTGAAGTTGCGCCCTCAAGAATGAGGAGTGAGCGACTTATCTGAGTCGCGCCGATGACAAAAAAGGTTCAAGTGTCCAAAGCTCCGTTAGTGTCCCAGTCGCTCGTTTTGTGAGAAATGTTGGACTTGTGCTCTCATTGCGTCATAGGGCCTCCGGGGAAATGAGACAGCAGCAGCGCTATGTGGTGAAGTTACAGCTCAGGCTTTCACCCCTGATATCAACGTGGAAAAGTGGGGGTGTGAATTCTGGTATTACGGCAGCTGTGAGCAATGTTGAAAGTATCTGCTGCGGTGCGAGCGGGGGTGTGCGAGCGGGGCCGAGCGCGACTGCTCCTCCGCGGTGCCCAATCCAGGCCGGGAGGAGGGTGAGGTGGATGCAGAGGAGGGCGTTTGATTTCACGGGGATTAAGCTGATAGAGATGCTACGATTGTTCGCCGAGCCTTGGACGAGTTTGCAGCAGTTTATTGCTCCTCCACTGGAAAATGTCAGCTTTTTAAATGACTAAGGAGCAGCCCTGTTTTCAAATTGACATCACCCTGCAGTCTGGAGTTTATCCAGCGTGGTTTGAAAAGGGCTTCCTAAGGCCGAGTGTGATAGAGTTTCTCAGGCTGCAGAGGAGCATGAAATCCTTGAACTAAACCACGAGGCAGGAAGAAACTGCACAGACAGCGAGGCAGCTCAGATAGGTTGTCAGTCACAGAGGAGTCGATAAAAATCACCCTTCCTCTTTGCTTCCCAAACTTTCCGGCTCTTGTATTTACCCTGTGTGGCTAACCGCAGACCTGCATCCTCAATCAGCCTCTAAACTCGCTTGTAATGACAGTAAAATCACACACTCAGCTTTGGAGTTATTCACGACTTGGCCTGTAGGAAAACAACAAGTGCGCACCAAAGAAGTTATTACGCAAAACATAAATTCAGTGGGAGTCTTTCCATAGAGCCATCTTGACCACAGTGTCTTGTACAAGAGGGGGAGGGGGAGGTGTAGGGTTGGGGGGGGGGGGGGTTCAAAGATGTTGTGAAATAGCTCCAATATGTGAAAGAATATTACATATTCACCCCCACCACCAGCACCACCAACACCATTCCCTCTGACCACAAGTATTACACTGCATCTGACAAACAATGCTGCTCCCCATCACTTCTTTCCCTCAGTGGACAGTGAGATGGGTGTTTGAGGAAAAAGCTTCAACAGAGGGGGGGGGGGAATAATAAAGCTGTATGTGAAAGAGATGGAGAGACGTGACGGTGACGAATGTCTGTCCTTGAAAAGTATTAAAGATTAAAAGCAGGGATGCTGCAGTGAAGGAAATACTGCTTAAACTGTGGCCAGCTCAGCCCTCATTTATAATCTGAATCCTTGAAAACAACCCGTTATTGCTTCTTATGTCCACACGAAAAGTGCACAAATTTTCAAACCCACCTGAGACTTTCTTTCTCTCCTGACTGGATGTGATCAGCTAAGAAGTGCAGGAATCTTTTTCACTGAGACACACAGAAGTTAAGCACCTTTTTTTCCTTAAATAAATACAATGCAGGCCTTGGGAAAGTCCTTGAAAGTGGGTTTGTGACTGTTTTGTTCAAGAAAACTCACACAATAGCTGAAAGCATTTAAAGACACAAAGCATGACTTATACATTCCCTGTCTGCTGCAGCAGCAGGATTTCTTTACTTCACAACATCATCAGTGATAAATTAGGTATTTATTTTGAACAGAGATCAAATTTTACCTGCCCCAAAAAATGTTTTTGAGCCCTTTGGTTTCAGTTTGTAGAGTCCTTGAATTTGACGCCAGCTGTTGACTTTATTGATTCATTGATTGCTTTTTCATGCCTCCGAATCCACGTTTAAAGTAAACTAAAAACGCGCCTGTGAATGTAAAACACATCACAGCACTTTATTCACATATTATATATTTTCTATAGCACACCCACGTGTTTCTATAGGCTTATAGTTTTTTTTTACACTTAGCATGCAGTTATATATTTGGCGCTCATGTTGGATCAGATGAATTACGCACCACGTTCGCGAATTTGGCACACTACCCAGGCCAATTTACCCAACTTTTCTCCATATGAGAGTAAGAGTGTGGACAAAAAAAACCCTCAGGCACTCACTCACCCGTGAACCAGGCTTCTGTGCGGACGCCTGCGGCAGGTAACAGAGCAGCAGAGGCGCGAGAAAGTGCGCAAAGGTGAGGAGAAGCAGCGTCCGCGGCGACATGGCTGCGTGCGTAAAGCTGAGCGGCAGGTAGAGTCTGTGCGTCCGTCACAGCGAGGATCAACAGGTCCAAGAGGAGGGCAAAAAGAAAGAAAAACACTCCTTCACTCTACTTTCCCTTCAGTTATCTCCCTGTGTCTACTTTCTCCGAGGACTATGCGCATAGTGGCCACGCGCAAGAGGAGGAATCAGCGATCATGGTGACTTTTTTTTGGTAATTATTATTAATTTTTATCCACTGAGGCAGGATCAGCTGTTCATCGCGGCTCCCACAGGTTGAGTCGCGCCTGAGTCCATTGCAACTTCATTTAAAAAGCAAAGCAGGGAGAAGGGGCGCTGACAGACACCGAGGCTGACCAATGAGCAGAGAGAGAGGTGGTGGTGTTGGGGGGGAAACCACGCCCACCTGTAACTGGTCCAAGATGAACTCACAGAGGAGTAAAAAGGCCTGCAGTGGTCAGAGGTAGAAGAGTCAGCAGCTGCAGGGACACCCGGTGTATTATCTTTGAGAGAGAGCAGAGAAGGGGGGGGGGGGCACAATGGCCGAGCAATTGTGAAGTCAAATTTTAGGTTCTCATCCCCATTCAGACACACATAATGCTCGATAATGGCCAAGCATCCTGCTGCCGTGACATTTAGCCTGTGTACTTGGGTTACAATGGAAAACATCCATTGAGTAAAGTCAATAGCTGTCACAGGCACCGCAGGGGGGGGCGGCCTGAGTTAGTAGATTTGGCTTTCTCTCTGTGAGTGTGTGTGTGTGTGTGTGTGTGAGAGGGTTCATTGGTTGACTGGGTACAAACAGCTGTGTGTGTCACTTTGTTCCTCATTACTGTTCATTATTTAACTTATTTCTAAGAGTGAACCTCCCTCCTCGGAAAGGAAAGTTGCATGGAGACAGTTTTTAGAAAATAAGTCGTTTATAGTCCTCAAAATGTTCCTCACAGGTTGCAGTTTAAAGTTTTTTTAATGTGTGACAGCACAAACATTTATTAGTGTGAGTGGAGAGTCAGGATTTCTTGATTTGACCAGATAATTGGTGATAATAATAAATGATTCATTCATCCTTGATGGCCACATGACGTGATAAATGTGTTCGCAGCTTAAAGAACATCAACTTTTCTCACTATGCAAAGTAATTAAGAGCAGAACTGAAGTCTGAAATAGATTTTAAATTATCAGTAAGAAAATATTAAAACACAATAAGGCAAATGTAAAAAATAAAAAAAACATGGCAATACATAGTCAAATGTATGACAACTACAACAAACCTTTATTTATTATAAAAGATAAATTGTTTGTTTTATTTTGACCAATAGATTAAAAAATGTGATAATACTGTCGCGATAAAATCCACTAAAAGTCCATTTATGATAAAATACAGCTACTGTATTTACAAACCTGAAATACTTGACTATTCCCATTTGATGCCGCTTTACATTTTGTAGGGAAATATCACACTTGTTACCCAACAACATTAATTTAATAGCTTAAGTCACAAGTTATACTTCAGATTAAGATTTTATGTGTAAAAACATATCGGGATTTCTTATAATGTGACTCACTTTTACAGATTTAACACGCCAACCATTAATTTAATAGTTACAACAGTACAGTGGTAAATGCACATTAATGCATCAGTAGTAATAATACATTAGTGTAACACTGACAAAGGAGCCATTTTTTAGTTTTTTAGGTACATTGGTTACTTAAAATACATTGACCTAATGATGCTTCACAGTTTGACTAAAGTCAATTTACATTTTAAGTCTTTTTAAATTGTAGTTTTGCTAGTTTTCCATACGTAAAGGATCTGAATGCTTCCCCACCACTGATCATATTGCATTACATGGAAAACACACTAAAAAGACTCATAAAACTGCTCCCACACCATCACCGTCCTGCAGACTTTCAACTTCAGGCTCCCACGTCCTCTTTCCCTCTGTGCTCCCACTCTTTCTCCGCGTCTTTCCCCCTTTCAAATAAATCGTGTGGCCCATTGAGAGCCGGTCAAAAAAGAAGGTGGAGAGACCAAAGAGGGCGAGCGAGGGAGGCCTAGTTTCTGAGTGCAGGTGTCCGGCTTCAGTTCAGCAACCCCTCAAATCCACAGAAACTGGGCTTTTAAGAGCTGAAAAGGGCCATCCGGTCACCCTTTGCTGAAGTGGGTAACCCCCCCCGCACCAATCCCCTTCTCTCAGTCTTTGTCCCTATAGATATTTTTTAATTGTTGGCTATGACAGTTCAGTGGCTTTTCGAGTGGCTCAGTGAAGAGCCCTGTAATTAGAGCTATTGAGCTGCTGGAATTGGCACAATTAGGGTCAGCATTAATGATTTCTGCGTGCAACCAGGCGGTTTTCAGTAAAGGGCCATTTTTATCTTAGAAAGGATGGAGAGAATTTGAAGGAGAGGGTCAGGCCAGATCTGGGAGGAGAAAAAAGGGAACATAAAAGAGAGAGGAACCGAGGCCCCGGACGAACTCAAGACCGCGAATTGTCTGATTCTCTCGGAGACTCTGCGTAGTATCGTTATCAGAGCCGCGTGAAGAGGGTGGAGTGGTGTTTCTCACCCCTTTGGGTATCACCTTCACCCCCTCCACCCTCCCTCCCTTCTTTCCTCTCCGCTCTGTGCCAGCCGGTCTGCTCCTGGTGCGAGTGCAGAAATGCAGTGGGAGGTGAGGACGAGGAGCAGAGAGGGGGAACAGGAGTGTCTCTTGGAATGTTAACGAGATGAGTTTATATCTGCTCTTCCCTCCTCGCCTCGACCCTCCACCCCTAACAAAGAAGGCAAAGTTTTCTGGGGGTGCAAAGCTGTTGTAGGGAAAGCATGGCTCGACACTTTAATTCTGTTGTCATTTGGCCGAGCATGAAAGGAAACCTCTGACAACAAAAACAAAAAAGGACTGAATGGGCACGCTGAAAAGAAATGTATTTCCCAATTACTGCAGCGGCCTTTCCAAAGACGCCCCCGCCGCTGTCCTCCCCCCCACCACCACCTCCCAGCCCCCGCCGGCTTACACCAACTACATACGGTCGAAAATTAGCAGGTGTCTGTAGACACAGAAACAGACCGTGCAGGACAGAGGCCACCCAGAGATCTGACGGCCGGGCGGGGAGGGGGGAGACGGATTTAGCACAGATGTTCAACCATGATGTCACATGGACGGAGAGCACAATTTAGACACACACACAGAGTTCACATGTGGTATGCTGAGTGTTGTGGGTAAAAAGAAGCTATAATGGAGGCACAGACAGTCGGTTGTCCGATTACATTTTTTACAGTTGTTCACAGCGTAAGTTTCTTTTCAAAATAAAAGCCCCATTTATATTTTGTCCAGTGTTTTAGTAGCTTCATATTGTTTGTGCATTTTAATGGCTGTTATCAGTTCTATGAAACTACAAGATCATTTAATATAACATGTACTGTGCATTGTAGGTACAGATTTTAAAGGCTAAAATTAATTTGTACTTTGAGTACTTCTATTTTTATCCAGCTTTAAGTGGTAATGCATTTTAGGGGGAATTTTGCACTTTTTATTTCACCACTTTTTTGATATGCAGTTACTTTACATTTAGTCACAATTGTTTTGTTTTAACGTAATCAACTCAAATAAACTGAGTCACTGCTATAGGTCTACATTTAACTGTCCTGGGAAAGTAATTAAGTACCTTTACTCAAGCACTGGGCTGAAGTACATTTCTTAGATACTTGTACTTCTATTACTGTGACTTTATATTTCTTTTCCGCTACAATTCCTAAAGAAATTTCCTACTCTTTAGAGCAGAGTCTTTGACAGCTAGTTTGTATTTATAATTTAGATCAATTAATCAAACATTATCATAAATTCAAAAGCAATGAACCTCTATCTTGTCTAATATGATGAATTTAACCTCACAGTATACAAAGTTGTTTAAAATCAGCTCCATTTTGAAAGAGTATCCCTAAAATGAATTCCTACAAGTATATGTGTGTAGTAGAAATTTAACAGTAGTTTTCAGTAGTATTTTTGCAATCCTATCTACTGCATTAAAATGCAACTTACAAGTTAATGCATGTGTAATTCACGACACTCTAAAAGGAGCAAACGTAATGAATACCTCCACTAATTATACTCAAATTGTTTGTCAAAATACTTAATTACACACTAAAGTAATGCATTTAAAATAGTTCTTGTGGCCTTACTACCTATTAACTGATTTTGTACTTGCTTTCTGACTTTTCTGAATTAAATACTGTAGTTTTTACTTTATCTTTATGTTTTGATGCATCTTTAATGCATCCTTTGAATGCAGTGTAATAGAGTATTGTTACACTCTGGTGTTGTTACTTAAATACAGGTCTAAGTGCTGTTTCTACTACAGTTTTCTAACCACAGTTTGAGCGTATGATGGCTCTTGAAAAGACACATCAAGACACAATTACTGCCCTGAATTAAAGACAGACAGACAGACAGAAGGACGGGGGTTGGGTGGCGTGCTGAACGGAAAAATCAGAGGTCAGATAGAAAGCCCACTCCTTTTAAAGTGTCATCTGGATTTCATTTCATAAATTCCACATATTTTACATGTACTGGCCGCAATTTTCACTAGCTCCCGAAAACGAGGAAACCCTGTATGGCCCTCGGCTGGCCGACGCTTCAGGACAGCGGCGACCTGGCCTCTTATTACCCTCTTCAAACACACAGTCGCACATAAACACACACACACTGACGCTGGTGCAGGAGCATGCCTAGTGACGGAAACGCACAGCAACAAATAAATAAGCCCACAAAGCCGAATTATCCGTGACATCAATCGGAGATGTGAGGGATTTTTGCGTAGTGAGAGACTGAAAGAGAAAGTGGCAGCCGAGAGCCGAGGGTGTGAAAAGGGCCATTGAGTCTGGACTCGGGTGTCCCGCACCTGCGCCGTCTATTCACCCCACTGTTTACACACTGTCATCCACAATTAATACCTCATGGGGACTGGGCTGCCTGCCCTCCACAGGGCCCCCAGACCCATCCAGGGCCCTTATGGATGCCTAATTGAGCATACCGCTCTCCTGATTGAATTAACAGCTCTGTCTCTGGGACCTTTTCCCCTTCCAGCGAGGAGGGGGACTATTCCACACCCGCATGGGACCCCTGTACCGTCCCACAGAGGCAGAGGGAGGCGGCACGGGGAGGGAGGGGGGGTCGGTGGCAGGAGAAAGCGAAGGGTCAGAAAGGGCAGTTGTTGAAACTGTCCAGAAAACGTGTCCCTTTCTGTTGGCAAACCGAGGCTGGAAATGTGAACTGGGGGCAACGAAAGGTCTCAGTCTTCACAGGACCAGAGAGTTCCAGCAGGGCAGCGAGTGTGCAGGACTTAGCGGGTGAAAAGACGGGATTGTTGACAACATCAGCCCACAGTACCGCAGCGCTCCTCGCTCGCATTGCATGGTTTCTGTGGCACCTTGAACTTTCTCACAATTCATCTTTCCCACCACAGTTTGTTTATTATTGTTCTGTTGTTCTTAGTAATCATTAGAGTAAAAAGAGAAAAACACAGCATTTTACAGGTCATGTTTTACAAGTTTTTCTGGAGGAAGATGTGTGATTTAGTATTGATTATAGGGGGAACAGAGTTTAATTGGCACACTTTCAATTCGCTTATATCAATTAATTGCTTGTGTAATGTAGAATTTTTCATCAGTGATCAGTGAGTCAGCTGCAAACATGTAAAATACTTTCACACAAATGTGTACAGTCAAAAATGATGATGTATGAAGAATAATGTTATCAATGATAAGCTTTAATATTTAGTTGGGTTTATAAAGGTGTTTTTTTGGTTTTGGCTTTTTGGTTGCTTATGTAAATTTTCTGGAAGTGCCACAAAAATAAATCTCATCTCTCATAATCTCATCCCATCACAAAATTACACAAAATTATAAAATAAAACTAATGATACATATAATCACTTGACTAAACACTGTATTATATTCTTGGCAGGATGGGACAATGGTTGAAACATTGAAAAATAAAATGATTGATGATGATTTTACTTGCAAAATTGACTCCAGTAGTTTTAATCGAGGAAATCTGAGGCATAATAAAACTCCAATGAAATGTATTATAATGAATAAATGAATTAAAAAGAAATACTAGAAGAAAATGATGTTACTGAAATATAGACTGCTGTTCTTTCACTAAAGTCTGGGTAAAAACAACATAAATGCCTTCATGTTAGACGTGAATGATCTCAAAGGCATTTATCAGCCATCTAAACCTCTAAATGAGGTTTAGATGGCTGGAAAATCATTTTTCATTTATTATTCACATTTTTCTGACTTTGGACAGCAGGAACATTGCGGTCATGTAAAAAAGCAACACGAATAACAGTAGTAACAATAATAGCAGGTTATATCCTCACATTTGGTTCACTGAACTTGTCTGAACAGCATTATACACTCACTAAAAATGTTCTACCCCTACAGTGTCCTCCTGGCACCATCCACCACAATAGTAGTAAAATATAATAATGTGGAAAATCAGTAGCCCTCTGGAGAGGTGGAAATGCACTGACTGACTGTGTCCTCTCCATTTCCAGGTCTGTAAAAGACGTTGCCATGTCTTTATCCGTCACTGTCGGGGTTCGGCACACGTGTGGAGCTGAAAATCAGATCTGCCTCTTGAAGGGAAATGAAATGGGTGAGTTCATCTCAGCTGAGGCTGCTGACTCATGAAGCCAAAAGCGGTTTCTGTCTGAGTTCCCCGAGTTTCTGTCTGTCTGTAATCTCTTGGCCGGACTCGTTTGTTGCCTCTGGGTAAAAATAGGCTTTCTTCAGTGGAGTGGACGGCACATAGATCCTCTTAATCGCCCTCACTTTGTTATTCTAACTTAAGACTTCTTAATCAATCATTTGCTGCGAGAACTCCCCGTCCACCGACAGATTTTCCAAACCAGGAGACCTGATATGGAATCAGTTTGTGCCTGGTTCTGCAGAGAAGAGGAGCACAGAGCTGACAATGTCTTATTTATCCAAGCACTGGACTTAATGGCACTTTAAATGTCTATTTCTCAGTATTTTCTGTTTAATATTGTAGTTATTTAGTTCATGCAGCAAACAAGGTTATAGGTTACTAGGCACTACAGTTTAAAAGGAGTCAAACATGCATGAAATAGAGTTGCAAGTCAATATATTAATTGATTTCTTTGACGATTAAGTTTCAAAAAATGAATGAAATGATCAACACAGACAAAACGGCAGACTAACAGTAGACCATAAATACACATACCCAATCTGTTTCACTGCTTTCATTTATTGATTGATTACAGTGTTTTTCATGGGATTATATTTAATAGAAATATTGCACCCACTGTTCCGATTGTAAAATACAAATCAACCAATTAGTTTAATGACCACTTTCTCCCAAATCTATTGGTTGTTGTACCATGATGGTTGAGTTTAGTGTAAGTGGGTTTTTGCCACATTGTGAGTCTAATTGAGTAGATTTCATTTGTTAATTATGAACTATTTTCTGTTATTTTTACCCTAAATATCTTTAAAAAAGTATTTACAGTCTTGAGTATCACATTCATTTCCACATATTACACTTTAAGATGAATCAGATTTTATTTCCTCACATTTAGAATGAAGTTTTTGACATTTCTTGACTGGTTCCCGCTACGAAAATGTTAGATAAGGGAGTGCTGCAGGCCCTTCACCACTAGCCGGGCATTGCATTGGTCTCCATGACTGCACAGAGCGGCTCACCTCTCGATGAACCCCCCGGTCCGGCTTTGGTGGTGGGGAGCATGCCCTACAGTACCAAAAACAAAAACACAAAAATTCTGCCGAGCATACCCCTGCACCAGTGAACTGTGCAGCAACCACACCATGCCCCGCTCCCCTTTGCCCCCCACCACCCTCCACCCACCCCTTCCCAGACCCCATGCCCCCGGTTAACAAGCCAGCCAGCACGTTCCCTGTTGTCACTTGTTACCCGCTGTCCTCCTGATACGGCTCACGGGCGGGGCCAATTAAACTCGCACTGTTCCCCAACACCGGGTCAGGAGTTTAGTGGGTCATCATCACGGCGATTCTCACCCAGAGTTATCTAATCCTGATTCAACCGCTCCGACTGGACCAAACCAGACCAGGCTGTCTTAATAAAGTGGCTTTAAGTGAAGAAACTATACTCACTTCTGTCATAGTGGTGTGTGATAAAAGGAAATTATCACAAAAATACTACAAACAATTACTTTACGCTGCTTCTACCACTTGTCATTAATCTGCTTGAACAATACTCATATCACTGTTTCTACTAATAATAGCTGCAGAAAGTTAATAGTAATAGTAGTGAATAAAAGAAGTGGTAGCAGGTGATGTTAAAGCTGTACAGTAGAAATTATTGATGTTACTATGAAAGCATGTTTGCATGTATATATTTTTTCTTTTTGCAATATAAATGGATGTCATATATTTAATTAAAGATGGTGAAAATATGAATATCAGATGCATCAGCTCCTCCCGTTGAGGTGTTCTTGTATGTTCCCCAGCTCTGTTGTGGCTGTCCTGTCTGTGACCCTGACCTTTCACCTCAGACAGAAATCTCCTGCACATGATCAGTTAGGTGTCAGGTTGCCACACAGCACCACGCTCCAGTGTTCATTTTCATGCAATGACTTTTTCTTTTTGCGTTTATAACTTTTCAGCATCAGTGGGGGCGAGTGGAGCTGCGTTAGGCCTGTGGAAACTCTGAAACTGACTTAGTCATTTAGAAAATAAGAATCATTTTAAAGTGAAATTTAAAACTGTATTCAGACTTAAATAACTTTACTTTAAACTTTACCCCCATATGTATAATTTACACTGTCAGCAGTACATAAACATTTATTGAATAATGTATAACACACTATAATGCATCTGTAAGCCGAAAGAAGTGTTTAATAAAGGATCTGTCATTAAGTTTAACTCCTCTGGGCAGCAGTAAATAGAGTTTGGTGTATGGACAAAGACTGATTGTATAATAAATCTTTTTTTTTTGGTTTCATATTAGAATCTATAGTTAACAAATTCTGTACACTAACACACTTATATCTGCCTACAGCTACATTATAGTGTGTTACAAAAAATGTAATGTACTGCCTATAAATGCAAATTAATGCATGCATTAATGCATTGAATTAATTAAAATAGGAAGTTATTTACTGGGTGGAGAAACACTCTACTAAACTGTTACTAAACACTTTAAGAGCTAACTAAGGTAAACAGACCTATAATAATACAATCTACATGAGATTCAGCGTTTCTTCTTCACCTGACATGAGTGTCGTTGACAATATTTTGGCTCATCATGTAGAAAAATCACAGGTGTTACTAGTAACATTAACAATGTCTCAGTAAATCAGGACATTGAGTCAGCGCGAACAACGCCAGGCGCCTGAAACTGAAGCAGCTAAATGGAATTAATCCATCATTCATTTGATATTAATACTTTTCCCACTTTGACATGTCAAAATATTTTCAGTGGAAAAGGCCTGTCATGCAGAAAACATTCAAAATCCACCCGAGCAGTGCCCTCACCAAACACTTATAACTGTGATGCATGCTGTAAAGTATTTAGAGTTTATGAAGAGTTTTTTTTAACCTGCTTAAATCAACATTCACATGATTTAGTAGTGTATTTATTAGATATAAAAATATAACTGCTGTCATAGGTTTTTCTGTGAAACTGGCTAAAAAAACACCATCACATTCATAATGAGATAAACAGACACATGATTGTAGCTTGTGGACAATAAAAAAAAGAAAAAAGTGGAAAATTTATAAATTGATTGTAACATTTATTAATATAGATATTCTTTTTCTAATGCATATTTTTATTTACTTATATCAGAGGGTTTAACAAAGAATATTTTAAATGCTAAAAAGAGTAAGAGTGGCTTTGATACAGATCATGACATTTAATTTAAAAAAATGTGTTGCAGTTCAACTTTTAACAGCTCTGATCGTGCTTATTCTATCAGATTATATTATAGCGCCCTCTGGTGGCGTTTCTTAGTAATTTCAGCCTGTTTCCCTTCACACTCAGGCAGGATGACAGATGGCAGCTGTGACACTTGTGATGGAGCCTGCACAGATTAAACTAACATCTATTTTTAGACAGAGTCACCTCCCATATTAAAAAGCATCTTTTTCTTCCTTTCCTGCACAGATTGCTGCATCATACAACAAAAATCTGCAGAGAACCACCATGACAGAGACCCCTCCTTTCTTTGGTCTGTGTCAGAAAAATAAAAACCCTGCAGGATGGACATGTTGGAGCCGAGTCCTGCTGGATGCTTGCAGGAGAGGAGCGCTCGGTTCGTCGCAGACAGGCTGTTTGGGCGGGCGGAGCTTAGAGATGGAGGGATGCTGCTGAGCGGGGAGCAGGTGGAGGCTGGTGTTTACGGGATGCGGGAGGAGGAGGAGGGGAGGAGCGGCGGAGGAGGAGGAGGAAGAGGCTGGATGGGAGCTCTCACTTCGCCCTGAGCTCTGCGTTTTTGTTTTTTTGCACCCGATCCTGGAAGCTGCAGACGGATCCGCTGCTCTGAGTCTCCATCCATCCCTCCATCCATCCATCCGTCCGTCCGTCCGTCTGTTGTCCGTCTCGTCTCGTCTCGTCGCTGGAGGCTGCGACGATGTGATGCTCCGCAGCTCCCCCCCCCCGCAGCCTGATATTATGCGGGGAACAGGAGGCAGTGCACGGATTAAAGGGGAACAAAGCACCGGTTTAGAAAACGTTTTGCAAACTGGCAGGTCAGTGTGTGTTTCTGAATGTGTGTGTGTGTGTGTGCATGAGATGAGACAGCAGCAGATGGAAAATATGAGTATCCACGTCTTTGTGTCATGACAGCAACAACAGAGGCCTCGAATCTGATTGGATCTGTGCGTTTGATGATTGGACCCTGACTTGGTTTTGCATGTTGGTGCATGTTTCCTGATGCAGAGGCCTTCACTGTTTGGGAGGTGTGAGTCCATGATGGAGAGCAGGGAGCTGTCTTCAGCCTGTTTACCAGATAAAAAAAATCTCATTCATGTGCACTGAAATCAAGCTTTTACTATCAACTTGTTAATAATACACGACCAGATGTGCTTTCAGATGCGTTTGTGGGTTGATTGTGTGATGTGGGGTGAAAAACGATCGCCACGAGTGATCAAATTCTCTCAGCCTAGTAACTCTGCCAAAAATAGACTCTCTATTAAAGGACTGTGGTGTTTTTTCGTGTGTTATGTCACCTCCCTGAAGGGAAATGTCTCATCTGGAGTAAAAATCAGTGCATGAATATGTGTTCATGCATGCGTGCATCTCTGAACCGGCGTTATGACCCCCCCAACCCCCACAGACTGCATCTCTCTTAATCTGGACTGAATGCTGGAATCCTCTAATTGAAACTTCTTCCCACTGTTTTTTTTTACTTCCCTTCATGTGTCATTCACTCCCCTTCCCCTCCACTGACCCTTTCCTCTTCTCCACCTGCAGAATTAGCCAACTATGGTCGACCCCTCGGAGGCTGAGGAGCAGAATAAGTGTAAAGGCCGGCAGCTCGACACGCCAGCTGTGGCCACCGAAGACCCTCGACTGCCAGAGCAGGCCGATGGCGCGACAACGGAGGACGATGGGGACGCCGGTTTCGAGACGCCGCCGACTGGCAGCTCTGAGCCGAGCCCCTGCCACACGGCGACCCCGGCGGGGCCAGACGCCGCCTCTCAGGGGGCCCCACCTCAGCAACCACAGACTCAGACTGACAAAGATCCGCCCAAGTTGCACCTGGACCTGTACAACTTCGACTCGCCGGCCGCGGAGGGCAGCCGCTACGTGTTAACGAGCCCCCACTCTCTGGAGGCGTGTGCACGATGCGGGGTCAAACCTGTGGAGCTCCTCCCTCGGCCACTGGCTGACTTCGCCCGAGAGGCCCCCGGCCGCTCCATGCGCGTTGCCACCGGGCTGTTTGAGGTCTACGAGAGGGACCGACACGCCAAGCTGAGGCAGTGCAGGGAGGAGAGGGAGAGGATTGTCAGAGAGGAAAAGAGGAGGATTCTGCAGGCGACAGTCAACAGCAGCAGCAGTGCGTCATCCTCCTCTGTGGAGCAGCACAAAGTCTCCTCTGGCTCCGCTCAGTCGCCTAAATCTGGGCCGGTGACCTCCAGCTCAGCCCCCGACTTTGGAGCAGCCTCTAGAGCCGCAGCATCGGGTCCGGCCTCTAAATCAGGTACAGCTCTTTTATCGAGATCGCCCGGCTCCCCTAAACGATCCTCTCAGTCAGCAAAAACTGGCGCCACAGCCTCTGTACCTTTCGCCAAGGTTGGTTTCCAAGGTTCTGCCAAGCACCCGTCATCCTCGTCATCTGAACAAGTAAAAACCGCACGTCCGCTCTCGTCCGGACCTCCTCCAGTCGTCAGAAAGACCTCAGGCGGTAAATCTTCAAACACTTTCCCCAGATCGACACCGAAACCCCCCGCTTTCCCCAGAGCCAACTCCACATTAACACCGTCAGTGACAAAACCTGCAGTCCAGAGCTCTGGGACGCCGCTGAACGGCGTGACAGGAGGCCCCTTCTCTCAGCACAATGGTCACCTGGGATTTCACTCCAAGGTGCGAGGAAAAAGCCATTCGCTGGAGTCTTTACAGCGGAGGATGGATCCCGTCTGCTCCTCCACCTCCACCACCACCACGACAACTACGTGCACCTCATCGGAGTCGGGCGCTTCCTCCTCTTACAGCTGGGACGGCGTACGAGACCACTGGGCCAAGATGTCCAGTCCTCGAGCTCGCACCATGGCCACCTTCAACTCCCTGATGGGCCGCAGCCTCAGCCTCGGCGACCTGAGCCACTCTCCTCAGACGACTCAGAAGGTGGAGCGCATCGTGAAGGAGGTGAAGCGGCGGGGCCTTAAGGCGGTGTCCGAGCGCGACCGCAAGATCGCAGCTCTGATGCTCGCCAGATACCAGGAGGAAGACATCATGAGCCAGACCCGCTATGTGGCTCACCTGCAGTGGGACAGCGAGCGCAGGATGGAGGAGCTCCGGCGAGAGCAGGAGGACCGGGAGAAGCAGCGTGCGGTGCTCCAGTGCCAGCGGGTGTGGCAGACCCAGGTGTCGATACGCCAGCGAAGACTCAGCCAGCAGGAGCGACAGTCAGCGGCCGCCAAAATGCGACAGGCCGAGGAGAACGAGGAGCGATGGAGGGAGCTGGCGGAGCAGCAGGAGCGCAACCGTCTGCTGAGGTTGCAGCAGGCGGTGCGAGAGGAGAAGCATAAGAAGGCTCTTCAGGAGCAGAACCTGAAGGCCCTGGAGGAGGAGAGGGCGGCCATGCTGGAGCAGGAGAGGCTGCTGCTGAAGGAGAAGCTCACCATGGCCGAGCTGAAGAGGCAAGAGAGGGAGCACCAGGTCCAGGAGGACAGACGAGGCCTGAACAAAGCAGAGAAGAGACGCCACGCCGCCCTGATCCAGGAGATCGCCCGCAGAGAGCAGGAGGAGAGGGAGGAGGCCAGGAGGGCGGCGGAGGAGAAGCTCAGCCGCTCTCTGGAGAATTACGAGCAGATAGTGGAGCGTCGAGGGCAGGAGCTGAAAGAAAAGGCCAAGCGCGAGGAGCAGCAGATCCAGAAAGCACGCAAGGCGGCAGAGAAGCGCGAGAAGCAACAGCAGCAGCTCCTGGAAGCTCGCGTGAAGGAGGCGGAGAAACGAGCCCAGCAGGCGGCGTTGGTGGCCGAGGAGAAGGCCAGGGAGAAAGCTCAGCGGGCCGTCCAGAGCCGGCAGGAGAAGGAGAGACTCCAGAGGCTCAACAGGCAGCGGGTGGAGGAGGAGGAGAAGCAGAGGCGCCTGGAGCTGCTGCAGTCCATCGAGAGGAAGCTGGAGAAGAGCGAGCAGATCTTCAAGGAGAAGAGGGCGGTGCTGGAGAGCGCCCGCTCCGTGGCCCGGGCCTCTTTCCACGTACGAGACAAAGTGCGGGAGGAGACCAACATGCGCACCTTCGATAAGATGGCCCTGGAAGCTCAACTCAAAGCCAGCCTGGATGAGAAATAGTTTCATCTCTTAGCTTTCTCGTGGACTCCTCACTTCTGGTCATGTGCTCGGCTCTTGCCTTCATTGTGGCCCTCACCACTCAACAGCTTTATCCTTCCTCCCATGAAGACCCACAGCTTTATGATTTCCCTACATATCTTCTCCCATCAGTTGGTTTGAGTACATTTTTGACCATCAGTTTTTCTTATAGACCTTTTCAAATCAAACCATATCATTTTGAATTATGGATGTAATGAGACTACAAACTCTTATCAGCTGTTCAGCAAACAGCAGAGCCTGTGCGGGACATACAGTAGACTTCATATTAGACGAGAGCGTAGAGAGAGCTGTCTTGTGCAGCAGCACAACCCCTCCTCTCTCCTTCTCTTCACCCTCTGCTCCGACTATCCCAGCTACCGGACTGAAAGCCATGCGGAGAATGAAAAGAGTCATTGTTTACCAGGAAGCACAACTCCATGACAACTGCAGAGGCTTTTAAGGGAGCGCTCCTGTAAGGGAAAACCAAGCGCAAATGGTTCCAGACCCCCAAAGCAAAGGAGGGATCCTTTTGTTGCACGCACTGTGACATAACTAGATATAGCGTGCAAATGAAAGCCCTGGGCTGGACACTCGGCCTGTGTCTAAGCGCTGACATTGCAGCACAGGCGAACCGTGTGCACGCTGCCTCCGTGCTGATGAAGCACAGGAGGACGCTGACTCCTGCAGCAGGGCCGCTCTTCCTCCCTCTGGGGACCGTCTGTCTCTCCTCTTCATGTCAGATTGCAGCAAACAGCGAAGCCCTCTGAGAGACGTCCGTTTGCCTCCCCCTGCAGTCGACCGAGTCAAGGTCAGCAGGTACGAGTTTACATCGCTTTAACAGGTTATGCAACACCTCGTGTGTCTGGGCTGTTACCTTGCAATTAAAAAAAACACACACACAACAACGCTTGATCACACTGACCTCGACTCGACAGTGCAGAGAGAGAGAGAAAGAGAAAAAAAATGCATTTACTCATGAGCCAACATGCAGGCTAACAACAGGCTTTAAAGGCCTCTTGCTGCGCTAATCCCACAATCTCTCCGATTAAAAAGAAAAAAAAAAAAAGAAAAGGGGAAATACACATGGGATTTTTTCCCTTTAGATGTAGCCGTTGTCATAGCAATAGAGATGGGGGTGGAGCAGGGAAAAGTGAGTGACTGAGCAGAGAAAGTGTGTGGGAATATGAGGGGGCCGCCTGCAGGGGGGAGCCGGCTCTCTGGCGGCTCGTTCTGCTTGTTTCTTAGCAGGGCGTTATTAGAAAAACACGCCATCGCTCTGTTATATTCACATCTGTTAGGAAGGCAAATTACTGCACTGTCCCTGCACGTTAGTTGCCAGGATGTAGACCGGGCCGAACATTTCAGACAGTCACGTGGCCGATACCTGCTAAGGCCACTAAAATCTGAATTTGAAGTGCAGCATTAGAGCAGGGGACTGACGGGCTTATGGCGCTGAGTGAGCCACGCTGTTCCCGACACGTAATCACAGGGAGGTGATGTGAGGTTAGAGGGATGAGACGGCAGATTTGAAGGTGCTTAATGACGGGGACGGAAATGATGAGGTCAACAAAGTAGAAAAGGTTATGTTAAAATGCAGGAACATGATGAAAAGTAGGTCAGAGAAGTAAAAGGAGCAGCTCACTTACAAAAAAATCATATTTGAACTCTTTCTACTGAAAGAAATATGCAAATTATTGGCTGGACTTGGTTCCTGATCATTAATGTGTTTAAAAAATATGGCAGGTATTTCTGAATTACACTTAAATTAACCACTAAACTCATAATGATCATATGGATCATTCATAAATACATTATTTCTGCTATTAAAAAAGGAATCCAAGAACTATATTATCTCCTTTCAGTATAAAATGTCTGTGCATTGAGTACATTGATTTTGCAGTAAACCAGAGGAGGTTTTGCTTTACTGTCCAGCTCACCCTCATGTGGCTCGTTCCTTTTATGTTGTCTTCAGATGAGACCAGTAATGTGATTTTAACACCTCATTATATGTTTAAGATCCAAATCTTGTGCACAAACGATACAAACTCATCTTGTGTGATTTCAGAGGCTCTCGCTCCAAGCAGTCTTTGAACACATCAGATTTTTCTCTCCAGCGCTGAGAAAGAGTTCAGATGCACATGAAGTTTTAAAAAGTCCCACAAGCAACAAAATTATAGATTTTTTCCCACACAGTTGTTCAGCATAAAGTATTTTAATAGCTCTGCAAACAGAAAACATAATGTCTTATATAACATATGACAGCAAAGTTTATTAAATAATTGCTTTAAACATGATTATTAGTCTATGTTACATATATAATACTGTACATTAACTTCTTTGCATATATGTATACATAATTTCTTATTTATCTAATGCTTGCTTTTACACACTTATACCACAACTTTAGTTTTGAACATTAGTTTAACTTAATTGTTTCATAGTAAACCTTTAATAGTACACTTTTAACACACTATAAATGAGTTGTAAGCAGATATTAGGATTTTAAAGTACACGTCAACAACTATAACTCCCCGTATGAAACATGTTTATGATGTTTATTACACTAACATGATAGATACACTTTGTCTTTAAAAGTCCTGTTATACACCGTTTAAGTATTTGTGACAAAAAAATGTTTTAATGTTTGAACTGAGGAGCAGAAATGTGTTTTATTGAAGTAAAAAAAGACTACAGTACTTTTTGTACTCACATTCTTCCCACTCTTACGTTGTTTGCTGCAGGTCCTGGTGACGAACGAGAGCTGGTGACGTAACCTACAATCCTCATGACAGAAACTCTCCCTCCCACAGCGAACTTTATCAAAGCGGTAACACACAACACGTCTCTCCTCTGGCGCATCCATATCAAGAGATTTTTTAATCATCTTAAAGACATTAAAAGTGCCAGTGCCATGTATCGTGCTGCTGAGGACAGGAAATGAATATGAACCTACAGCCTTTTACCTGCATAAACGAAGTGAGATGTACGAGGTTCAAACAGAGCTTTATTAGCATCAAGGCATGTTGTTCAGTCCGTAATGTGTTCCCTCTTTCTTTACCCTGACACGTGGGCTTCTTTTCTCTATCGTTTAGGTTTATCATTTGTACATTATCATGAAATGCTTGCGTCAGTGAATTACAGTGGGGTTGCTTCGTCGAGGACAGATTTTTCAGATGTAGCAATAACGAAACGGTCGATATTGGACATGTCTGTATTTCCATCGTCGTTTTTTGTTTTTGTTTTTTTCATGAAACCTCTGTTAACGTTAAAAGGACACAATCTGTGCATACAATCAAAACCAGAAAAATAAAAAACAGGTGTTTTTCAAGTTGGATTTGCATTATCTGTCCTATCTGCTAAGTGCCGTCTGCAAACTGTAAATCTATTGTTGCAGTAGAAAATGGTGAAAACACTAGAAACTCAAGGTACAAGGCTACAGTCTTCTCAGTCTCAAACAGTCAACGATTACCTCAAATTTTTATCAGGACAATACTGTAGTACAGTAGTGTATCTTGCTGAGATAACAGCTGTTCTTAACTTATATATGTATGTATGTATGTGTGTATATATATATATATATATATATATATACATACATATATATAAATATATACACACACA
>JBAJHX010000115.1:4181929-4192997 GCA_037176925.1 Amniataba percoides
CCTCCCAAAGGAATGACTCCCTGAGACAAACACACACCACACGCTTCATTCATAATGTTGAATCTGGATAATTCAGCCACAAAAAAAATCACTAAATCATAAACTCAAAAAACCTCCTACGTGTTAACGTGCACGCAGCTCGGGCTCACCTTGGGGTGGATGTTGAAGTACCTGTTGGTCTCAAAGTTTCTCTTCTCGCTCTCCGCATAGTAGAGCAAGAAGCTGTCTTTGATGATGAAGAATCTTTGTACCGAGGAAGACAATGAAAGCAGCAGTGAGTCAATCCTGTGGGGCTGAAAGGGACCAACGTCTGCCGATGTTCTCAGGGCAAAACCGACAACTTACATTTTAAGCCACCATGAACACTGTATTTGAACATCAATGCCTTGACTAACTCATAACCTATCATGCATCAATGACTCCATTCTCAACTGTGTGGTTTTTAGAAGTCCAAAAAAGTACAAAGTAAAAAGTATTTTATGAGATTTATTTATTTAAGAACCCTGTTTGTTCAAATTTCTTATTAAACTAATCACCTAACAGCCCTTATGTTCATCTTGAGAGCTGAACTTCTGCTTTACACTGAAACCTTTTATGAAGCCAATCACAACATGTCGGCTGATGAATAAAGGAACTAATTATCTTGTGTAAACCACGATGACGACATAAACTTCTGCTTTACACACACACACACACACACACACACAGATGTCCTCACAGCCTGCACTAACTGAGCTGTGACGCTGTACATTTATACATTTTATTAAGTTGAATCACGACTTTAAACATAAGGTGAAAGTAAAAGTCAGAGGGTCAGTTGTGATTTATTGGGTGACATATTTACATGTTCATTTGTCACTTTCATGCCCTGTTATAGTGAATTTTACAAACATAAAAAGAGACATAAAAAATTGCAAGTATTTGGCTCTCTAGTTAACAGAGAGAAAGATTTTTTTCTTTTGAATGGTCAAATTCCCTGCAACAAATGCTTTCTAGCCTTTATTTGCCTCTTTTACATGCCTGGTTCATAACTTAGAGGAAAAAAACCTGACGCAGCTATTTTCACAGGCTGAGTAGCACTCTTCCTGACAAATGCTTCTATAATTTCACTCAGAGCGGAGGCTGTTAAATATTCAGCCACATAATGACTGAGCTCATTTAAAGTCTTTCAGAGGGTCAGTCACAGATTTGTTTCAAACAACTGTCCTTTTTTTGTGTCTGTTTTAAGCTGGTGGCAACAACAAATACCACGAAATCACTGAGCTCAGCCGTCTGCAGTTTGGCACAGGCAGCCAAATGAGCATTTAGCAAAACTCCTCTGACTTTTATGACACAAGCAAATGGGAAAGGTTACAAAGACAGCAAATGGGTTCTCTGGATCCACCGTGTATTGTCGTTTTAAGTGTTATATAAACTAAGAGCATTATCGTGACATAAGGTACCAATCCAGGCATTTTAACGTCCAAATATACAGTCCTATCAGGATGCACTGCTGCGATGTAAAAAAAACACGTCTGTGGATATCCTGCTGTTATGTAAAGCAGCTTTAACATACAACAGTAGCGGTTTTAGGCACGGGCGAACCGGGCAGCCGCCCGGGGCGGCATTAATTTCAGTTACATGGGGGGCAGCATGAGCTCTTGGGGGGAAAATTTTTTTTCTATTATGTACAATGTCACTGTGTGCGGAATCGGCAATTGGCGCCCCCTGCCTGTTTTGACACAATTCTGTGTTTGTATCGTTTTTGCTGGCGGCTGGGAATGGGTGAGAGGGGGCGGGTGCGACGCGGGGGGGGGCTCGGAGAGTAATGCCCTCGCCCTGGGAGTAATTCAATGTAGAAACGCCACTGACATACAACATGACAGCAGTGACAAAATCCTAAATCTGTCTGTTTTCACTATTTAGCATTCAGTCTTCAAGATTTATCAATTCCTCTGCGAAAAAATATCTTTCTATAATCTGTGTTTACATTTTTCTAAGAGGAAAAGTTACTGTAGATGTTTTATGGCCTTAACTGTGGCTGTAGAAACATTAAATAATAAAATAATGATTTTTTAAGCACTCAAACTAGAAGGAAAATATGACAGTTATCTAAGAATCTAGAGATTTTTGTCCTGAATGGAGGAAAACTTTCTGTCATGAATGTCAACTTTTTGAAAATGAATGAAAAAACTGATATCCAATAAGCTTAATCTCTGGATTTTCTAAATTCATCCTGTTTTGGAGGCTGCAGAAAGGTGGACTTCAAACCTTACCAATAGAAAGTCCTGATCTGAAGTCACAAGATTAAAAAAACACTCAGAACAGGTGAATCCCCCCTCACCCTCACCTGCGGGACCACTTGGCTGACGGCCGTCCGAAGGGTCTCTTCCACAGCACCCCGTGCAGCTGCACTTTGGTGCTGATGTCCAGCGCTTCAGAGTCCGACTGCTCCATGGACGACCAGGGCGAGAACAGAGAGTTTCTGGACGAAGACGAGAACATGCTCCCTGGCTTCCCACGCCCTGAGAGGTGGGGCAAAACGAAAGAAAAAAAAACTATCAATAGAATCAAAACAAAAAAGAGACACAATACAGTCAGTCGATAACAATTAACCCAATAACAAGCACACACATGGACATGCATGCACGGCTGCAGGGAGGGGAGGGGGGAGAGCTTCGACAGCAAACAGGAAAAGTAGAAAACAAATCCCAATAACTCAGCGGGCTGGAATGATGCAGCTGCCAATACGCTCGTCATCTGCAGGCGGACTGACTGAGCAGCACGGCGGAGATGAAAACAGGGATGGGAGAGAGAGGGAGGGAGAGAGGGAGGGAGGGAGGGAGGGAGAGGAAGGGATACTGGGATGTGATGGGGGGAGGGAGCGAGGGAAAGCTTTAGGAATGAGTTGATAAATCTGAAGCCGGTCAATACATCCCAGCCAGTGAAAGCTGTTATTCAGATTACTGTACTTGCAGCGTGCAGCAGTCTCCAACTCTTGGCAGGTATGAACTCTCTGGTCTCTCCTTCCATCCATCCATCCATCCATCCCTTCCTCCATCCGTCCGTCACTCCAGCAGTGAATTAGGAGAACATCTGCAGCAGAGGCGTGGCTGCACGACTCCTGGTAAAGAGGATGGAGAGCCAGAGCGGTTAACATGCAGCTCAGCGTTGTGAGGATCAGATTAATTTACAGAACATGTGTCAGACTGGATGGACGGCAGATTATGAAGATACTAACAGCTCAGCCTCAACAGAGAAATGCATGAGCCTTTTTCATGAGTAAACCATCCTGTCACTGTAATAAAGCCTCTGAAACATTTCAAACATTTAAGTTGAGAGAAAGGTCACAAAAATCTGCTTAAAGTGTGCCCAGATATAAAAGAAGCAATTAATACATTCTTACCTTAAAAGAACAGATGAAAGTTTCATACATGGCAACAACTAGAATCAAGCACATTAAAACAATGTGAACAAAGTTCGGGCTTAATTCTACATTTTTAATAGCAAATCGTCCAAATAAAAGCGAGAGTTTTCACCAGTTAAAAAACTTTAATTTAGTCGTCATAAAACACATTGCTTTACAACTGTTTTTCACAATCAAAAGTATGGAAATAAGGCAGACTCATTCTGGAATGACAGAAAATAACAAAATAAAAGACACACCTAACCCCCCCACACTGAAACTATTACAAATATCAACCCGAACCTAAAGCTCTCCCGATCCGAACCCTCAGATCAGCCCCGATGTGTGCCGTCGACACTTTGCTGACTCCCCCTGCAGAGATCAGGCAGTTTAAAGGGTTTCTATAAAATGTGAAAGCGGTTAGAAAGAGACAAGGGGACTCGACTGCGATTGGTCAAACGAACCAGTTTTAAGGGGGGGGTCCCGAAACACCCCGCAAACTTTTATCGCAGCAGCTTTCGCATAATTTTAATTTGAGGAGCAGCCAATCAGAGCCCAGTACTTTTGAAAGAGCCTTCATATTCCATCAGTAAACACGACGAAACATTAGACGCATGTTCAAAACTTGACTCATGAATATTATTTCTGTCCTGAGCCACACTAAACACCCTCCGCTCTGCCCAGTGAAAACCATACATTGCAAAAACGTCAACTTTTTTTCCTTCCTAATTCTCCAGATAATCAATTTGATTTAAAAATGGTTTATTTACCTTAAAGAACTGGTCTCTTTAAGCTAAACAAAAAAACGTTGTTGCTTGCTGTCACTATTCCTTGTGTCCATATTACCAATGAAGACATCCCTTCCTAATTACAACAGAGGGGAAAAATTTACAGCCATTCGATGTGAAAATGCATTTAAAGGTTGAGGTTTTAGCAGTGAGAGTTCATAGTCGCTTTAGATCAACTTCAAATGATTTGTGCACAGAATGACTGTGGATTTTGTCCCAATCCAACATTCACTTAAATCACAATAGAAAGGGATCTTTTCACTGACGGAGAGAGAAGAAATGGTTAAACCATATAACAACTCATTAACTGTAACAACAGGCCTGTGAGTTTTAGAAGTAGAAATTTACCCAAGTTTTCTTCCTCCTCCTCAAAACAAGTCAATGGACACACATTTTCTTTGTCAGGGCTCAGTTAGACAGTAAAACCTGATCAAATCAAATCCAGTACTGATGAAGCTAAATGAGTTTTTGAGTTGATACTGTTGTTACTTTGATTGTTCCTTATTTGCTGTAAATATTTAACCTGATGGGGAAACACCTTTGACCTTAAATCTGACAAAGGTTGATAGATACCCAAGCGGACGCAGTTTGGTGAATCAGCACATACAAAACATGTAGAGCTGCAACGATAAGTCCACAAATTGACTGACAGAAAATGAATCTCTAACAACCTTGGTCAGAATTTAAATAATCATACATCTACTGGACAACAAAAGAAACAAACTTTGCTATGTGAAAATTTTTTGGTTATTTTTGAGAGTAAATATGGGAAGACAGGCATCTGAAGAGGTTTTCTTGGACTCTGGACCCATTTTTCACAATTTTCTGACATTTTTTTGGACTAAGCTAACAAAACAACAAAATCATCAGCAGATTAATAAGTAGTGAAAATCTGTTGCAGCTCTAACAAGACCCTGAATTCATTTAAAGGGTATTTCCTAAAGATGGCAGACAAGTAGGTGCCGAATCTCAGCAGGAATTCTGATGCAACACGATGCAAAGATGAGACGGCACATGACGGGGCCGTCCTCCAACATGCCCGAGTGTAAAGCAACACAGTGGGGGAGGTGGGTGGTGTGGGGGTTCCCTTTTGTACACACATACAGCGTCCCATAGAAAATAAAACGGTCATGCAGCTGCTGGTCTGCATGCGACTCCACCCCTTTTTCCCGCGAGGAAGCCATCACGGTGGGTTTTTCTTCTCGTCAGGTAACTTGGAATTAATTGACAAGTGTAAAAACTGTTCGATTTTTATACATAAAACAGAGACTCCGCAATCAGTCTGTGGCCTCTTGTGTCAGTACAGCAAAGAACAGTCCATCCACGTCCGAAACTCCAAATAAAATTAATTAAAAAAAAAAAAAAAAAAGTATTTGTGAGTAAGCAGTTCCACCTCACACAACTGGATGATGATTGTGGTAGGAAGGAGTTATTCTGTACAGTACACATACATACATATACATATACACGTGAGCTCTGCTGTGAACAGGCACAGTGATACAGTAACACTCACAATATCCACGTGTCCTGATAGAAAGAGGGAGCAGCTTACTTACATTTTAACGCTTCGACCTGTTTTAATGGTACTGAGGCAGAGGCGTCAGGGCGAGGCTGCGTTCGAGAGCGTCTATCTCACAGGTCTCACGAAGGTGCAAAACCCGTGCACCCAGTCTCAGCTGCACCCCTGAGGACGAAGTGACTCTGCCTCCGATTTCATGTGTATGATTATTGCTCAGGTAGTGATTAATTCATGAGGGCAAATCCAACTTTAAAAAAAACCTCTTCAAAATTCTCCCTACTCAAAAAACATCTGTTCTCCTGAGCTGATGGTCCCTAAACGTTTTCATCCAGTGAGGCTGAAAACGACCCTCCACCTCTAAAGAAGCTTAATAACTCTATACGATCACTTAAGACAATTCTATACAGCTTTTTTTTTACTCCAACCTCTATTTATAATTACTCTCCGAGTAAAATTGAACAGAAAAAAAACACATTTGGAAGCTAAACAGATAAAATAAAAAAAGTGACAGTTCACGTTGTGTCAAGGCTGGTTGTGTCTCTTTCCTGACGCAGGACTCGAGCAGTTTGTGTACCTTCACGTGTGGTTTTATGGGAGAGATGTACAGTATTCATCGCAGATAGGCTTCCCATCAGTTGCTCGTCAAAACAGATTTTCTAACAGGACAAACCTCTGCCTGTCAGGCAAAAAAACATAGTTGTGGTCCTGTTTTGTTGTAGGCTGCGAGAAAAAAAGATCTCTCTTGGTAAGAAAATAAGTCTGGGACGTTTTCTACAAACCGTGGCGTCCTTATGCCGCCGTCTCTTCTGGGATCTGTTTCAACTTGCTAATATGGCACTTGGAAATCAGTTCGGATCAATCTGGATCGTTTCTAAGAGATTTACACTGTACAGTTATATAAAAAAGAGAGAGAGTTTGCTTTCTTGATATCACAGGCTTAATCAAGACCCTCTAAATCTCACTGCGCAACTGCCATCTAGTAACACATCACTGTAATGAAATCAGGATTGGTTCTTTGACTTTGGACTAGCACGATGATGCAACACTGAAAAAACCCACAGTGATGTAAATAAGCAGAACTAAACAAAAAAAAAAGGGTCAGCCTCTGGCCTCTCTTTAAAAAGGGATCTCTGGTGGAACTGATGGACACGTAGAGTAGCTGCGGGTTGTTGGCGTGCTGTTGTTATCGGTGCAGCAACTCTGATTTCCATAACATCATTCAGTCAGCTTCGAGTCTTGAGGTGTCCTCCGCCACAGAGCGCCTGTCTGGTCCACCAGCAGACAACAGAGCAATAAGACATTTAGATCCCCGATGTGTGAAGTCTCTGTTTCCTCTTCTTTCCCCCTGTACACGCAGCCTCAGTCCGTCATGATACCCCGGGTCTAATGGTGGTGACCGACGGACAGCACCAGAGGGATGAGGCAGCCCAGCACCAGAGCTCCCACCTCCACCTTGCTCAGTCCTTTGCCCCCGTTCCCTCCGGCGGGAGCATGGCTGTGTCCGCCGCCGCCCCCGACCTCAGGGAGGACGTGGACAGTGGCCACGTAGAGGAAGGTGCCGGCAGAGAAGAGCATGGCGACGCCAGTGGCGTTGATGTCCGAGAGAGCCTCTTTGCTGCTCTGAGAGGGAACAGAAACAAAAACAGGTTTCCCTTCTAATAGTTCAACTATGAAAGTTTATGCTGTTACTGTGTGTTTTTACAGCAAATGAAAGGCTTGTCTTATGTAAAACATGGCTGACTGTCTCATGTAGAAGTTTTACCAGCAATACTAGTTTCCAGAACAAAACCCTGACAGGTGTTTGGCTAAGGCATTATGTTTTTAATTATTTAACACATTCCAACAAGACGACAGCTGGTTTGCCTCAGGCTGGATTCACAGTGGAGAGAGCTTTAAGATGAGAGACAGACAAACAAGAAACACACTTTCTCAAGGAGAGAGATGCGCTTGGTGGCACTGAAAACACAATATATGTGAAAAGTGTTGCCAAAAACCAACACCACAAATTTAAACATTTACCTGGCTGAGGCCTAAAAAGGTGAGCATGGCGAGGACGGGCGCTGCCAGGGCGAAGACCAGGAGATGTTTGCGGATGCGGTTCCTCTCGAGACCAGCATGCATGAGGAACGATACCAGGCCGAACGCTGCCGGGGCCTGCAGACGACAGAGCGGCAGAGTTCACATAAGTTCACATCGACAACTAGCTCAGTCCAGCCACTCAGGGCCACAACTAACCATTACGTCCATAATTGAATAATCAGCAATTGATTTTCTGTCAATGGTTGAATTAGTTGTTCCAGCTGCTTCCTGAGTTTAATGTTCATGTTCCATAGAGCTACACTATAGAGTGGTCGTTAAAAACAGACTGTACAGATATGAATCATTTTTACCTTGTGCAGCATGATGGCTACGAAGACAATGAGCTGCACGCTGGTCTGAGAGGTGGAGGCAGCAGCTCCCAGCGCCACACCATCAGCTGGAGACAAAACACAGAGCTGCTGAAATCACTTGATAATATTAGTTTGGATATATTTGGTCACTAGTACAACAACATAACCAACATACATGTGATTCTATCACAGGAAAAAAATGGGGAAAAGATAAATAAAAACTGTTTTTGTTTTATTTTTCTACATTACAGCAGTTTTATGTGGGATTCACATTTCAATCAACAGTTTTGGAAGAGATTATTTTGACATGAAAGTAACAATTTAATCATCGTAACACGAGACAATGAAAACTCAAAAACAGAGGGACGTACCTGCAGCGTGGACCACGAGACCCAGGGTGGTAGTGATTTTTGAGGAGGTGACCCTTGCCGACTCTGGATCTGAACAGGACAAAAACAACCAACCAGAAAGATTTGCAGTGACTATCCCAACATGTTAAAAATGATATGTACATAAAAGTGACAATGCCAGCACAGATTCTCCACACTGAGCCAGAACTGTGTGGCGTTGCACGTTGGCAGACTCTGTAAACAGTTTGCGCAGCATTAAGCTGCTCAAATAACAAGCTCTGAAATTGTTTGGTACCAAGTGTGGGTGCATCTGGGAAGACAGAATTTTCCACTGAGCCACCTGGGGGTGTTTTGGGTCTAATTCAACAAAATTATTTTTCTCCCAAAGAAGATTAACACTTAATGAGGCTAATCACAAGCTGCTGTCACCAAGTCCGATTTTCACTGACTAAGCCTCCACGCAGACATTCTGTACTTGCGCTTTGGATGCTTTAATCTTTGTGTCTGCTGGCTCTTTTAATACGCACCTTCAGAGCTGTGCACATGAGAACTGCCTATCTGGTCCACCAGCAGCATAAAGACGAAGCCCAGGACCAGGGACACTCCGATGCAGGCGTGAAGCTGCTCATGACTGTGCTCGTGTTTCCCGCCGGCGTTCAGGGCTGCATCTGTGTCACCTTTCGACTCCGACACTTCCACCACTCCGACCTGGCCGTGGCTGTGGTGTCCAGCTGCAGAGAAATCAATCGGAGGAGAACAGAAAGAAGACGACGCACTGTTAAAGCAACTTGACTCATCTGATTCATGACACTGCTTAGCGCAGAACAAATAACTGTGTTTGACAAAGATTGTTTTACGTAACATAAATAGACGTAAGCTGTTTGTACTTAACGACATGCTGAACTTTGCTCTGTTTGAAAAGGATTCACATTGTTACAGTGTATGCAGGAAAATATCTGTGTCATCATATAAGTACATATGCTATGTACTTCTGTTTTCTGCTGGTCTGAAGGAGTTTATTAGATATTATACAGCAGAGAACTGACAAACAATTAGGGAAGAACAATTACATCGCATAGTCAGTAAACTGATGTTCGCCTGAAACTTTGCGTTATTGTGTTAACTGTTTAACTCAATACTCAAGTAAGAAAAGCAACAGGTTCCCTGGTTGCAGCTTCTACAGCCAGATCTGCTGCTTTTTGCTTCAATATGTCACATTATATTTAGTCTGAATGACCTTTTGACATGTTAGACCTTTTAGTCAGCAGTTTCAGGTCATTCCCTTGAATTTTGTAAAACTGCAACAGGCAGTATTTGCTATTTACTTAGCCTGAGTAAAGGGTTTATAAGTATGGGGATATGCTGGACAGATTGTAAAGCCCTAGAGGCAAACTGAGTTGTGATACTTTGCTAGACAAATAAACATGACTGGGCACCCGCTTAAATTTTTCAAAATTGGACTTTTTCTGACATTTTAAGAGTTTTGAAAATATTGAACCCTCAGTAAAGTCATCTATAGTTACAGTCCTTTGAATATTTCAGCTGTCTTCCACTGACTTGGTGGTTGCAGCGCTTAAAAATGCAAGGGAGTCAGGGTAGAAATTTTCCTGGGTGTTATCCTCAAGGTGACACACTTGTTTTCGGTGAGGTTTACCTTCGAGGATTTCTTCATAAAGTGCATGAACCCCCTCAGGAATGATGACAGCCAGCGCGGTCCCACACAGCAGCCCGGCTCCCAGCACCGTGACCAGCTTCAGCTTTTCCTGCACAAACACACAAGCACCACAGACCCTCAAGTCACTGTCTGCAAACACACACTGATGAGTTTTAAGATGCAGTCAGACACTGGCATGGGTGAACTTTCACCCCTGTGTGTGAAGGCGTGCAAGCTTTTAGGATGGCTCTTGCATTCAAGGCTTTCTCGTGCACTCACCTCTGAGAAGTTGACTGCCAAAGGGATTGTTCCTGCCACATAACATCCCACCAACATGGCAAGAGACAGCAGGCTGATCGAGCTGAAATCGTCCATGGCTGCTACTTTTTTTTCCTCCTCGGCTAATTATCTACCATAAAACCTCCACTTTTCCTCCCCTGGCCTAAATTCGTGCCCCTGACTAGCAGCTGTTAGTTGAAGGTATTTGCTTCCTTAACAAAACGTCTCGTCCCTGTTCTCAGTGGCAGTTCAGCTCGCAGGCAAACATCCACGTAAACTCAAACACACACAGACTCTGGCCTTAGATAGCGATGCTAAGCTAGCTAGCTGGCTAGCTTCACGTAACCGTCCGGCTCTTGCAGTAAAAAATCACAAAAGAGAAAGTATCGACACGTTTAGGTTCGCTTTCAAATATCCGAAGGGCAGCATGGTTTCCCTCAGGTTTGACTGTCAGCGACAAACACAACAACCTCCGGACTATGTCGGCGGCTAACAGGCCGGCTAACGGAACAGACTGCTGTTTGGAGCTAAATTTACTTCCGGGTCACAAGACCACGCCCCCAACAGGTCGCGTCACACCTGCCACGTAGAAGAGAGGCATGGAGGGGACAGACAGGCAGACAGATAGAAAGACAGACAGATAGATAGATAGATAGATAGATAGATAGATAGATAGATAGATAGATAGATAGATAGATAGATA
>JBAJHX010000115.1:4193065-4229193 GCA_037176925.1 Amniataba percoides
AGAAAGACAGACAGATAGATAGATAGATAGATAGATAGATAGATAGATAGATAGATAGATAGATAGATAGATAGATAAAAACCTTGCATTAAGCAATAATAAGGTGTGAAATTATTCTGTTACAAGCAAAAGCTAAAAAATATATTTAAAGTAAATTAAAAGTACACAATAGCCTATTTTAAAATCAGATGTATTTTATTACCTGACTGATGCATTATGTGATGTGTATGTCACTGCAGCTGGTAAAGGTGGAGTTCATTTTAATTATGTCATTTAAATCTTTTGCTTTCGAATCAGCTAATTAATGTTGGACTGTAGTGGAGTAAATGCACATTTGCCTCCAAAATGCAGAGGAATAAAAGTAGAAAATAGCATAAAATAGAAATTGACAATTGAGAACAATTGTACCTTCACAATGTATAACTTTAAATGAAAGCAAACACGTAAATGCACAAATGGAGGTGATTTAACTGGTCAGCTATATTTCATAAGATACATAAAAAATATAGAGAACATATTCAATGAAGAAAACATTAACAGGTCAGCATGTAATCTCTGTGCTTCATCAAGTGTAAACACATTCAACAATGCTATCACAGTTTATCAGTTAAGTGACTAATAAGATCTCATTAAGTTTTATTTTGGTACAGCAGGTCCCTGTTGTGCTAATTAAAGTACCTGTGGGGAGAATGATTATGTTCGTAAATGAGATAAGATGCTTATTGCATCCTGCTATTCCAGAAAACAGAAAAAACAAAAGTAAAGGAATTTAACTAATAAAACTGCTTCCCAAGCATATAAACATTTAAAACCAGCCAAGTGTGGACCAAAAAAATAGTGACATTAAAAAAAGACAGACACCGTTTTCTAAAAAAAGCATATTTATTAGTTCACACAATGGAGCAGTGCCTCAACATGACGACAGTAAATCAAAGCCGAATGTGTCCAACGTATTGGAGAACAGATGGGTGAAATGCAACCGTCTTTTGCCTCAACAAAGGAAAAAATACAACCAAAGTTTTATCATGCAGTGTGTCTGTGCAAACCCTCTGTTTCTCGCGCTTTCCCTTCCAAACACACACACACACGTACGAACAAGGCAGCAGCTCCTTGCTGATGGAATGGAGGGGTGTATAGACACGTTTACAGTCTGCTGGACCAGGAAACTCCAGGCAGCGCGACCGAAAGCTCAGGAAGTCAGACGGAGAGAGACGTGAAATCTTTACTTCACCAGTCCGATCTTCTTTGCCTCAGTTTCATATATCAGCAGCCTCCACATTTTTACTATGAAGACTTCTGCTTCTTCATCGAGAACCTGAAAGCAAAACCAAAGTTTAGATCAAACAGATCAATAAACCTGTGCAATAAATCTGACTCGTATTTCAGTTTCATGGATTACTGTATTATGACTAATGCATCCTCAATTCAGCCGTCCATTTATTAACGATGTAGCAGGCCAACTAATTTGATAAAAGACTAAAGTTTTGTTCAGACTGCCAGCCCAAATCTGTTTTTTCCCTGTATATTATAAGCAGGTTGATTTTAGAAAGTCTTGACAACAAAATAAAAATGCACAAAAGCTGATTTTGGAGGTGGATTGACACGTGATTCCAATATATTTCTACAGCATTTGAAGCTTTAATCCAGATGCTCTGTCCTCTTAAATGAGAGAGTATTTTGCGTTGCTTGAAACCCAATGACAACATCAAATCCACATGGATGGAGGTGCAATGTGAACATCCTCCATTGCAAGACACACATAATAAAGTCACTGCCGGATGCTGTGCACAACACTGGATCTTCATTTCTCACACCGCACCACAGCAAGCTAAGCAGAGGTTGGTGCCGTCTGGACACACAAATCCGCTCTGATCACTTGCAAATAACAGTGTGGACAGTCTGTCCTAAAAATCTGATTTGAAAAACAAATCTGATTTGCCTGCAGTTTGAATAAAGTCTTAGTGTGTTGAGCTATAACATGACATTGTGCAGGTATCACATCACACAACCATTTTCACCATCTTAACGTAGCGTGCTAGAATGCTTATTAGCATTCAAACAAAGACAGAGCACCCTTGAGGCTGATGGAAATGTCACTATTTTTGCAGGTAGTTTATGAAGGCTCAGGCATGGATGTCACTGAAGACAGTGAAAACTGTCAAGACTTTTCCAAGTGTGTTGAGACAGATTGAATTTATAATTTTGACTCGTTTTATACTTCTGAAAAATCATAGAAACTCCTTTACTGTGTACATTTTTTACTTTTGTGATGTGTTATATTGTGTTATATTTTATTAGTGTCTTTTTACTATCACTCATATACCCTATATAACCACATTACAATACATAAAAACAGACAGAACCTATTTGAACTCACCATTGCAACATCATCCAGAATACCCTGAGGGGTGCTGTGTGCCATCACCTGGGAGAAAGCACAAAACACTCAGTTAAAAAGAGCAGCACATGTCAAGACATGCACACAATTAATAAGAAAAAAACATGCAAATGAAACTCAGAAATAATAATAGCTGAGATGAAGATGAACCTTTGAACAGACGAAATCAACCAGCGTGGGTTCCTCCTCGCCGATGTATTCAATAATCTTCTTATTGATCCATGGTCTAATGCGGCGATCCATCAGAGTCTGCAGAAAAACAATCAGCACACACAGTCTCATTCTGATCACGTTATGACAGCAAACAAGCAGCTGAATTATTAAACAGATTAATGTATCTGAGGAACTCCCTGCTGCAGCAGAGCAGAATATTTCATTACTTCACTCTTTGACCTTTTGAACATTATACTACTTATACAGTTATTAATATAGTTGCAAATTCAAACTGCTCTTTACCGAGTCTACCATCGCCCAGTCCAGCGGGTAGGAGAAGAGCTCAGGCCTGGCTGTGGGGATTTTCTCAATGAGGCTCTTTATGTGCTTGCGTTTCTCCTCCGTGTTGATGCTGCCTTTGGCCCCTGAAATTTCTGCTCCATCCAGCCCCAGACTCTTGTCGTCATCGCCGTAGTCCAGCGGAACCAGTTTCCTTTTGCGGGGCTGTTCGTCAGCCTCTTCATCGTCGAACTTGTTGAAAACACTTTCCACAGTTGCCAGCTTCTTTCGCTTCCCGGCGTTGAGCTGGCTGGGACTGTTGGTGGCGCCTGGTGAAGAGAGACAGCAGTTTATTTCTGAGGGACGAAACGAAACTGATTCCACCGAGCTCTTAAGTTTGCTACTGTACTCACCCAGTTTAAGACTCAGACCAATCTTGGGCCGGTGTTCCTCCGGAGGTTGGACCTCAGGAGTGTTCTCGCCTGGAATGATGATGCCGCAGGGAGATTCGTTGCCGGGCGTGTTCGGAGTCGCGTTCCCACTGGCGGAGGACACCGAGGGAGCAGTGGTGATTGGTCGCATGATGGGTTTGAGCTGCGGTTTGGCCTCCTGCGAGTCCTCGCCATCGCGGTAGTCGTCCTCGTCCCCTTCCACGTCGTCATCGTCCGAATGCTGCGGTGGGCCTCGAGGCATCGGCTCCGCGGGCCTTACAGACCCTCGCTTCTCCCGATCCCGATCCTTGTGGGACTTCTCCTGGTTTACATCCTCCTCGGGTTCCAGTTTCAGAGGTGGCTGTCGTCTGCGCTCTGCTTCTTCTTCCATCTACACAAACATACATGACACATGAATACCTCAAATTCTGGTGCGCTTTTCATATTTATGTTGTAAATCAATTTTTGGAGACTGGTGGCATTTTAACAGATGAACTGAAGCTGCATTTCGACCACCAGAAATTTAGAAAATGGTGGAAAAGCTGTCAAAAATGGACTGCAGGAGTCTTTCTAGTTCCTTGAAAAAGAGTCTTTAGATTAAAAGTTGATCAGACACAAACTAAATCACACAAACATACTAAAAAAACAAAATCCTCTGAGCCACAGTTCCAGTTTAAAAGTAGAAACAAGGCTACTTTTAACAGTTACAAAAACAAATCACAGTGGAAATCAGGTGACAAATTGCATGTAAATGCAACGATCGGCTCACCCTCTGCAGCTCGGCGTCAGGGTCGGGGTGACCCTCAGCAAGAAGCCTCTGTCTGATCTCTTCCAGCTCTTCCTTCTCCCTCTTCCTGTCTCGCTCGTCTAATTCTGTCTCCTTTTCTCTGTCACGAAGTCGCTTCTGCAGAGCGCTGCCCCTGAGGAGGAGAATGAGGGCTCAAGTAAAGACAAATGCAAAACATAAGCAAAGGTCAAACGTCTAAATGTGCTTCCAAAAAAAAAAAAAATCACCTGTAGTATTTTGGGTCGTCTCTGTCGTCGTCATAATCTTCAAGGAATTCTTTCAGTCTTTTGGCTTCTTTCATCTGAATTTAAACATGGAAACAAATCATTTGTCTGCAAAAATCCAGCAAGTCTTCCTCTCATTATAAACTGTGTAAAACCAGTGGCAATAGTTATTTTGTCAGCAATCTGATGCAGTGTAATATACAGTCATATTTACCATTTCACGACGCCGCTCATCCTCTCTCTCTGTTTCTTTGCTGTAATCTCGAGCCTTCTTCCTCTCCCTGATCTCCCAGTTTTTCAGGCGCTTTAGGAAGACATAGAAAAATAATTAAAACATTGCTGGCTTGGACATAAACAAATGACAGTAATTAATCAAACTAAATTTATTATGTGCAACTATTTAAACTTCTGGTCAATCAATCAAAATCAGCAGCAATAATAAACGTACCTCTTGGTAAGCCGCTTCCTTGTCCCTAAGTCTCCTCTCAAGTCTCCTCCGTTCGTACACGTCTTCCTCGTCTTCTTCACGGTCTCGTTTTTTATCTTCTCGAGTCCTCTCTCTGCAGAAGACAACATATTACTGGTGTTATGAAATAAATAAAAAATGCAGCAAATGAAAGTCAAGCACTTATTTCCATTATAGTCAGTCTTGCTGATGTGTGTCTCAATGAGCAACAACTGCCAAAATCGGAGCTGCATTTTACTACACAGGTCTCATTAGATCATATTTGCATGAACCAGCACACTTGTTTTTCGACACACTGAATAACAAAGTATTTGGTGCACCTGATGTACCCATTTAGTGGTTTTGTTTATTCTATCAGCCCTGTTCCAGACCTGCAATTCAAATTGATGAATCCATATTAGTGATGAAATAATTAACAGGCTACTGGTTTACTACACTGAAGTATCAACACTGTACAAAGGAGTCGAGCCATACGTAGAAATACTCAGTATTAAACCTATCCTTGTGTGCAGCTATCATAGTCATTCATTCATGGTTTTATGTGTTTTGACGTGCATCAAAAGGGCTTCTGAGCATCAAGTGTCTCATCACCGGCCTCCCACTGACCTCGACCTGCTGCGATCTTCGCTAACGTCTCGGCTCCTATCCCTCTCCCGCTCCCTCTCCCGCTCCTTCGTCCTCTCCCGCTCGCGATCCCTCTCCCGCTCGCGGTCGCGGTCCCGGTCTCTGTCTCTTTCCCGCTCCTTGTCCCTCTCCCTCTCCCTCTCCTTCTCTTTCTCACGGTCGCGGCGCTCCCTCTCGCGCTCCCGCTCTTTGTCCCTCTCCCTCCTCTCCCTCTCGATCTCCAGTCGCTCCTTTTCCTTCTTTCCTTTTTCCTCCTCCAGTTTCTGCAGGAGCCCGACAGGGAGAAAAAGGGGAGACTGTGTTACAAGGTTCTCGGTATCACAGCGATTCAACAGAATACAGAAATACACATTATTCACACATGATGCTGAAAATGATTTTGACTCCCTGGGCCAGACATGCTCACATACTGCCATGACTCATTGCCTTGGAGAGGCTGGCCGCTGCAAGTGAGGAAGTCCTCTTATTCTTGATGTTTCCTCCTGGATGAGTGGTCCGCTGCTTGAGCAGGTTTAACGCAGACACTGCTCAGTTGAGGACACACTTACTCAAAGCCATGAATTGCAAGTCAATCTTGAAAAACACCTAAAATGTTAAGCTGTTCTTGACGAAGGGGTTACGACAGGAGTGGATGTTAAAACCATTTGTCAGTAAGCTTTTCTGGTGTTTTATGAGCTCTGAAACATTCACATTAGTGTATTTTGCAACATCAAAGTGTAACAGCATAGAGCTTTTCCTGTCCTGGATCCAGTATTTGGTCCTCCTTTTTTCACATACACTAATATTGAGTGATTTTTTTTTGTATGTAACAGGTCAACTTGCCCTCTGCAGCCACTATGTGCTCAATGTGTGACCTGAGATTACGCTCTGATGTAATAAAAGGCCATTCCAGTAATAAAAAAAAAAATCTGCTGTAGGCAAATACATATGGGTTGAGCCAATATCTGCCCACTTTCCAAATCAATGTGCACTCAGGCAAGTTCTGAAAAGTCACAGATTTGACCTGATGCAGGGGATGCTGTAAATACATAATGTCTGACATGATGGAGTTTACTTATCGCACATTAAGTACAGATGGTGTTGGTGGGACTGATTGAGATGATTCCTTGGGTTTAAGGGGTTTAATTCAAAATGGGGCATCCTCGTGCTATAAAACATACTTGCGGTGATATAAAGCACTAAAGATAAGAAGTATTCACAGAGTACCAAATCAGCTTTGATCCATTAGATCAACAAGTTCACCGAGTTCTAACTACACTCTTAAGATCACCGCTATATGATGCCCTGGTTTGCGCTTACCTATGGGTGCCAAGTGGATTAAAACAAGCCCAGGCTTAACGTGGCAAATGGCCCAGCCAAGTGAGTTGCATAATCAGCTCCCTCATGTGTTTTCTACAGGGTCATCTGAGACGCAGGTTCTGTATATAGCAGAGTGAATGACCCGGGAACTGGGACTACACTATATTCCAGTTTAAGTTTTTTTACTTATTTTATTTATTTATGTTTGCATTGTATTCATCTGTGGTAAATAGTATATAATTGAAATACATGTGGATACAGATTTTTCAAATTTTTCACAGCATAAATTGCTTAACGGTTAAAGGAACAATTCCATTAATAATATTGTCCTGATTTAGTACTTTTAAATCAATAATTCCCTCTCTGAACCTTTGTTCTTGGAAAAAAAAAGTCTAAATGTCATTATTAATTAATGAACACTAAATATCGATGTGTCATTTGTCCGCTTTTCAAATGCTTGACATAAACATGATGGCATTTTCTACAGACCGTTTCGGAGCTATTGATGTGCAACTTACAGGTGAAGAACTACGGTTTCAGCGCCTCCCTGCCCCTACACATCCTAAAGGCTACGTGTGGGAGGAAAAGCAGGTCAAGAGCAAAGTCAAAATAATCGGAGTAAGGGGGGGGGGGGCGTCCACATGATACCTGTGAAGCAGTTTTATCTAATTACAGTTCATTCACATAAAAAACATCAGTAACAACTTGTTTTTAAATTCATGTCTGAAACAAGCCAGAAAGTTTATTCCATTTTGTCACAAGGAAATTAGTGAAGCAGTCTTACCGGCAGGTTGTCTTCTGGGGTCTCTATGGCCTCTCCAACCCAATAAAGCACAAAAAAACTCTCAACAGTGTCTGGACCACAGTTCTAACAGCCTCTTAACTCACTTACCAAATGTCATTAGTGTTGACTAATTGACAACATTCAAAGCAAATTAGAAATGTGGGTCTGACAGCTGCTAAGTGACAGACAAAAACAAAAAAGGATGAGGAAGGGATGGAAGAGGTTCCTGCTCTACGTGACTGTATGCTCTACAGTGTAATTTACCTGGACTTGATTGAAATATGCATTTGTGAACCAGGGTTATTAATTTTCTGTATCAATTTTACTTTGAAACATCAGAGATATTAACAGTACCTTAAAAGGTGGGGGTTAACTAACTGGCTCTAATTGTTTTTCCCAGTTTTCTTACTGATCTCCATCCTAAAACTTACCTCTTGTTCTAAAATTCCCTTTACGGAAATATTGCTGACTTTGTCGTTACTTTGAAACAGAAATCTTAATAACAAATAAATCACCGTTTCAAAGACAGTCACAGAGGAGGGTGATATTAAGATGCAGGAGTTGTTAACCTCCCTAGCTCATATTTAATATAGCATGTCTGATATGTCCCTGTTGAATTTACAGTTCCTATTTATTGATTTTGTCTCATAAGGATATGACATTGCAATGCAGCTGATTGGTTTTCATCTTAACATGATCCACCTCTGTAGCAGTGTTTGACATTGTGATAAAGTTACAACCTCAGATAGCGTCCAAATTATTTTGTTTCTGCAGCTTCATCGTCCTCACTCAAATACTGTCTAACAAATAAAGATATTTTATATGTTTTGTTGTCTCACATTGCTTTTCTAAAGGAGTTGGGGCGGAAACATTAAGACAGAGAACAGATGAAAGAAAAATAAATGCTTCTCTCAAAACAAAATTAGAGAAACATCAAATGAACTTACCTTGTGTGTCTTCAGACCACAGAGTGCTGTGGAGGGGCGCTCCCTACTTTAGTAATACTACAGGCTGCAGTTCAAACTACTGCAGTGGTTAGGCTCATTCAGTCTGTGTGTGTTCTTCAAACACATCATTTATCATCTGAGGACCTGCAGAGGTTCACTGACTACTCGGCCTTATGAAGCAGAACTGTGTGAAAGTAAAGCACGCTGCATTTAGACATCTCTAGAGAAACTGTACATCCCAGTCCCCAGTTTGTTCCCCCAAGTTCACATGTGCATGTAAAATAAAAGAAATGAACGGAGAGCCAGTTGCCCCTCTGCAAACCCTCCAGAAGGGAGCGCCCAACATGAGTAAAGAAGAACTGAAGGATCATACTTACATCCTATCCTCGCAACTTTTTCCAAAGCTGAGATTCTGAGATTCATCTTGCTCTAGTCACCAAATGAACTCTACCACATTGGTGGGGTTTAATCAATAGATTAGCTTTAGATGGAATTTAACATTGTGTCCATGCACTCTGTGTGATGACTTTAGCTTGTGCAGAGCCAAAAACTTTAGTCTCAAATCAGCATTACGAATAATTAAAAGTCTTTGCTGGATTTGGAAATACTGACAATAATAATAAAAAGCCATCTATGAGTGTTTGATTTGACAACTACCACTTTCGAATTTCTTTTATGTTTGAATTTCACTATTTCAACTAATCTATGTAATAACAGACTACCACCATTCTACAGTTGACAGTAACAGAACAGCCTTATGGAGGAACTACCTCTAGAAATGCTATAAATTGCAGCATTTGATGTTGAGGAACTTCTAATTACAAAATGTGGAGGATTTCTTCCCCAAAACTTTAATTACAGAGTGACAACAGCAGTTTGATACGTTACCTTGTGTGTATCGCGGAATTTACTGATCTCTCTGGAAATCAAGTCTCTCTTGTCATCTTCCATCTCCATGGCATTGATATCCTCCTTACACAAAGGGAGAGAAAGACAAGGAAAAAACACACTAAGTACTCAGCAGTTACTATATGTGAGTCACAGATCGTCTACATTATGCAAACAATACCTCCTCTTTCTTCTCTTTCCGCTTCTTGTTGCGAGGTTGACTGTCGGGGTCCTGCGAGGGAGCGTTGAGCTCACTTGCGTACTCTCGGATGAGGACGTCTATTGCCCCCTTCACCACCTGGTCCCGACGCAGAGTTTCCTCATCGAGAACCTCCTCCTCATCCTCGTCACCGTTCTTTGACCCACTGCTGGCTCCCTAGAGTAAATAATGATAAATAAAAATAAATTATAAATAATCAACACCACAGAAGTGTTAAATCTATCTTTTACTCAGCAGGTGAACAGCGTACCCCGTTAGCACTCCTCTTCTTGGCCTTCCACTCATCCAGCTGCGCCTTGGTCTTGGCATCTACCTTGACCAGCAGCTTCTTATCGCCTAAGAGCAACTCATGCAGAAGTCTGAGTGCTCGCAGTGTGGATTCAGGCTCCTTATACTCACAGAACCCGAAAGCTGCCAGGATTTGAGAGCAGAGAGAAAGTTTACTTCCACAGATGTTAAAAATGACAAATACCTGGTCAAGTGAAATATCTACAGTAAATCAATATTTCAGAATTTCACATTCAATTTCGAAGACCCTCTCTTTATGTAAATGCTGAATTAGCCTCATTATATCCACTGTAGTTCAATGCTGTAAAATGTACGGTGCAGTAAAATCTTTCAATAGGATTATACTGCCCCTCTAATGTAATATCTGGAGTCTCCAAACTGCCACAGACAGTCACATGCATTTACATGAAGAGAAGATGGTTTCAGTGTGTTGTGACTTTTGTTTTTACCTTGAAGTTTTCCAGAAGCTCCTTGGACTCTTTTCCAACTTAGCACAATACCACATTTCTACATAGACAGAGAAGATAATAAAATATTAGTCAGTTTCACATTATAGATGCTGATGATTAATGTTGATGAAAAAGTTGGGGCAGCATTATCTGTGCATCCCAGAGATTAAGTATGAGTGGCTTGTATCAGAATCAGTCATGTAAACATTGTGCCTTCAGTTTTTATGTAAAACAAAACAAGGTGCTGACATGTTGGAGGTCTGAAGAACCTTCTAAAGTACAACTTACCGCTAGCAGCTGCCTGACCAACATGTCAGATGCCTTTTCAGAGATATTCCCTACAAATACAGTGGTGGTGGGGCCGCCGCCGTCCTCTGTGTCCTTGGATCTGATGGGGTCCTTTTTTGGAGCCATCGGCTTCTGTGCTACAGCGATTGTGGTCGGGACAAGAACCTGCAACAACAGATTGCATCTCATTCACTTGGATATTTCAGCCAAAGTCATGATAAAAGCAGCAGGAGACAGAAATGGAAATTCCATAAAGGATCTGATAAGTGGGAGGCAGACTTAACAAAAACAAATGTGAACTTTTAATGTTGGAAGATTTTATATTTAGTAGCAAGTCATGCAGTAAGAGCTCCTGTTTCTAACTTACTGTCGGTGTGGGGGTCACTACACCCATGTGAACGGGGATCATTGGAGTACCTGAAAACAGAAACAAAATACAGTCATCAAACCCCGTACTGAGGCATACAACTACACACAACCACAGAGGATACTACTGTACTATTGTTTAATAAAGTAAATAATTAAACAGTTAATCAAGAAGTCAACTATTTTAACAATCAACTCATTGTTTCATTAACATTATTTTTCTGGTGACTTTCCTTCTTGAATTGTAAGAATCTGAATATTTGGGGGGTTGGCTGTTGGTCAGAAACCACTTAATTCAGTTATCACATCTAAACTTTTTTGTGCTTAATAGACCAAGAAATTAATTGATTAATTGAGAAATCAGCTAAAAGATTAACCCATAGCAGCCCTTGTTGGATCACTTTCATATTTCCTTTTCATCTATTGTTAATAAACGTTTGCAACTGAAACAATAAGCACCTCAAGAGTATTATATTTCTATTTATATCCTATTTGGTATTTTTATGTACTATAGATCTTATTTTACATATTTTTAGGCATCTTTAGAGGGAAGCCTGCTTCATTTCCAGCAACCTGCTGCATGTAATTGCCATGCTGATTATAAATACATTTTAACCTCTCACAAAGCTGAGGCTGTGTTGTTGACATGCAAGAAAACAAATATCAACACCTCTAAATAAATAAATAAACAAACAAAGCTGTGTCATGGACGCTGGTCGATGCTTATAATGATGCCTGATGTACAGACACACAGCTGTCACTGCTGCTGATGGGAGCTCAGGTGTTATATAAGCTTACCTGGCGGGACAGTGGGGGCAAATCCCCCGTACTGAGGAGGGGGGATCCTGGGGGGCAACTGCGGGATGCCGATCTGTTGTCGGTTGAGGGGAGGAGGGTAAGACATCCTGAAATACACAGAAACATATATATTAATCAAAAAGGGTATTATAGTTACAAGCAGGGGGGTATTATTGACGTTTTCGCGGTTAAAGGTTACATAAATGTTAAGTTAATGACTGTGTATTTAACGTCTTCGGCAGGTGCTCAGTGTTAAAAGTGGACATCCACGTTTAACTAGCTAAATTAGCTCCGGCTAACAGCCCACTGTGGCCTTCTCGCTAGCTGCAGCGGTCACGTCCGGATTCACTCACCTGCAGGCGACTGTGGGCTAAAAAAAAAAAAAAAGCGGTCACAAACACTGTGGGCAGTCCGAGAAAAAGCCCATCAACTGCGGCGGGTGGTAACGCTAAAGGTTGGCGTTGAAACAGCCTGCTACCACAAACCTGAGGGAAACAAATAACTGGGAGCTCTTCTCCCCGAAATGAATCATGGGATAGCAGAGAGGAAATGGGGGGGAACGTGCCCTCAGTTGTGACTGTCAGGAAGGCACTGCAAAATTAAATCGTTTTTTCCCCCTTCAGTTTGCCTCCAGGGTAAAGTTTCTTTATTGTAGAAAATGTTTTTTTTTTATTATTATATAAAAGAAGAATAAAGAGAACATATTATATAATATCGTAAATAATATTATAAACAAAGCCAGGGACTCACTGACTATTATCCCCCAAAAAGTATATTAACATCAAATATATTCAATTAATGTGTTACATGAATACAAACATTAATAATAGTAAAAGTTAAACGTTCAGTTTAAAAGGGTGAAATTTTTGCCTCTGACAACTTTGTATTTAAAAGCCTCTTAGAACTAATTTCATGATAGATATATATTGCTATTGAAAATTGGAGTAGTAATGATCTTCATTACTACTCCAATTTTCAAAAGTGCTTATAGCTGTCTATAAGCTAAAGAACTGGAGTGAATACATGTTGCGCCACACAGTGTGCCAAGCTCAATTCAGGGGAAATTGCGCCTCAAGCATAAATGCAACCCCCAACATACTTTATAAATGAAATAGCAAAGTGTGAGAGCTCAGCTGGACTGACTACAGGAGGATGACATCCTGTCAGACTGGCTCCAGGACAAAAAAAACCCTCGTAACGTGTATGATTCTCCATTTTTACACGCTTGGTGGCGCTGCAGACTTTTCTTTTTGTCTCCTGTGATCTCTCCTCCATGTATTAACCTCGCCGACAGAACATGTGATTCACAGTTTGTCGGCCGCGTCACTTCGCAAAAATGTACAGCGATTACGTCTGAAAAGAAAGAAAAACACCTGCGTGGTCGCCTAGCAACCACGAGTTGACTTTACGGTCACGGCTAACAAATTAAAGGTTCTATTGTACTTCCTGTTCTTTAAAAGTGAGTTAAAAATGCTTTTTATTTAATATAATTTTAGTCTTTAAACATATACATAAACAGAAAATGTGCCACTCTGTTTTATGTGTTTTTACACTGTATATGTTTTGCAAGAACTTTACGTTTCAAGTGTTTTATGGCACGAAAAAATAACATGATAATAAATAATAGTAAATATTTAAAAACACACAATCAACCATAGATATGTATTTAAAAAAATACGGTTTTCATCATTACGTATCACAGGAACTACAAAAGACAGTGAAGTCTGCGGTGGTGAAATGTTAAAAAGTACATTTACGCAAGAAGTGAAGATTAAAAAAAAAGCCTGTTGACGTACAGCAAGACTTTAACTGGGTGTTTCTAAATGGATCTGACAGCTGTAGTCAAAGTGTCCCTGCTTAGATTAAGATCCTGTAAAAGACATGAGAGTTTATATAGAATACATTATGGTACAATGAGATAAACTTTATTAATCTCACATCCGGGAAGTTCACTTGTTACATCAGCTCAGTAGAAATATAAAAAATAGATATAAAAATAAAAGATAAAAATGACATAAATACATTATATCCATAAACAATATATACAGATTATTGCACAAGCTATATAAATTAATATGAGTAACGTGATTATAGTGACGCCCTACAGTTACAGTTAGATAAACTAATAATAATGTAGTGTATAAAATATAACACACTTCTCTACATGAGACTTTTAATTAAAATTATAGATGTACAACTTTTATTCTTGATTTTTTTTTGTGTGTGTGTCGTAACTCTTGTGTAAAAGCTTTGTGAAATACTCCTTCCTGCACCACCCTGTAAAGGTGTCCCAGATTATCCCTGGGGCCTACTTGTCGGGATGATTATGTGTTTTCATGTTGACCTGGTATCTGATCTGTTTTGGCCGGACCTCGGGGACACGTGTGGACAAACAGCCGGGCCAGACGCTTCTTCTCACGTCAACATGCCCGACCTCATCTGCTGCGTCTGCTGGAAATTTCCACGCAGATGTGTGTGTGCGATATGGGTAGGCTTCACAACAAACCCCCCATAAAAAATTCAGTCGACCCATATTAGGTCACAGGCCACGCCCACAATTTGCATCGCCGTCTCCTATTGGCCAATCCGAAGGTGTGTCACTCACGCTGACGTCAGAGCCTAAATATGTAAAAGTATCTAAAAACATTTCCTGCTGTATGTTATAAAAGTTTATAACTCCTTCTAAAGCCATATAACCTATGAGCATTTCGCAATATTTAAAGACTCTGTTGTTTCCCTTAATGAATGAGTGAAAGAATGAATGAGGGGTGTGTGTGTGTGTGTGTGTGTGTGTGTGAAGTTTCTATCGCTCAACAGCGGCTCATGAATATTAAGCAGTCTGGTTTCGGGAGCCATAAGACCGGCCCCCCTTTACTTCCTATCAGCACACACTCAGCATCCAGCAGCGGCGCAACATCTCCCAGAGCTTTCATCAGACCATCAGAGAGACAGAGAGAGACAGAGAGAGGAGGGTCGGCTTCACTTCACTGAGGCGACTCAGATTTTTTTGTTGCTGTCAGAAAATAAAATGGCTTTGAGAGGACCTGCTCTCCGTCTGCTCAGGACCCAGCTGAGCCACACCTGCCAGCAGAGCAGGGCTCAGTCTGTGGCCGTGCTGGGGGCCCCTTTCTCAAGAGGACAGGTGAGTTAAAAAATCTAATTTCTCATTTTAGAGTCATTTTTATTATTTTTATGTGTTATTGTCCTCCTCAATGGATGGGTAGATGTGGCTGAACTCTCTTTGTTTCTGCCCTCACAGAAGAGAAGAGGTGTGGAGCACGGCCCCAAGGTGATCAGGGATGCGGGGCTGCTGGAGAGGCTGTCCGGCTTAGGTAGGTGGATGGTGGTGGAGGCTGATCGGGAGCAGCCCGGCGCCGCGGTGTGTGTGTGTGTGTGTGTGTGTTATGTAACGGTGGAAGGGTGTCGCCTGGGAAGCAGATTTAACTTACTTACCTCCGGTTTGTTACATCACCGGCATGTAAATATAAACATCAAGACAAAAAGAGGGAGAGATCAGTACAGATTGAGAGAGAGGAATGATCTAAAAAAAAAGAAAGAAACCACACCTCATCAGATCCTCGTGCTCGTGGTGAGGAGTGTGAAGCGTGTTGAAATAGCTCACATGCAGATTTAAGTGAAGTTTGAACAGATTAAAGTCTCAGCTCGGTGTGAACATCTCTTTTCGACTATCACCGTGATGAAGCAATGGCGACTCCAGACTCTCCTCTGATCGCAGGTCAGTCGCCTTACAAGGGCAGGAAATGTGTCAAAGTGAAACTGCGCACACATTTATATATACCAGAGGTGACTCTCTTTGTCATTGCCACATGTCTCATTTTACCGCTTGGAGTCATCAGACACATGGGAGCACATGAGAGAGAGAGAGAGAGAGAGAGAGAGGAGACAGGAAGCGGGTGTCTCAGTGATTTCCAGTGTCGTCATTGCAGACAGACCTGCCCCCACCTCGTCTGCAGAGGGGAAAGTGGAGGAAACAGACAGAAAGTCTCTCCCTCCTTCTTCAGCTCGGGTGAAAGAGGCTGCACTGCGTTTAACAGTCCGTGCATGTACAACAATGGAGACTCACCAAAGGAGGGGGGTGTGGTGGAGGGAGGTGCAGGGAGGAGGAGGAGGGGGCAGCAGCAACAGCATGCAGGGGTAATAAAAGTTCAATGTAGCCTGCTGCAGAAATGCCACCGTGCAGGATGAGATAACCATGCCTGCTCCATGCATTAAGGACACACTTAAAAATTAAACCTGTGTTCAAGCAGATTAAAAACCACCAGCTGATTATATCTGATATATAAATTAACTGTAAATCTCAGCAATTCATCTGTTTTATACTGACTGGAGGTGATTTATGATCATTTCACATAAGAAAAACTAATAGGAGCTTAGTAATTGTACACCTATTAATCTACTGTGGGCAGGAACATTTCCACAAAGTTTTATTATTTTACAGTAAGAAAATGAAAAAGATCATAAGTTCTTAGGAGATGTGTATGATAAAGCTCCTAAAAATACTCACTACAGAGCGAGCCACAGACTAAATATAAATATACTGTCACGCCACTTTTGAGAAGGAATACAAGGTCACTGCCGAGCTCTGCAGACAGATCCTTGAACTTGATTTATGGTAAAAATCTTGAGTCTTCTTTCAGAGGATGACTGAGGTTGTTATGTTGTACCTGATCCTGTGTTGCAGCTGATTAAACACACCCAGAGATTTACAGGTAGCTGCTCTCCTGTCCCAGAGATCTGCTCATCGGCTGTAAACATCAGATGTTACGCAACAGGCACGGCCGTCTTCCCACCCTCCCCCTCCCTCACACACAGCGTCTCTCCAGTTTGGGTTTGCAGCTCAGCCTCTGCAGCAGACATACTTTTTTAATGTGTCCAGTTTTATTGCTGTGTATGGCAGCCAATTCAAATATTCTTTATAAGATGGCAGCATCTATACATGTTTATGTAGAAGATGCAGTTATGCTCCACATGTTTTAACCTGATGCAGAATATGGCAGATTGAAAATGTGTTTCCAGTGTTTAAAGTCCAATAATTTATTAATCATTTATTAAAGAATGGTGCTTGGTAAATTTCCAATGTAATCAAAGACCTTTTCACACACTAAAATGAAGGCAAAACATATATTTAGCCACAGGATATTTATAATTATGATAATTTATATTATGCTACTTTTTTATAGGGATGATCATAGTGTTACACAGAAAAACAGACACCAGTTTTGTTTGTTTCTTTGGCGTTTCATCTCAATTCCTAAGCAGCTTTTATGATGAATCATGATGTCTTGCTTCTTGAGAACAAAGTCTCACTTTGCATTTGAGTAAGCTTTGCAGGAGCTAATGTCACCAAACATATGTTAATGTGATTAGGCAACAAGCTGAGCCATAGTATCTGAAAAATATTAAGTTACAGGCACATTTTGTAGCCTGAAATCAATGAAGAAATGTCCTTCGTCAAAGCTGCAGTCAGTGAGTCGGTGAGGTGCCTTCTTCCTGGTGGCCTGATGCCAGTTTGGCAGTGGCAAGAGATACTGCTGTCAACCTGACTCATGAAACCAAAGGCAGGGCAGGCGTTGGTTTGCAGAAACCATCCCGGTATGTGAAAATCACACATGTACTCAAACCAGTCATTTATGGATGTAACCACAGTAATAAGGACACTCAGAAGCTATAATCTCACATTTCATAGTTACCAGAAGCGGAACTTTTGCCACCAGTTTATGGTGTAAAAGACTGTTTGAATTGTCCTGCAACAGATGCTCACTATTGCACCAAGACAAGGGCTATTCCTGTCCTGTCTATGAATGGTAATGGACCACATCGGCTCCTATTAGATCAGCAGAGTAACACAACACCGCCATCGAGGCTCACATTTCCAGATGGACCCCCAATATGGTGGACAGCATCACTTGTTTACTTCGCAAGTACGTCTCTGAAACTAAGTGGAAATTTTTCAGTACTCACCTCCGCAGCCTGCCCAGCACAGGGTGGACTGCCGTGACTGAAACCCGATCTGACAGGGGAAATGGGACAGTGGAAAGTGCTCCGTCACTAATGTTCCACTGGCATTGAATGACTCAGCCTCCTTTGACTGAAAGGTAGACAGATGCATGTTAGGTCACGCTACAAATCATGCAAGCCTTTTCAACTGAGACTGGTCTAAAAACCTGGTGGCTGGTGGTGCCCGTGTGATTACACAGACTGTCCGGGTCCCTCTAATGCACAATGTGTGTCCATCAACAGCCAATAAGTGCCTGCATGAAACCTGGAGCTGTTTGCTTATCAGTCACCATAAACTGAATGAATATAGTGATTTAGTTAAATGCTTTAAATTGTGCTTGAATTGATGGCAGCCCCTTCTTGTGTCCCTCAGACTACTCTGTCCACGACTTTGGCGACCTCAGCTTCCACCAACTGGAGAAGGACGAGCCCTACATGGATGTGAAGTTCCCCCGCAGCGTGGGCGCCGCAAACAAGATGCTGTCCGGTGCAGTGAGCAGAGCCGTCGGTGCCGGCCACACTCTGGTCATGCTGGGAGGCGATCACAGGTATGTATCTAAAAATCTGGAGTGTATAGTAAACAGAATCTAAAGTATGTGATCTTGGCGTGTTCTGCCGCAGCATGCGGATGTCACGGGGCTGCTGTCAATCACCTTACTATGTGCATTAATGCGAGGACATCCTCGGCCTCTGAATCTAGCAGATACGAACACCATGTAATTATACGGCTTTGCTTCTCCTTTCACAGCCTCGCTATTGGATCCGTGTCAGGCCATGCCCAGCAGTGTCCCGACCTGTGTGTCATCTGGGTCGATGCTCACGCGGATGTAAACACGCCCATGACTTCTCCATCTGGAAACCTGCACGGACAGCCTGTGGCGTTCATGCTCAAAGAGCTGCAAGACAAGGTGAGCAGCAGGGTCAGGTTTCAGGGAAAATTCCTAGTAGCGGCAGTCAGGTGCTCACAGAAAGAGAAGTACAGAACTCACTTTCTAACACCTAATAATGACTGCCGCTCTGACAGAACTTCCTGTTTCCACGTTATGAAATAATGATCCTCTGGGCACAGACATGTTCAGACACAATACGCTTTATCTATGAATGAACCGATGACTAATGTTACTCTAAGTTAATGACGTGTTAACTGTAGCCTCAGGTTGCTGCAATATGAAGGAAAGGATAAACTATGGGGTTTGGTTGGCAGAAATGCATTATTAAAATACTAATGTGGAGCAACAGACAGGATAAAAACATCTCTACTTTTAAGTGAACTGTGACTTTCCAAAGATAAATGCTAACAGTCACCTGATGTGCTGTAGGCCTGTTCTGTCATTCATCCATATCCAAATACCTGCCAATGAAAAGAACAAGTCAGTTTAATAGAAGCTTTCATCAACAACATTAACAAACACTCCCATGAATTTTGCCGTCGAAGTTGCATATGACACTATCTCTCTCTCTCTCTCTGTCCACCGCAGATGCCAGACATCCCAGGGTTCTCCTGGGTGAAGCCTTTCCTCTCCTCGAGGGACCTGGTGTACATCGGCCTGCGTGACGTGGACCCCGGAGAGCAGTAAGTACATCCTATTGCTTTTTAACTGATGTGCACTTCGGACATGGAAGCAGTGTGAAGATCATTCCTGATGTTTTTTTTTAATTGTGCTTATAACAGTCACGTCCTGAAGAACCTGGGTATCCAGTACTTCACCATGAGGGACATTGACAGACTAGGCATCCAAAGGGTCATGGAGGTTACTTTTGACCATCTTCTGTCGAGGTATGATGAACAGATTATAATATTCATCTATTGTTAAACATTCAAACATGATTGTATGATTATTTCTAATGTCTGATATACTTTAAATCTACTACAAAAACTAGTTGAAGTAAACCTTAAATTTCACCTTTCTCACCTCCATCAACAGAAAACAGCGACCGATCCACTTGAGCTTCGACATCGATGCGTTCGACCCATCTCTGGCTCCGGCCACGGGAACGCCAGTGAACGGAGGTCTGACCTACAGAGAGGGAATCTACATCACAGAGGAAATCCATAACACAGGTACAGATGAATACAAATACACTTTTTCTGTCCGCAAAAGGCTCTGATTGTCAGGTGTTTGTGTCTAACTTGTGGATGTGTTGACGGGCAGGTCTGCTGTCTGCCATGGACCTGGTGGAGGTGAACCCCGTGCTGGGGGCCAACCGCGAAGCCGTGGAGGCCACCGCCTCTTTAGCGGTGGACGTCATCGCGTCGTCTCTGGGGCAGACGAGGGAAGGCGCTCACCCATCCATCGATGAGATTCCCCCAGTGAAGGACGACACAGAGCAGCTCCGCCTCTGAGAGCACGGAGCGACGCTGTGAACTGTACGAACGTCGTCCCTGATCATTCCGCAGTTTTTACCACAAAACTGCAAAGACTGAATCTAATAATGACTTAAGTTTGGAGGTTTTTATTTCCATCTCTCTGCTGTTTAGTGTCATGTTTAATGATGGAAACAAAATTATGTCTGGATGAAAAAAAAAAGCAACAGCAACAATAAAATAGGTTTGAGGAGAAAAGTTCACATTAACAATGCTGAGACAAAATCCTTTAACATAATTTAAAACCACTAAACTTGTTTATGGGAATGGTATTCATTGAAACAGCAATACTAACTAATACTAATTTTGCTCCTGTATGTAATAAGTTAAGTGTTAAAAAGACACAACTGCCACATATTTATTATGTGTTTGGTTTAAAAGAGAATGAACCTGCCTCAGATGTATGATAAACCTGAAGTCTAAAGTTTGACTTAGTCCACAGTCTAACATGGACTCTCAAATCTGTTTTGTGGCTGTGCCAGTTGCTATAATAATTATTACATAGTACTGATGTGTTTGCACTTTTGGACCAGTTGTGGTTACTGTATTTTCTTTAGAGTTTACTTTTGTATTTTGACGATGAATCCACAAAAACATGTGCTAGAATTACTGTGGACAATTATTTACCGGCTGACGGGATAAATTGGCTTGGAAACTTTATAAATCTCCAGCCTCGATTCAAATGCTGGCAAAAAAAATCTTGATTGATCTAAAGTTTGGTCAATGTTTGACTTGATGTGGCCACTAAATAACTATTGTTCTTGTAACAAAAGAATTTATATTTTGGTCTTCCATAAATGTGATTGCATTTTTTTCATGTGTAAAGGTGTTTTTATTCCTCCTTGGTTTCTTTCATTTTGCTTTAAAGGTGCACAACTAAAACATTTCATTTATATATGATATCCAATATTTTAACTAAGAGTTTAGAGTCTACTGCCATGCTGGTGGCTCAGTGGAGCTGAACTGTTTACCATGTAAACAGCCTGTAATGTTTAACAGTTTAGTTTAATGTGTTAACATTTACTTAATATCACTACACACAAATCAAATTGAGTCTGATTGCAATGTCATTAGTTCTGCAAATACACAGCCATAAACTAAAGAGCTGGACAAATTTAGTTGATAGCTACATAAGATGATAAAAATCCTAACCTAAGTTATTATATTCACCCTGAAGGGAGCATGAACGTCTGTACCAAAAACAATATTTGAGCATCCAGTAGATGTTCAGAAAATTTACTAAAAAACACAAATGTCAAAAAATGTGAGTGACTGGCAGAAAATTCAGAGGATCTATACTCATCTTCAAGGCATCGTGAATGTCTGTATAATATTTCATAGTATGTTGGTTAAGATATTTTAGTCTTGGTCAATCAAAGTCACACTCCCATCCATGAGGATGCCGCAGGTACTATGAAGAAATGACAGCCTCTGTTTGTACATTTATAATTACAGTTATAATTGTTATCAGTATTGCTGCCACCATGGTTACATTAATGATTTTCTTACACGCAGTTATATAACCTTAAACTTATGTGGGAATGTGAAGGTTCTTCTACCCAACCCCCCCTTTCCACCAGATCCACACATGTGGGTCACCAAACATGTTTTGTTTCTCTGTATCACACAAGGAAAGCATGACATCCAGGCGGAAGAAAAACATTGTGGCAGATGGGCCACTTCAAAGAAACACAGCACTAAAAATAACACTATCAGCGATTATTTGGGAATTAATTCCACAGTAACAGATGCTGCTTATCCAGCACTAACCTGGCCTGGCCTGAGGCTCCAGCCTGTACCTCACTCTCATCTCATCAGCCCAGCTGTGTTTTGTTAATTTTGGCTGGCGTGGCTGTAACTATCAGATAAAGTGCAAACTGAGTTTAAAGATTAGCTTTAATGATGTGTGTCCAAAGGGGAAGACTGAAACCTATTTCAAACAGTGATTTTGTATTATACAGTGATTAGACAACATTATTTACTGTTAAAACATTACATGTGTTAAGAGTTTTAACCCACTTTTCACATTCACGCTTGAATTTGGCCTCAGAATTGAAAAAATGGGCTCAGTACACACATTTGGACACTGGGCATGATGACACAACAAAAAAAGATTTCGCTGGTGCCCTTTTTATCACATACTGTCACTTAATACTAAAAAGATGATCATACAATCCTTTGATTATGATAACTAAGACGTATCCCAATCTTCCAAAGCGTCCGAATCAATGTCAGTGATCAGTAACATGTCTGTTACCAGAGAATCACCTCTGGGGTCAGGAGCAGAAAAAATCACCCTGCAGGGCATCACTGCAGTAACAGTCTGATAAAACAGCACAAATCTCAGTTGACTGTTTGTCCGTGGAGTTTCTGCAGGTTTGGTCCATAAAAAGGTTCAACAGTGAACTTCACCTGCTCACAGACAGAATCCCCTCTCAGAAGAGGTTCACTTTAAAACCGCATTGTCCCGTTGTCCTTATTTGCACTCTCAGAAACAGCTGGTTGAATACAGCACAGGAGCATTATTGCTACTGGATAGTCTGGGGTCGCTCCGGATTCAGAGCTTAGACCATTTTCAGAAAGTCGCTCACTCATCGTCGGAAGAATTTCAGATAGACGACAGCGCCTAGAATGGCCAACTCCATTATAATGATGACACCCAGCAGCAACTTGTTTGTCACCAGCCTGCAAGACAAAAAAGGAGGCAAGTCGACAATAAGTAGAGGCTTTGCTCCTGTTGTTTAAATAATATGATCACATTTAAGCAAATACAACAGGAAAAAAACTACTGGCACTTTGGTGGATAATAAATGAGCTAAATAAAGTACATTTTAAACATTTAGAGTAATGTTATATGTAACATACCACTGGTAGAGTTGTAACTACTAACTAATTAATTAATCTGATTGTCGAGCAACAAAAATATCTGTTATCTGCAGGTATGAAACATTCACAGGTTACAGGACTACTGAGTGAATAACAGAAGATCATATCACCTTATGCTGCAGGAAATTATACTAAACATTACTGACAATTTTCTGTTAGTTTTATACATCAAACAATCAGCAAACTGAGAAAAAAATCAGCAGATTAGTGAATGATAAGAATTATAAGTTGCAACTCTAATAATCATTATGTCATGTTATGTCACAAAATCCATGTTTTCGTGTAGCCAGTGTAGTTTTTTTTTTTTTTTAAAGAAGTACAGTATTATACCAAACAATCTACAGTCCCAACAGGAAACAGCCTTTTAGCATTCAGTTTTTAAGCACATCAAAACTAACTAATCAAATGAATTACATCCTCTTAAAGAGCAGAACTTACCGCCGGGCCATGGCACGAAGAATCTTTCTACTTTTACTGAGGTTCTCTCCAGTATTCACCAACTACAAAATAACCAAAAGACAGAATAGATTTAAGTAGATCACATGTATTGCTGTTCCTGTTTTAACTTACTGTGTCTTTTGTAGGTGAAGCTGAAAATGATCCAAGATGGCTAAAGTGGTACATTTATAGAAATATCGATTAAATGTGTACTCCATGCTAACTGCATTAATAAATAAATATACAAAGTCATGGTCTGACAACAACAAAGAGTCTTTTTACTTCTCCCAGTATAGATTAAATAAAAAAATATATAACATCATACTAATATAAATCTGTCACGTCTTAGAGTAACGTCATGACAGCTGGCAGCTCACTCTGTTTCTGGTGCGGTCCAGCTGCTCCCTCTGCTCGCCCAGCTCCTCGATGATGTCTGTGCCGATCTGCTCCGTCTCGTTGGCGAGGCGCTGACTGCGTTCGATACTCTGGCTGGCGTTGTTCAGAGACTCCGTGCCTTGGAGCAGCAAGGCCCTCTGGGACTGCAGGTGTGTCTGCGCAGGTGGGCAAAAATGACGTTATGAGTCAGCGAGGTTAAACGAAGTTAACTGTGATGGAAGAGCAAGAAAGAAACATTTATGGGGAAAAAAATCCTTCTCACATACTCCTTTAGATATCATCTTTGTTGGATACATGTTAAGAAGAATGTGGAATTAAGAACATAAAAGCCTAAATAGACAGTGAAAATATAGCAACCATACAGACTTGTGTGGGGTGTTTTGTTTATAACACTCATAATAAGGTGGCACCACACTCACACACCTTATTTACCATTTTATAACATAGCGGTCAACAACACTACACTCACACTCTGTTGGTTTTGTGATGAATAGATGCCATGATGACTTCCCTCCAGCAGGGAGGAAGACCCAAAGCCAGGAGCAGCAGCTTTCATGTCCCTCTGCAGCTTGCCCAGATCCCGGCGGTACAGGCGCACCTTTGTGCTCATTGCATTTCGGTGGGTGGGAGGAGCAGCACGCAGCTCCTCTTCCATTCCTTGTAACTGGACACAGATAACAAACATGTTTTGTGTAATTCCAGAGAAAGACATGAGATCTTTCTTTGTAAAGTGCTTGGGAACACACTGAGTGATATATCACTTTCCACAAAATAATGACTGAATTAACATTTCTGTGATATGTTGGTGTATAAAACTGTGTTTAACTCCCAACAGTAACTAGTTAGAATTAGCTTAATTTCCACCATTTTTTATACAGTTTTATGATAATCAAGCTTTTGAAAATTTTAGAGATGTTAAGGTCAATAAAATCTAACACCTCAGTCATTGTAAATACATTAACATTATGACCATTAATAACCTTTATTACTTTTACTTGTACTGGAGTATTTTTCTACTTCTCCCACTGTTAAAAACAAAAGACCTTTGTCCAAAAGATTATATGTGGCACAAATCAGCAAGTGTTAGTATGTTACTAATCACAGGAACTCATTTCTAAAAAGTTTCATAAAGTGTTCATCAATTTTGAATTATTTTCACTGGCTTTGCAACAAAATCAGAATCAATGCAAGGTTCTTGTGTTCATGTTGTGACTATTTCACATTCAGGCACCTGTTAAATGAAAGAAGCCAGAAAATATTCACATTTGAGAGGCTAAAAAGATTCATTTGTCAATCATTGCAGCACTGCTTTATTCCATCTCCTTCCTAAACTACCAGGGAAAAACATAGTTCCTAACATAATGTTATTAAGTATTTAGATTTTTATCTGACTCTAGTATTTGTACTGATGATGTGTTGAGTATTCCTACTGTGTATTTTTGTAACCTGTGCTAAATGTACCCATCCCACTGCTGCATAACCAGTTAACCCCATTGAGGACAAATAAAGTTTATCATTGTTTATACGTACTGTATTATACTTACATATAATTATACTTGCACACTTTTACTTCAGAATCTGAATGAGGGTCATTGCCAAGTAGGTTTTCTACACACTCAAGGTATTTAACATAATATGATGGTGCAAAACAATAAATAGAGTAAGTAGGAAAATATAAAGGGTGAAAATGAGTACTGCAAGCCAGACATATAAATTAAGAATAAAAAATGAGCTATATTGTAAAGTGGACAGTAGTATCAAAAACATAAAATTAAAACAGTCTGTGCATTATTTTAATGAAATGACTGAATTTGCACAAATAGATGCATCTATGCTTTCCATATATGGAAGTTTAAAGAATATTTATGAGAAACACTTTAAATGCAGGACTTTTTTCAACACCTGTAGCAGGGTATTTTTTACAGTGTGGTATTATAATGAGGTAAAGTATCTGAATAGTGTTTGTGTTCGTGCACTTCTTGCTCACCACTTCTTCAGCCTCCCCCTGCCTCTCATCGAAACTCCTCACCAGCCTCTTCCTCTCCTCTGCAGACACAAAACAAAAGCCCCAGTTGATCAGAAAACATCCCTCCAGGTGTTTCTGACTCTTCACACACAGGAAATATAAAGTGAAACAACACGAACTGTTTACCTCCGTGGCAGCTCAGCGCTCTCTCCGGCATCAGCTTCAGCTCATCGTACAGAGATCTGTAGATGTCGTGCAGCTTCTCGAATTCCTCAGAAGACATTTTGGATTAAATGAAGCTCCGAGGAGTTTTCTTGATGAGTTACTTTAACGCGGGCTTTTTACAGTCCCAGTTTTAAGCTGAGCTCCTACTTTTGTTTTGACGATAATCACATCCCCGAGACTTTTCCGCATGATGGTCCTCGTGATCCAGAGCCTAAACTCCGGAGCAAAAATCAAACATAACCATGTTATTATGCGTTTTATTTGGTGTGAAATTAAAAAGGCTAAATGTTATAATAACAATATGAGTACCGTTTCAAAATAAAACGCGGAATGAAAATGAAAACGACTTAAAAACTACCGCGACGGCCATTTTATTCAGGCACTGCACAGACAGCTTTCACTGAGCATTCTGGGATATGAAGTTTTACATAAAACTACTTCCTAAATAAATCATATTGTTGTATAGCAGTTGATTTATTTTGTATGCATTTAATCTCAACTTTAGTTACGTTTTTGTTATCTATATCTAGGTTTTAAGATATTTATATATATCATCTTATTGTCTATTTCTTATTATATATTGTTATATTAATCTACACTTCAGACTTGTAGTACTTGCTGTCACCTTTTTGCGTTTCTTATGTATATTTACTTTCTATGTTTAAATGTTATGCAACAACATACGAAATCAAATTCCTTATAAGTGCAAACCATAACTCTATATAAAAGATCTATTATTATTATTATTATTATTATTATATCAAATTATTCATTGTTATTTCTTTTTATACAGTCCTTTGGGAAAAAAACACTGAGTGATGAATAATTCCCATAATCGTTTGTATACTAACTTATTAGAAACATGACACCAACTTGTAATCATTAATAAATAATATATTAATAATTAAGTAATAAATTACATTATTAATATAACAATGTACTTAACCAGGAAATTAAATCAAACACAAACACTAACATTCCCTAAAAGCATTTGTATAATGAATTATATTAAATTAAGTCATTAGAAACATGAGACCTGCTTGTACTAATCAAAAAATTAATAATTAACAGTATATTATAAAGTATTATTTACAGTAAAATATTAATCGAGTTAATCAACATGACTGGGATTAATCTTGATCTTGTAAAATAATAAAGTAAAGTTAGATAAACTACAATCCCATGATGCCCTTCGCGGTTCACTTCCTCTGCACACCCCCTCCTCTCTGCTTTGACATCAGCTGTTCCTCCTCCGGATCGGATCAGATCGGATCGGACCGGGTCGCAGCATCATGCTGGTCTTGGTGGTGGTCGCGGGCCTCGGCGCGGTTTCGCTGCTCGTCGTCCTGTTCGCGCCTCATATACGGTAAGAAAGAAGCGGCTGATGGCGGCTGCACATCAGGGGGGGTGGATGTTACTTCTTCTTGCATGGCATCATCATAACGCACTGATGCAGATGATGAGAGATTATTTAAAAATAATAATAATAATTATGCGTCCATTTAACCCATCTGATGCTCTTTTTTAAATCTTTATATTTATTATGATTTCACACGACGCTGGATGATTTTTCTGAGCAGAAAATCAATGAAACAAGGTGATGGAGCTGTGGGAGTTTTTTTTTTTTTTCCTGCAGAGATGAAGCGATCCGCGGCGCTCCAGCCAATCAGGAGGCCGAGCGTGGGCGGGCCCTGCTCTGTCCTGCTCAGCCATTGGTCAGAGGGGGCGGGCCTTGCTCTCTCCGGCTCAGCCATTGGTTAGGGGGCGGGTCCGCTCGGTGGCGTGGGTCGTACGACTCCAAGCTGCTTCTCACCCAAGTTTTCTCTATGAATAATTAAGCCAGGCAGTCCATATGTGCGACCCTAACGAGGGCATAACTTATACTGAGTGCAGAAAGAAGCAGGGAAGAAGAGGTGTTAATCAGTGGTCTTTGTGCATGAACAGGAAGTATGCAGCAGGAGGAGTGTGTCAGTCTGCAGCACGCCTGGATGGGAAGACTGTCCTCATCACAGGGGCCAACACAGGCATTGGGAAGGAGACTGCCCTGGATCTGGCAAAACGAGGTAAAATATGTCAAAGCGCCTCTTTGCACTCACAATCTGCCCCCCTGACAGCAAGAGAAAACAGTCCTGCAGTGGTGAAAAAAGTGACTATATTCATGCACTAATGCAGTTTTTAGGTGCCTGTTCTTTGCATACGTTTTTCAATTTTAAGCCATTTCAAATCAAAATTAGATTGAAATCAGTAGCTTTTAATCATATTTTATGCACCATTTCATATTACATCAATATAAATACAGTTTAGTGATGAATTAAAGGGAAAAAAAACAACTAATAAAGTGTTTTAATAAGGTGCTGAGCCACCATCTGAACAGCTTCAGTGCTCCTCAGCATTCATTCTCCAAGTCTCTGAATTGTACAGGAGGGATGAATGAGTCACATAATTTCCATCCCCATCGAACCATTCAGTGACCCCTCGTGCACTATTGATGGAGGCATTGTCATTCTGTAAGAAATCCATGTTTTGTATTGATTTGCATCCTGTAAGGGGACAAATCATGCCACTAAAATGTCCCCCACAGGATCTCCTCACTGTAAGGGTCGAGGATTCATGTTTTTCCTTTAATTTGTCACCCATGTATATATTATGATATGGGTAATGAATTAAACAATGACAAAATAATCAAACAGTAATGTGACCATATTTCACGGTATAGTTCTTCCAAAACTCAGTCAGACTGTTGAGTTACTGCCAAGCTTTAATCTCTTGGCTGTGGGCCTTTTCACACGTTAAGATAAGAAAATGGATGTTGTTGTGCGCGCTGGTGAAACTGGTTCACTGGGACACTTGAATGAAACTGAGCCATCATTAATGACAAAATGTCTGCTGTGAGAGAGACTCGCTGGTTCTTACAAATGATGTTATATGCTCTCTTATATCTGCTGTGTATCAGCTATATCTATATATCTGTTATGTATGCTATATTATTTATTATGTCATTTTATATGTTTAATCTTATACTGTATCTTATATCCCATATTATATGATGCTATACTATGTTATGTTGACATGTACTATTTTTTGTACATTATAAACAATATTTCTATATTAATACAGACAAAAAGTACATTACTGAAACATATTATATATTAGTCTGATATGTCTTGTTTACATGTGCTAGACCTGATGACTTTGATGCTCTAAATGTCACTCTTGCATAGTTTTTATTTTATGCCCCTCTTAGTTTATACCTCCTATCATTTATGTTCATCTATGCTGTTTCTGTCCTTGTGCTGCTGCAACAACAAAATCTCTCTTCTGGGGAACAACAAGGGCTTACTTTATATTAGATTAATATTACATCAAAATATTTTAATGCCCCTTTGTGGTTGGCTGATGTGGTTTATGACCTACTGTGGAGCCCTTTAATATTTGTAGCCTTCATTTTGGATTAGACAACCTGCTGAGACATACAGTATACTTTAAAGGGTCACTTCATGAAAAAAGAAGCTCTTTTGTTACATGTTAAAGCTTTTATTTCATTAGAAAGTTAAACACCAGTGCTGTTCAGCTCTCTTTTAGTGATTCAACTACATATAAAACCATCTTATGTGTCTTTTTGGTTGATGTGCTGCACTCAGTTTAGACCACAGCATAAATTAAATATCATCCTTCATGCACCACAAGCCAACAGAAGCACCCTCCATCATTTCCTCTGTGAGTAAATGTACTTTCTCTTTTGTTCATAGTCTAGTTGCTGCTTATTTTTCACATGACAGGGGCTCGGGTCATTATGGCATGCAGAGACGTGGAGAAAGGGGAGGAGGCCGCGGCCAGCATACGAGCCGCGTGTTCTCAAGCGCAAGTGGAGGTCCGGGAGCTCGACCTGGCAGACACCTGCTCCATACGAGCCTTCGCACAGAAATTCCTGAGAGGTATCTGCCCGACGCTCACATCTACCTGCAGAGCTCTGCTTTTTGTTTCTTGTCATCCGACAGATATCACAGCTGCTGTTTCTCTGTTTGTGATGTTTTCTCCTTCAGAGGTCAACCAACTTCATATCCTCATCAACAATGCAGGTGTGATGATGTGCCCCTACACAAAGACCATCGACGGCTTTGAGATGCACATTGGAGTCAACCACTTGGGTAAGACTAGTGGCGTCACCAGGTGATTTTGTTTTGAGCCAAATGCAATTTGAAACGTTCAATGACAATCTGAAACCTCAAAATCATGAGACTAGAATCATAACATTACAGGCTACAGAAGCCGGTGTGTATGCATGTGTTATTTGTATATACATCCAAATAAGTGTATAGATTAGGTCAGGACGGCACAGTGGTTAGCACTGTCGCCTCACAGCAAGAGGGTTCTGGGTTCGACTCCCGGTCGAGGCAGGCCCTTCTGTGTGGAGTTTGCATGTTCTCCCTGTGTCCGCGTGGGTTCTCTCCGGGTACTCCGGCTTCCTCCCAACTCTAAATTGTCCTTAGTGTGTGAATGTGAGATTGAGTGGTTGTTTGTCTTGTATGTGGCCCTGCCCAGGGTGTAACCTCGTCTTCGCCCTAAGAGAGCTGGGATGGGCTCCAGCACCCCGTGACCCTGAGTGTTAGGGTTAGAAAATGGATGGATGGATTAGCTCAGGACAACTGCTGAGGAAAAAGTTCCAACTGCTGGAAAAAGTTCCAACTGCACCAAAACGCCTCAACACCCGTCCGATCTTAGAAAAAAAGTCCTGGCTGGTTACTGGCCTGACAACGAGTGGCACAGAAAGGCGTCTAATCAGCACAATGTGACTTTAACTCAACCAGTGCTGGTAGGTAGAGAGAGAATGGAAAATAAAGTTGCTGCAAAAAAGCAACTCAATATTGATTACTGAATATTGAATTGAACTGATGATCCCTGAACTCTGGTTGTCTGGGCTAAGCCCTGAATGTCCTGAAATGTTAGCCTCGGTAAGACTGAGCTGACATTTAGCAGTCTTAATGGATAAATCAACCTTAATGGGACTGAAAGCCTGACAGACTAATCAATTAATCTATTAGATCAGGAGACAATTCATCAAGCAGAATTGACTGACATTAAGTCTTCTAATCCAAATATTTTATTTACTCTACAAACTAGCACACCAGTAGATCATTGGGGTGTTTAATTGTCATTCAGCCTGTAGTTTTAGATACACATTTTATAAGCAGAAGTTAGGGTTTAATTTTTTACCTAAAGCACGTGTAGGACTTAGGGGGATCTGTTGGCATTTTGCATGGCATTGCATGTTTACATTAAGGTAGCAGCCACTGCAGGTTTTTCAGTGCATTTGGAAAGAGAGTCTTACTCAGATTAGAAACAGGAATGGACTGTGTGTGTTAAGCACTGTCTGTATGCGCTGCTTACTTCTGGCAGGGCACTTCCTGTTGACGTCCCTCCTGATTGGCCAGCTGAAGCGAAGCGCGCCGGCCCGGATCGTGGTGGTCTCGTCCCTGGCGCACAACTTCGGCTGGATCCGTTTCCACGACCTGCACAGCCAGGGCAGCTACAACAGCGGGCTGGCGTACTGCCAGAGCAAACTGGCAAATGTGCTCTTTGCCAGAGAGTTGGCACGCAGACTCAAAGGTACACAAACACACGGCATGCAAACAAAACATGGGAGAGCGCACAGATGACCGACTCTGTTCCGGCAAACAGAGTAGTAACACCGAGAGGATTAGTGGTGCTTTGTGTCTGGAGTAGAGTGAGACCGACAACAACAACTCGTTTAAACTGGATCTGTTTTCGTTCACTAAAATGGCATGGTGCACAAAAATGATAAAAGTGCATGAAGGACTTTGCTCTAAAATGTGATTCACGTTATTATTGCTTACTATTACTAAAATTAAAATGATTAAATCCTCTTATCTCAGGATTTTGTAAGCAAAAGTAAGAAACAGGTGATATTAAAATGGTCATTTCCACAGAGGATGAAATCTTTTTACCTAAAATGAAATGAAATGAGTTCTCTTTAGGAAAAGTAGAAGAGAACACAAAGGAAATTTAATGTTGAGTTAAATTACCAAGAAGCTTTTTTTTTTAAAATCAATCAGCCTGATACTGCAGATTATATGGAGGGTAAAATGTCGTCCTCTCAGGTACCAACGTGACGGTGAACTCGGTCCACCCGGGGACGGTGAACTCTGACCTGACCAGGCACTCGACTCTCATGATGATATTTTTCACCGTCTTCTCCATGTTCCTAAAAACCCCGCGGGAGGGAGCACAGACCAGCATCTACTGTGCTGTGGCAGAGGAGCTGCACTCGATCTCTGGGAAACACTTCAGGTGGGTGACAACGAGCCAGATGAGCTCTGAAAAAGTTTTCATGACGGAGTTTTCTTATATGAAAGGAAAGAAGGATCCACCAGTTCTTTCTCTACTTGTTTTATCACTTTATCAGGGTAGATTTCTTTTCATATTATTCATGTTTCTTTACATTCCTAATCACTGCTTGCCAGTAATCATTTTTGTCTCTTTTAGATTAATCTTTGTAAGAGTGGCAGCTAAATGCTAAGAAATGAAATCATAAGGATAACTAAGATGTCTGCAGCCGAACTGGAAGCTCTGTGAGGCCGTACAAAATACTAACACTACCATTATAATATGCTCACAGTGATAACATGCTAGCATGCTTCCCAGGTATGCTGTTGTTTCCAGTCTTAGATCAGCATGTTCAGATTTGCTGATTAGCATTAAAGATGGTACAGCTGAGGCTGTCGGACCTGCTGACACAAGATGAAAAGTTACAGAAGCCAAAGTTACAAGTCACTGTGAAGGGGAGACCGATTTGGGCACCAGATTTAATGGAAATTCATGTAAAAATAATCAATCTCAGCCTCAAATGTCAACCTCACTGCGACACTGGAGGTAAAGTCAGGGGAGCACATCTCTACTGTTGCTCCATTAACATAAATTAAGCGTAGCCGGTTGGTTCAGAATGACATTTTCAGTGAAAACAGGAGCAGCTCTACTTGTCTTTTCACAGTCCTTATGATTAGGGTATTTTAATTTTGTCAGTCTTGAAGTCATCATGGTGCGTTGTAAGAGGTGACAGTAAAGATTCAGTATGTTTAATTTACCTGCAGGCACACACAGGCACGAGTATCCGTCCCTTTCTTCATTTTAAAGTTCCCTTTCTTGGAAAATCAGACTTCTATTTTCAAGAGCTCAAACCAATAAAAGCAGTCCCTCCTTTCCTGTGTCGGCACAAAAAATGAGGAATGACTCTCATTGTTAGAATTGTGCTCAAGGTCAAAGAAAAATGACTTCAGTGCACCCAGAGCGATGACTCACGCCGTCATCAGCCCTTATGTAATAATCCCTCCTTTCATTACAGTGACTGCGCCCCTGCCTTCGTAGCCCCACAGGGCAGAAGCGAGGAGACAGCGAGGAGACTGTGGGACGTCAGCTGCGAGCTTCTCGGTATCGAATGGGACTGATTCAACTTTTAAACCGCCATCTATCTCAAAGGAGTCCCTTCCTCTTTCTTTTATCACTCATTTCGTTTAATTATGGTTTTTGATGTTCTGTAATTTGAGCGTTTCATACCTAATTAAGCAGTCAGGTAATACTGTTAAGAGGTACTATAATGTGAAGTTGCTTTTTTGTGTAATAATGCAGTAATTACATTATAATAACTTGAGTATTTTGGTGCTCTGCGACAGCTCCTGAAGCCAGAACCACTCGACTGTATTATCGTGTAACCACAAAGAACTTTTTGACTCTATTTTTGTGACACAATGTAAATACAGTGTAGGCAAAAAAGCAACTTGATGTATTGTAATGCTGTAGGATACTGTGAAGGGTCAAGTCAGGGTAAATGACCAGCATCTTTATCAAATATTGTGTTGTTTGATTTCTCCAGAATTTGCAGCTAAATCGCTTAACTTTTTGCGCCAGCCTTTCTAAACAATTGCAGGGGTTCTTACATGTTGATAAAAAAATTAGTAAGCTATCAAGGATCAGTCTGAGCCATTACGACCGCTTCAATTAAATGTATTTTGTGATAATTGTAATCAGTGTAGATTATAAGAAGGTTTTTTCTAAATCAGAGTTAGAATCACCTCATGGCAATATTTGCAAAGACTTTTTTTTTCATCTGCATTGCCAAAAAAACTGCACATTCATGGAGGAACTACGGTTTTACATGTCCCGACTCATTTTCCCTCTCAGCATTTCACATGCAAGGGTGCCAAGAGTTTACATTCTGTGTTTTATACAAGTGAAACATGCCTTTTATTACACTTACATTCATGTTAAGAGTTGAATGTTTACAATTGATGTAAATAAATATAGATATTCCTATAAGGGTGCTTGTGTCAATTCTAATTTGAGGGCAATGCTTTGTTTTTGTGTACAAAACAGACAAAAAGGTCATCTTAAGTAATGAAATGTTGGATAAAGTTGAATTGTATAGAATGAATGAGCCCAATTTGAACACACTGTTTATGTGGAAGGAAAAGCTTGACATTTTTGGGAAATACAGTTATTTATACATGAATTAAATTTAATTAACTAAAAGACTATGCAGAGGAAACAACTAGCCTGTCTAAAGGTTTGCATAAAGAAGTCAATCTTCTCATCTGGGTGACTAACTAAAGGCAAGAAAGTGAAGAGGTATATAACCCAAAATGTAAAATTTTCATTTCAGTACATGAAGCATTAATCTCAATATTCCATATTTCTTTTATATTACACTTTTTTATTATTTAATTGTGTTTTACAGGGGATGGAGGAGGAATAAATCACATTTCAAAATCATTAGTCCCTGCATCACCAAAGCAGTTACTCTGTTACATATTTACCAAAAGAAATTTTATTTTAAAGTATAAAGTGCGGCAGTGATGAGGCAACAGTCCGAGTTAAGGAGAATTAAGAGTGCAAGAATGTCGTATGCGTGCATCTCAAAAGTCTTTTCATCTCTTGCCGATCATCTATCACAGGCAGATTTGTCAGTGTCGGTCTTAGTGCAGCAGAGGGAAGCGAGATGAAGGGACAACACAGTTATCTCCTCTAAATAAAAACTGTACTTTCGACCATGTAAATTAGAGTTGCTCTAAAAAGGCAGATTGTCACATAAATGACCTAAAAACACATTTTATGGTGATGATACATTTGTTTTGGCCAGGGTGTGGGTTTGTGAAAAAAAGATAATCATACATGAAAAGAAAAATATATGGCAAAAGTTAATCCCTTTTTTAAAAAAGAAAAAAACAAAAAAAACATTTGACTGATTAACTGTGTGACTTAATCAATGTGAATTTATATTGCTCAGACATATGGATCAAGTCTCCCATGTGAACAAAGTGAAAGCCTGATTTCACATTAGCAACACTCTGAATAATAACAGTACAAAGGATGAGACAGAAAAAAACATCCAGAGACAAGAGACTTGATTTTCTGGATAATGAATTAAACGTCATGTAACGTGGGTCCCTTTCTGTATCCAACCTTAAACCTTTATGTGTCATGTAAATTTCTCAGCAACATCCTGAATGCCCTTACACAACTTTGATATTAATTTCCCTTACCAAAAGGGAATATACCCTGAAATCTGGCCATAAAGTGTGCTCTACAATATCACGTAAAACAGGTAAACAGCTTCATCAGGGTTCTCATCATTTTTTCAGTCTCTTCAAGGACTGAACACGTATCGTATTGGCAGATTAAAAACCACACATAGGACATAAAAATATGACAAAAAAACAACATACAAGCAACACACTGCAGAGGCCTTCCAGTCAGTTAATGATATTTTCCCTTTTGGCTGAGGTAGGAGATTAATCTTAGTCAAATACTCGCTGGCAGACATGTTTAAATGTAACAACGGCGGTATCTGTTTACGCTGCCGTTAGCAATTCTGTTGTGTAATAGTCGCTGTGCATCAACGCTGTTCCCTCTCAAACGCGAGACAGATGAGATAACAGCAGAAATATTTCATATTTCCAGGTAAGGAAACAAAGCACGGCGGTGATGTGTTGGTTTCACAGACAGGACGGCACAAAAGCAAAGAGGAACGATCGTCAGGGTTTCTAGACGTCCCACTGACACAGAAAGTAATAATCTGTAACACGTGCAGCAGCTGCTCTCCTGTTACGTGCAGTCATATTCACCTGAAAGCT
>JBAJHX010000115.1:4229293-4242131 GCA_037176925.1 Amniataba percoides
TGACACAGAAAGTAATAATCTGTAACACGTGCAGCAGCTGCTCTCCTGTTACGTGCAGTCATATTCACCTGAAAGCTCTCCGCACATTTCTATAGCTGTGTAACGTGAGAAACCCTGGATCATCTTATTTGCGCTTCACCTGCAGCTCAACGTGTAATCCCTTGATGCACCGACTGTGCCTTTACCTGGCGTTGGGTCGGCCCTGCCGCTGCTGAGATGACTTGTTGTGGTGTTCGGAGAGCCACTGCCGACAGATGTTCAGCATGACCGAGTCCTGCGCTCCCTCGGCGGCCTGCAGGACGTCCTGCACCAACGGGCCGGCCCGGCTCGGCTCCAGCTTCACCGCCTGCAGGTACGCCGGTCGCAGTTTGCTGCACAGCAGGTAGGCTTTGATCTGCAGACAGACAGAGGAGGCAATGAGAATTAGACCATCGATGTGTTTTTCTTTTACACAACTCTCTAAGGGTCCAATATATACTGATTTTAGAAGTGAAGGAGATAATTCTGCTGAAAAGGCTTCACAGGAAAACAAAATTATATAATTAGTAAAAGGAAAGAGTAAAAGATGACTCTCCCAAGAACATTAGGTGGCGCTAAACTGGAATAAACTCTAAACGGATAATTGTGGTTTCTGTATTTCGTAAAATACAGCCTCAGGCACAGTTGGCTGTGAGAGGAAGAGAGGAATGAAATGCTGTGCAGTCAGTTTTATGTTACCTTGCTTTCTGTGCTCTTGGTCTCCAAAATGAGACTCTCCAGCTCCTTGGCCTAAAACAGAAAGAAAATTAAACAATTAGATTTTCTTTCACAGTAAACACATAGCCTCCTTTTTGTCTGTCTTCATCAGTCACTCACATCGGCCGGTCCCTTATCTGCGACGGAGACGCAGCTGAGGACGAGGGCGTCGCAGTCGTTTTTGGTGGCGGTGCCTGATTCGCCGACACATTTGAGCAGCTGCCGAACTGCTCCGTACTGCTTGTGTCGGACGAGCCTCTGGCCGGCTCGGACGTAGACGGCCTGGGCCTCCAGCTGGAAGTCCTGAGGCAGGTCGAGAAGGAGAAAGAGATGATTTTTGACAATACAAATAATGTTATCAAATAATAATAATAATAATAATAATAATAATAATAATAATAATAATAATAATAATAATAATAATAATAATAATAATAACAACAACAACAACAACAACAATAATAATATTTATTATTATTTATATAATATTTATAATTATCGACCATATGAATCTTCAGTAAGAAGATACTGTCAGATTTTTTTTCTTTGTTGATGTACCACATTTGCTGAGAGTAAATCTTTCAATCAGGGCTTACTCTGATTGTTGTTCACATCTAAATCAAACTTAGAAAATACTCACAACTTCTGCCACAACATCGGGACAGATGAGTATGTTTTTGTTCTTTTATGTGTCCTGGTGACAAATAATGTAATATCTTGGAGAGAAAACTCAGAAAACAGAAAAAAACATCACATGCACGCACAACGTACCTGTATGACTCTGTATGCGATGCCAAAACCTTCCTCTATGTTTTTTCCTCCAAGCATCACCTGCAATAATACAGATTATTTACACATGACTGATTTTATGACGAACGTTCAGAAGAATGTTGTTATATCAATGATATACATAAAACACAGAAATAATCCCAACCAGAGGTTTAATATTTTACATGAATTACACATCACCTTAAACATCTTCACAAGTTTAATTTTCTAAAAACATTCCATTTTTTTAAAACTATTTTTTAGTAAAAGAAAAAATCTTTTGTCCAAAATGACATAAAATCAATGTATTCAAACAACAAGAGCTAGATATCATCCAAAACTGGGAGTGTATCCAAAACAAACAAAACACCTGAAACCACCCTCAGTGCCACAGTGCTTAGAAATGTTTATTATTTAGGGTTTAACACATGAGTAATCTCAGCAATAAGTGGGGCATTTTTAAGCAACTTTATCTATTTTAAGTGATCAAGTTAAGTAGCCGGGATAATTAAAAATGAACCTCACCTTGCAGGCGACCTCAACTTTCATGGGGCTTCCTCCAAACAGTGTAGGTGGTGGGCTGGGTGCGGGGGACTTGGAGGAAGGCGTACCAGTCTGTGGAGCCTTGGAGGAGGACGCAGTCTCACAGCGGTGGAGGAAACGAGTCACCTCCAGCTGAAGCTCAATTGTGTTCATGTGCCTGATGAAAATTAAGAGACAGGAGAGGCTCAAACTTCAAGACAAGACCAGGAAGTGTATGTGAATATAACAAACATGTATGTAGCAAACAGGCTGGTTGTGGGGCACCAAATCGGATAAAGCACAGATTTATTTCTTTTTAATTTTTTTTAATAAGGATATATTAAATAACCTGGACACGTCACTGGATGACATCGTCTTCCTGAAAGAGTTGACCTGAGACTTTCTCCTCCCGCCGCCTCGTCCCTGCTGCTCCTGCAGGTACGTCCTCAGGTGCTCTTTGGCTCTGACCAACCAGCGCTGCACAAGGACAAGGTCAAGTTCAGGGACTTTTTAAAAGTTTTACCAACTGCGTAACTGTGCGAAACAAAAGGAAACACACCTGCTGTTCTCCCAGCTGTAAGTACGAACTGGCTCCATGTGTGAAGAATCTGATACACGTCATGGCCGCACGCACATGATCCTGTCCAGGTAAACAACATTTTACACATTACTGATAAGGTATTATTTGCAAAATCATCACAATATCACTCTCCAATGGAAAATTTACATAAAACAAAAGAAGGTCTTTGCATTATGTTGGATTTTTTGGGAATTTGTTTGGGGTTTTTGCCTTTATTAGACTTACTTTACAAAACAAAAGAATGTAATAGTTCGCAACCTGGTTTTCATGATGGGCAATGGAGGAAAGAAAAAAAAACGAAATAATAAAACTATTGCTAATGGACTATTTTTTTTGGCACAGACCATGTGCTTTCTGGTGATCAAGGCAGGAAACTTGTCACTTTCTTTTCACTTTGAAATGAGGATTAAAATATAAAATGCTTACAAAAAACCTGAAAAAAAGAAAAAACATTAAAGACTCGAACCATCATGAACTGCTGGAGCTGGTAGAGAGTGTTGTAGTATCCCCGTCGCTGAAGGAACTGGCAGGAGGCCATGAGGTGCCGGCTGCACGATTCCAGACCAGGGTCAAGTTTTTCCAGTATCCCCTGCAGCATGCCAAGACGGCCCCGCTCCAAGCTGGGCTGCAACACCCCCTCGAGAAACACCTCATCTGGGCAGTCCTGAGCCATGACCAAGTAGAAAAACACATGTCAAATGGAAGCAATGGCACATGCAGCAGTTGCATCAGTTACACAAACTACATCATACTTAAATTTTCATCTTGGAAGACGAGAGTGTCAATCATATTTGGTTGTCAGCATATTCAGTTCCAACGTAAGGGCAATACACTGCCACTTATTCAAAGTTTTTAAGGATCTGATCAACCTAAAACTGAACCAAAGCTACACCAAAGGCACATGGATCTTGTTCATTGGACAGTTTGACACTTGACATTCTGCCAGATTTGAGATCTTGGCACCAGAGGTGTCAAATCGTCGCTAAAGTTGGGTCAAATGATCCTCCAATTTCAGACGAACTATACCACATAAGAGCTTTTCAGAAACAAACGTGGTGTTTTATGTTAATCTAAACTAAATGAATAAATTTGATTAACATTTCCATAACATATGTAAAACTGCCCCCCAAGTCATTCAGGGTGTCAGCTGTTCATAGAAGCTTCACCTTGTTGAGCAGGTATGTCAGGGCCTCCGTCATGCAGTCATGACGCATGTAGAAGCTGATCAGTGCCAGGTGAGTGCCGTAGGTGTTTAGGTAGTAGAGGCACTCCTGGTGGAGGTTGCTGCTCTGTGTCTGACTGTCTGGTCGGTCCACAGGACCGGTTTCACGCAGGGCATCCTCCAGCTCCCGCAGGGACGCCAAGATGTCCTCACCAAAAGCCTGACACGGACACGGACAACACACAGACAACACGAACATCCAACAAAAGAATTTATATGTGCACATGTGCTGTAATTCATTCTGATTTCACATTACACAACATAAAGCATATTATAGCGGTATTTTAATCCACAGCACTGTACAAGGTTGGACTGAGGTGTCTACTTACTGCAACCAGATATTGAAGAATGTAGAAACGTGTACTTAACAAAGCTGTCTCACTGGAAACGGCCATATAATTGCGGTAAGTGGTAATTACACATATGAGAACTTGCTCAGTTCCCCTTGATGAGACCAAGAGAATTCCCAAAGTGTTGTGTACCCGAGCTGGGGGTGGAGAAGTCTCACATATTCTTTATGACTCCAGAGTATGGAGTCTGACTTCTGCTATGTTATTACAAAATTTACTTCAGAAACATATGTAAATCAACAAAAGCAGAAACTGTAAAATATTCCATACAGATGTTTTTAAGAAACATGCAGATATTCTTGCCTTGAATTAACGGTACTTGCAGACATCTGCACTCTAAATTATGCAGGACAATAACTTATGGACATGTAGTTTTATGGTGATGTTTGCGTGTTTCCTGTAGTCGTTATAAAAAATACCCACTTACTATAACACGGCACATTCTTAAACCACTAATAAGGTGCAGTGACTCATTTAAAGACCGGGAAGTTTTATTTGCAGAAACAAGTCAAATCAGAATTAGTTGTTAGTTAGCGCCATTAAAGATACTGAGCTTGTGTTAAACATGTTAATTTAGTTATTTAGGAGATTTTTAGAAAGATAGCTTAAGAGATGAAAGTTGTTCACAATATAGTGCTCATGCAAAATATATTACTGCAGCTTGATACAGTCCTGCAGGTATTATAACAGAGGCCTCAGACTGTAGCACGCCTTCCACTGAAAAAGAATAAGACCATGACGTGTCCTACCGTGGCCAGAGTGGGCTGCACATTGGTCTCCAGGTGCTGGATGACCTCCTGCAACAGTAAGGGACCCTGGCTGAGCTGGTTGCGATCGACCGGAGGCTTCAGGCAACGAGCAAACTTCTCCCTCGCCCCCGAAAGGTTCCCCGCCTTGATGGATGCCATTCCCCAAGCCTGCCACACGCCGCCAGGGTCCAGGCCACTCTTGGTAGACACCTAGCATAACAGCCAAACAAGAACTTAATTTGCTGTATTACTTAAATGTAATCATCAACAAATATCTGCCTGCCAGATTAAGTATAAAAAAAGTCCTGCAGCACATGTTTAATGCTACTGAACCAAAACTGAACTCCTGATTTTAAATAATTCTCTGTATCAATAACCCAAAGAAAACTGGTCCACTTGATAATAAAATATAATAATATAATATTAAATGATACTAATAAAAGCATGTGAGAACTGCTGAGTCAATAATCAAGGTTATACAAGTCAATACAGGTGTTGCACAACAGATCTTAACTGGCTGCATACCAGAGCCGCACGCAACACGAACTAATCAAAACAATATCAAGCCTTCCCAGCCCTCCTTCTGTTACCTAACACTGGATGCGTTTTAGACACGTGACAATGCCACGTGTGGGTACACCTTTTATTGACTGCGTTTTACCGCTAACTGCCTCACCTCCACCGCCAGCTGGTAGTGCTCCGCTTCCAGCAGCTGGTTACGAAGACGCGTGACAGCGGAGGTCTCCAGGATATCATCCAGAGAGGGAACGTATTTGTAATTGGCCGTCACCAGGATCTTAAGCACGTCGACTTTGCTTATGTAACTGTGGAAAACAGAGATAAATAAATAAATATAAATATTCAAATAAATAATCACTGTGACAAATCAAGTGCGTGCATGTGTGTTTGCATGAGGCGGATGAGGAAAAGAAAGTCGTCGACCTGCTGCATGAGATGATTAAATAAGCACTGACACATAGGAACATGCAGTATATCTGTAAGTTCAGATCTGCTGAAGGTCAGTATACATCCTGTGGTTGACGACTCACCTGACTCGACCTCATCTGTCCTACATTGGTGAACTACTGTCTGACCTGCAGCTGCATCAATCCATGTTTTCAGTGTTACCATGTTCTTCTGAAAGAGTCTCTCATCTGCATCATGTTAGCTTATTTTAGCTTGATTTTCTTTTACAGCCGCATTTTATATCCATTAAGTGTTCCAATACGTCGTTAGCCATTTGATTATTCATTATTTTTTCTTTCACATGTCAAACTACTCTATAGATTGAAACAGCTTTAGGGCCTGTTGCCTCTTATCTTCCCTGTTGCCTGATCTGACCCCTCCCCAGACTGTCTGAACATGTCTCAACTGACAGTCACTCTCCTTGGGTTACACCTGCTGCGTCTGGACAACTTATCCTGTTATGACCTGATCCACAGATCTAATTTAATACAACAGAGTAACTAAAAACTCATGGTGGTTTGCAGGAACTTACAGAATGTCAGGAAATATATTCAAGTCTTTCAGTGCCAGACTCTGAAACCTCCCCAATCCTCCAACACCACAGATCATATCACCTTCTATCTGTCACACGCTCACTTTCCCACCGTGTAAATAATTGCCCGGTGTCCTTAAAAACACATGTTACAAAGTGTTTAAATCACAGTGACCCGTTACATCTCACCTGTCACACAAGGCCAGATCCTGGCTGCGGCCGACTTTAACAAACATCAGCTTGGCGCTGAACAGCAGCTGCCGCATGATGTCGGTGAGGAGGCAGGCGTCCACCTCTGGATTGGTCAGTTTACGAGACAGAGAGCGGCAGTGGCTGATGAGCTGGTGACCACAGGCTGTCTGATCGCTGTGCAGAGACAATATCGCCACGCAGAGATACGCACTGGGAGCCTTGGGGGTTTAACAAAAGACCGTCTTATTGTCTTCACTTGGTATACAGTCATTTATTATGATTTACACAGCATAAACTTTAACACTTTTTTAAACATTTATTAGAGTACATTTTAAAACATTTGATATAATGAGAGCATTACTGGTGTTGTAATTAATGTACACCACCTGCAAAGAGGTGAAAACGACTGATCCTGTTTCATGATAAATGTTCATATTCAGACCTGCTCGTAGTAGAACTCGCTCCGCAACAGCTGGTTCTCTGAAGGGTTTGTGCTCAGTTGGATCTGTTTTTGGACCACTTCAGGCAGATGCAGCATCCCATCCAGAGCTTCCTCTGTGACCACGGGGCTCCCAGCCACTGCACAAAGAAGAGAACAGAGAGATCATCATTATGACCTCAACTTCTTACTGATCTAAAATTCAGTTAATTATCTTAATGTACCTTCAGCTGGTTCAAGCTCATCATCAGAACTGCACATGGGAAAAAAGAAAATGACACAAATGAATTTAGAAATACAGAGGCATATTTATTTGAAATCACATTGTCCTTTGTAGATTATGCAACCACGAATGCTATTATTCAAAGCCTGTGTTGTTAAAAAAAAGATTGTATCTGACGAGTAGGGTCTTACTCCGGGTGAAAGAAGGCGTAACAGTGGTCACAGACTCGGACTTCGTCTCCTGGGCAGCCTTCAACAGGCATCTTATGCTCCGAGCACGCATTACAAACCAGACGGCCACATCTCCGACAATGATGCCGTCTGTTGAACTGAAAGAGTCAGAGAAAAAGAAAAAGACAAATAGATAATACAACATTTTACCATTTAAATTTCATGATTCTGCACAGTACTGGACATTAATCTTCTCATTCAAGGTACTTTAAAGTCACTTTAAAGTCATGTAAGGTCAGGGAGGGCAGGGGAAGGTAAGATATTCTTTATCTCCCAGGGCAATATTTTTTTTACATTTATATGCAAAGTGTTATTCAAGTATGTCATTAACACACCGTTACACACTCACACTCTTTTGCACACTCACCATGGTGAACCTTTCGCGCTGACACACCATGCACACGTGGTGCTGGGTGTCAGGGACCCAGTCTTTGCGGGCTGGGGGTTGGTCTGGAGGCTGGAACTTGACAGACGAGCGGCGCTTTTTCCCCGCCGAGCTCCGATCCCTCTCCCTGTCTGTGCTGTTTGAGGAGGCGGTGTGTGTAGGGGTGCTGCCTGTAATTAAGTCACAAGAGAGGAAGCAATTAGAAAAATAACTGAACGGTATATTCACAACAGAAATGTCACCCAAACTTTAATTGCATTTCTTTAAGTACATTTTTAATGAATCAGAAAAAGTATCTTGTGCTTAATGATGGTGTTCCTATAATGGGAAAAACAGTATCTGTCACGCTGAGGCGTCTTTGGGCAAGAACACATGAACTCCAGCACTCATTACAGTAAGTCTCACCTGTAGAGGAGGGTGGAGATTCGATTCGACTGGACAAGAGAGAAGCGTCTTGAGCGGGACATTGCATGAGTGCATCCTGGAGGCTGATTACAGAGTCTGAAAAATAAAAATAAGTGATCATCTATGCACAAGTTAACAACTATGATGAACATCTGTAATTAAATAGAAACTTGAACATTTAACAACACAGTACTGCTTGAGCATTTCTTAGAGCCTGCGGGTAAGAGAGTGCTTGTCAGTGTGTGTATTACAAAAACTTCTCAAATGCTTCAGTGTTCAATTTTGTCTTGCTGGTGCACAAGTACTAACTGTGTACTAATAACTTAAAAACTATTACTTAAATTGGTAAAGAATAAGTTAGTAAGACTAAGAATCTGACCAAGCATTTAACGGCAGCTTGAGATTGTCACCATACAATGTTAACTCGCTCACCAGATCGAGACCTCTCTCTGGGGGCACAGGAGAAGTCGAGGGCCTTGCAGGCATATTCAGCCAGGAGCTTATCGATGTCCTCCGCACTGAAGCCAGCCTCCTGACCGACCAGAAGGCTCCGCAGGGTTCGCACCGCCACGTCCGCCCAGTCAACTTTAAGGTTCATCAGGAGCTGCTCGAGCATCAGGAGGGGCTCCGACAGCAGGGGGAAATAGTCCTGCCTTGCCACAGGGGGCAGAGTCAGCAACACCTGGAGGATCGAACACATGCGCTGACATTGACACAACCTGGAGATATGAAGCAATTCAGCAAAAGTGGGAGAACAATCTTTGAATGGTACAGACCACATCCAATGATAATGAGATTCTTTGATAGTTAAAACACTCAGCGTTACTAACACCACTATCTTTTGCTGAATACTGGAAGAATAGATGGCCTAGTTGACTTTGGAATAAACTCAACTAGGCCATAAAGCAAAGTCACAGAGTTTTGTTCCACCAGCAAGGGTTCCTAGAAGCAGGGAAATTGTCTATAACACTGATTCCAAGAAAGGAACTTCTTTGACCCCTAAAGGGTGCATACACAAGTGTTGAGACATCATTCTTCTTGGAAGCACAAAGAGAACATACATGATGAGCCTAAACAAACCTTAGAGCCCAGGTGGAGGGCGTGGATGTGCTGTCGACGTGCTGGAGACACCTGTCTCTGGAAATGCAGTGTGAGGTAGTCAGCCAGGAAGTGACAGGCAGCTAATCCAGGGCAGCGGTCCAGAGCGCGCTCACAAACATCGAGGCCGACCACAAAATCTGAGAGGCCCTCCAGTAACTATAAAACACAACCATAAAGATCAATGGACAGAGGAATTTTAACAAAGAGTAAAAAATAACATTAACAACATTAACTGCCTCTTCATTGGAAGCCAGTATTAGTGCGTATCTCTCATTTAAATTTTCAGAAACACAAAAAATGGGTATGTGTGCTTAGAGGTACACCAATAATACTGATCAATGTTACTTCAAGGATAAAATGAGTGATTCCTGACATTTTTAGAAATGGTCTATTTCAGTTTAAAGTTGAAGAGGTTCAGTTATGCAGACCTGAAAAGCCTCATCTGTCTGTCCCTTCTCCAACAGATGAAGCAAATGCTCAGTCTGTAGCCGCAGTTTCAGCTGGTCAGATACAGGATAGAGCTCAATCCACTGTGCACAAAGAGGAAACTCCTGCAGCACAGGAGAAAAAAAACGTATTAAATATGTATTTGGATTGAGCTGTGTTTAGTAATTAATCCGTAACAAGCTGTGGTACGTACTTTTGCTTCCAGCATCATACATAACATGGACTCAGAGCTTGTTTTAGACTCATTCCTCAGCTCCTGCCAAGTAGCCCAGGGCAAAGGAGGCTGTAAGTTCAACATCTGTGACAAGAGAGCAAACTATGAAAACCTGGAACGTCACAATGTTAACCTAATGTCAACTTTGTACGTAATGTATAATTATGACAACCAGTTTCAGCAGGTAAGAAAAACAGAGAACATAGCAACATAAAGAGAGAGAGGCAAAACAGTCAGAGTGTCAGTAATAAAGGTCATTGAACGTACGTACACAAAGCTCATTGGGAACCTGGTTACAATGACAACTTGTGTGACGATCTGTTTTTCTATCAACAATTACTCTCTGTGTGGCATTTGTTAACAATCCCATCTCTTGTTCAGATTACCCAGTGATAGATGTCCAGTTCTTTCTTCTTGAGCTCTAACTCTGTTCTCTGCGAGGTCTCTGTGCTCGGGTCGTTCAGACAGAACTCGAGCAGCTCCAGGCAGGCCGACAGAGGCCATCGCTCCAGAGCCTGCAGGGCAACACGGGCTCGCAGGTTGGCATCCTGTATGCGGAACAGCTGACCTATACCATCTCCATCTGAACACAGCAAACCAGATAAACATTTTATATCATTTATAGTAAATGCTGCACAAAAAACCCCATTAATTTCACATTCACTGAGATCAATAATACAAATGAATACCTTTTACATGAATTTAAAGTAGATATACTTAACATATTAACTCACAATGACATAAAAAGAGAAAAGAAGTACATCTTTATGTATGAGAAGCTAGCAGCATTGCATATTCAGTAAATATCAGAAGTAGCCGATAACAAGTGCACGCTTTGTTTTCTACAAAAAACTAATGTGAATATTTATTGAAGCTATATCTTGTATCTCATACAACAAGTGTTGACTTTTGTTAAAATGCATTCACCATAATTTCTCACCCTCTAAGGCAGCACATGCAAGCAGGCGGTCTCTTAGCGCCCCCTCCTGGCTGCAGCCTTGCCCATACAGCTCCAGCAGACTGAGAGCTCGGCCCAGGTCTCTGGAGGAAAGAGCCTTCTGGAAGGCCTCAGCTGCTACGGCCTGTGCAACTTCTTCTTGAGGCCCAGACATCAGGAGGCTGACGAGGGGTTTCCCACAAATGACCGCCCCAAGTCCAGCAGAACCTTCCTCGACCTCACTTGACAGGGTGCCAAGCACCGGTTCAGCCATGGTGTGAAGGTAAGCCCGGAGAATAGGGAACTCCTTCAGGAGGTTATCTGCTTCACGAGAAATCTGCTCTCCATCCAGGACAACCTCTTTACGGCTGCTGCGGAAGTAGCCAGACCATCCGGAGGACTGTGTCCGGGAAGTTTCTCCTTTGCAGGCGCTCAGGCATGCCAGCGTGGCCAGTAAAGGGGAGCGAGACTTGAGGAAAGACAGGGCCGATGGTGTGAGGAGAAAAGAGTTTGAGGAAGAGGAGGATGAAGATGGTGGCGAGGTGGAAAGGACGGTAGGTGAGCTGGAGCGGTTGGTTTGGGCAGCAGAGTGGTCTTCCACGGAGGCATCAGACTCGGAGCTTGAGTCAGACTGAGGCTCTGTGATTTTAAGCGTTGACATGTGCTCCTGAGCGTGCTGCTGAAGAAGAGCAGACAAACTGGCAAGGCCAAACGCTCCGTCATCTTTCTTGGCCTGACTGCAGTCTCGTTCATCTCCTGGACAGGAGATCCACACAGGCAGAGTCTCACAGCATCGCTGGACAATCACCTGCTGGACGCTCAGTCGCAAACCTTCCTGCTGCAGCAAGGACAGCACTCTGGAGAACATACAGGACATGGTAGGTAAGCTGTTGCCTTCACATCACTCAAAAAAAAACTCTAATCAATTAACCCACAAACAGAGCAAAGCCGCTACTGTGTGGCACCTTCTGCCTCCTCTCGTCATCATTATTGCAGGTATTAAGCTATCTATCAGAGTAAGCATGCAACCTGACAACCTGATTAGCATTTTGTTAATAATGTAGAAATATATCTATATTTTTTCACACTGTGCAAGGCAATTTCTACAGTTGCGGGGTTCAGGTACCCTCGGTGTAAAAAGGGGGTGGTGGGGGTGAGGAATAACATTACATGCAAACACAGTTTTACATATACTTGTTCACACTGATGGGGCTTCACCACTGTGCATACCTGTCAGGAGACACCTGTCTGTCAAACAGCAGGTGGGAGAGAAGCTGAAATGGGGCTTGAAGCAACACCAGAAGTGGATTCCCAAGTTTCACTTCACTGCTCTGGTCTAAGAGAAACAGCATAAGAGGAAAATCAGGACAAGACCGGGGGAGGAAAGGAAGTAGAAGAGTCACTGATGGTCCCCAGTATGGTCCCCGTTTATGTAACACAGTATTAAAGTGACCTTATTACCAAGTGTCCTCTGATTTGATTTCCAGAACCAATTTCAATAATCTGAGTTGGAGAATCTCAACCTTGCTGCCTCAGTTTTTCAGATCAGGAATACTGTCTGGAAGGGACATGAAAATCACGTCATCTTTCTTCTGTGACAAATGATTTTACCTTCTGAGCTAAGGCTGCGCACTAACACAGATGCTAGCGTGTTGATGTAGTCGAGGAAACTGCGCACATAATCCGGTCTGGCAAGATCTCCGTCTGGCTCGAAAGGGCAGAGCTGGTCCAGAGAACGAAGCAGTTGCTTCATGCCGGTGCGCACCGGGTGAGCGTCCAGCTCCGACTGCTTCAGACTGGCCTGTTCAACCAGCAGAGCCAAAAGAGCACTGCCCACACTG
>JBAJHX010000115.1:4242231-4263795 GCA_037176925.1 Amniataba percoides
AGGGTGGTCTCCAAACGTTGAGCTAAACTGAGTCGAGCAGCGATGCACTCTTCGCTCAGCGTTGGGTGGCAACACAGAAGTACTTCCTGGATGCAGCATCCAAACGGGCTGGCAAACACTTGGTCGTCCCCGACAGCTTCTATGAAAAGAAGTAAATCAACAACACAGAAACTATACTGTCCATTCATTATTTTTAATTACATCTCTGATCAGGAAAGTTATTTTGCATCTGCATCTGCATTGTGTGATGAGTTATTACAGGTATTTGACCAGAAAGATGTTTTTAGTAGAACATCATTAGTTTCTGTTTACTTAAAAATAAACTTCTGTACTAAGTACATTTTTCTCCCTTCAAACTAACTGACTTGTTCATCTAATGAAACTGCTTGAGAATTTCATTCACCTGTTTTGGCAGAGCCCTTACTAGTAGCAGAATGATTCAGGATCTTGCTGATCTGTTGTAACACCATGGGAAATCCACAGATCCCGTCAGAATGAGGAACCTTTGGATCAACTCTCACCCCTGGGACAGGGATTAAAGATAAAGAACAACATTTTCATTTTTGTAATGATGCTTAAAAAAGCACAAAATGCAAAATGCAGTTTAGGCTGCATACCTTGAGCCTCCAAGCTGCTGTTGAGCCTGCGCTCAGCTGTGTCCAGCAGCTGTCGGGACGTCTTCCAAAGCTGACAGTGGCAACAAGCCAGGTCGAAGGCCGCCATGGCCGCCGGGCTGAGCTCTTCCAGCAGCGTGTAAAGGAGGCCGGAGGGGTCTGAAGTGCAGCGGCTCAGCCAGTAGCCTTCCTCCAGTGATGGCATCGGGTGAGCAGAGGTGCTGAGGAGACGGTCTGCTATGTCGGAGATGGAGTAGAAAGCCACACCTGCAGGGAAGCAATCACAGAAGTCAGATCCTGCTCCAGTACATTTCTGAAAAACTTTCTCTTTCTACTTGCTCTTCTTGCCTACATGGCTACAACAGCTTAACATTTATTCTCTGAATAGAGTTAAAAGAAATTCTGCTATAAAAACTGAATAAACTAGCCAGAATTAAGGCTGAAGATGCACAATGCAACAAGGAGGACAAAGACCTCTTTGAACATGACTTAAACAGGTAGTTTAATGTGCATTTCTATTAATCAAATTCAAAAGAACATGAAATCCTGTGAAGAAAAAAAGATGTCGGACCTGCAGCAGCAGCACTTCCGATGGCCTGCAGGGTTGATCGCCCACTGCTGCCCAGCCGAGTCCTTCCTGGGCCTGACGCAGCCGCTGTTCCCAAACCCTCTGAAGAGGAGGAGGATGAAGACATAGACTGGCTCTCCATCTTCTGCTCCACCCGTGCCAGCTCTATCAGGACTTCTTTGTAGCGCTCCATGAAGACCAGCTCACCACAACAGGCAGACGCCTCGAGATCAAACACCAGAGACACCTGCAGAGGAAACACAGAGTCCACATCTTTTACCTCCAAACAATCTCTATTTTTGTTTTTTTTTGTTTTTGTACGGTTTACAATAACTTATCATGCTGACTTGTACATGTTTATGGTGTTAATTTGTCTTAAAATATCTGATATGTAAAGAATCAGAAACTTTAAATAGTCCAAAACTAAACAATATGTGGGGTGACTAGACTCACCTAAACCTAAATGAGAGTTAATTTTCCATGATGATCATTTAATTTTGGCTAATAATTTTGTATGTATTTTGTGTCTCATCAATCTACTATATATAACAAATGGTTTAATATAATTTGAATGACTGTAGTAGTAATGATATTGGTAGTAAGAATAGGAATAATGTTATCAGTAATATTATCAAGAAGTAATATTGCGTTAACATTAATTGTTAAACTGGTGGAGAACAAATGCCACACAGACCTGATGGGCCTCCATGAAGTTCCCTTGGCGGATGCAGGACATTAACAGGGACTCTGGAGGGGACAACATGGCCGGGACGAGCCAGCTGTGAGGACCTCCGCAGGGACAAATCTCCAAGTCCACACAACCCGCCACTATCCCCACTCCACCATCTGATGGAGGACAAAAAAAAAGTAAATGTGACTCAGAGAGATGGATTCAAACAAAAAAAAGCATGTAGAGGCTGTTGTTAATATCCTACCTGATGTACTGGTGCTGACTTCTCCATTGTGTTTCTCTACGGAGGTTTGTCTCTCTGTGGCGTGTCGCCCCGGTCTCTTCCTTCTCCTCAGACTCGAGCTCTTGCTGTGTCCCAGAGAAGCGACAGGATATCCGACTGCTGACATCTGAACTGGACTTTCTGAACCTTTAAAGAATTAATGACACAGATATAAACAGTATGAACATCATACATATGAGACATATACTGGGATGGATAATAATTTGAATCACCAGTCAAATGTTTGTGAACTTTAATTCTTTTGCCTTGATGCAACAAAGGGAATCAAAAAAATAATTAAAAGCTACAGAAACATCCTTAGCAAGTCCATCTCACCACTTCCTTTTCTCTGATTGCTGGTGATGATTTGCAGCCTCCACTGAGCCTCTGCAGTGCGTTTGGACAACCTCTGCAGACGAGCCCCGAACATCTCGGCCGTCACCGAGCATCCCAGGCTCTCCACCGCCTCGGCCTCTCGGAGCGGCGCTCTTCCAGCCTCCTGTCCATCCTGCTGTCCCACCACACACATGCCCTCCAAGCCTTCCTTCAGCAGCTTCAGAAAACCCTCCATGGCCGTCACGTCTGCCACAAACCCTCTGCAGCCCTGGATGAAGTGTCCCAGATCCAGGTGACTACGGTGGGCTGCTGTTGGGGAACTCGAGCGCAGCTTCTGGTTCTCTTTCTTGCTGGACTCAGTCTCATCTGCCTTTGCTTTTGTTCCCAGTTCTGCAGTTGCGTTTCTTGAATCTAAAGGACTTTCTGAGTGAACGACATTCCCCGTGTTCTGATTCAAATTTGTGTCTTTTTGGATCTGCTGAGCAAAGTCTGCGGTGGACAGAAAAAGAAGAGAGAAGATGTTCTCCAGAAGCTCCAGGCGAAACATGGCAGGCACGGCCTCCAGATACAGCTGACACTCAGACAGGTAGTGCTGGAACATCAAAAGGCAACCTGGAAAACCCAACAAACAGAGAATAACAAGGTCAGAACGACAGAAGAAAAGAAAAAGGTCAATAAAGAAAGACAAAACAAAAAATTATAAAATCAAATAATCAAAGACCTTCAAAAGCTGTTGATTTAAAGTGTAGAAATGAAAGAATGTCTTTTTAAAGTGTTTTTTCTTGGCATAATAGTCAATTTGTTTGCAGATATTTTTGTTTTGACATTTGTTTTAGTTAAATGATATTTTTATCATATATATATAGAAGTAGTTACCCATACTATACCACTACACATTTTTTAGATTTTTTCTATTATGGTCTACGTCTTTGTTTTTTAAACTCACTGTACGAGTAAATACTATGATTTAACACTACCGAAACTAACTACACAGACCATATACTTCACGCTCATGACATTAATATCTACTTCTGAAAGAGAGATTATGTATCAGTTAAAATGATCAGACAGGAAATGTTTTTATCATCTGTCATCAAACTAAAACCTCACCACAGAAAACAAAAGCGGCCTTCATACCTTCTGAGGCAGCTGAAGTGTGGTTTTGGTCCATTTCTGCTTCGGTGTGCTGGTGATGCTGCTGCTGCTGCTGCTCCATGGACTCACACTCGGTGCAATTTGAGTATTTGTGTGCGTTTACACAGAGAGCGTAGATGGCGTATTTCATGGCACAGAACCCCTGGAACAAAACTATGTTCTTCTGCACAGCAGGACTGAGAGTGCTGACGGCCTCAGTATCTTCTAAAGAGGAAAAAAAAATTACTTATAAATTTAGCCCAAATTTCAATTCAGACTCAAAGAAACAAACATTTGAGAGAGGGTGATGAAGATACCTGTCCCTGGTGAATTTGGCAGTTGCTGCAGCAGATCCAGTATCTTTCGCTCTTCAAACTGGGCCAGAGGAGTCAGGGAATGCAGAATATAGAGCGCAGAGTGATTGTCCAGAGTGTGAAGCTGTGCCAGCAGTGCCTCCATGGAAATCCCTCTGAGGAAACAAAATAGAATAGAATAGAATAGAATTCAACTTCTGGAGAGACACTGAGCCTTGCGTTGTTCACGCGCCGCCATCTTGGATTTGCAATGCAAAGAGAGGTAAATATCAAAATAAACAAAGATTAAAAGGGAGTTTAAATCCAAAAAGAAACAACTAAAAAAACACTTACGGATTGTTGTTTTTACACCATTCAAGTATTCCAAGCTGAGAGGACAAAAGACTGGCAAACTCCTGCAGTACTGAGTCACTGGCTGGTGCCTAAAAAGAAAGTAATGATCGCATCAGCATACGACACTTAAAGCTGTAAAATAGGAGACTCACACAGCTGAATGATTTACGTTCTGACCTGCTCTTGGTGGAGGACGCTGAGCAGCGTTTGAGCCGAGCTCAGACTGCGGCACTGAGTCCATCCCAGGAGCAGCAGCAGGCGAGACAAAGGCTGAAACTCCGACGTCAGTAAGTCTTTCAGCTGAGAGAACTCCTCGTGTTTAATCAGGTCGAGCGCAGTAACCTAGAGGAAGGGACCAATCTCATTACATTATTGAATTTCATCCCATGCGGTTGCTAACCAACTTTACTTGACCATCAGAATCCAGGGCAAATTACAATATATGCAGAATTATAAAGGCAGTGAAATGGGGCAGTTTATATGCATGACTTTTTGTAGTAACTTTTGACACACTTGACCTGTACATTTAAGTCAGTTTAAACATTTTCCCAACAATTCCAGTACACCTACCAAGACCTGCTCGAGGAAGTGCTTTCCACTACTAAGGCACTCAAAGTAAATGGTCTTCCAAATGGCTGGACGATCCTTGTGGCAACATAAACTGAGGGTCAGTTTCTCTGCTTCAGGAAGGTCAACTAGGAGGGGGACATGAAAAAAAAAGCAGATAATTATGACCCTTAAGTAATGTTAGGATTGCAAAAAGTGCTGTAGGTAAGGTGAATGTCTTGAGTAAAGTATTTCAGTAAAAGCATCTGCCTGTGTTGAGTCTCTAAATAAGATATGGGAGGCATTTAGGGGTAAACCGCTGTTAAACATCATTCCTTGACATAAACTCGGCCTGTGTCATTAGCAAAATACACCAGGATGTAATAAGAATAAATGCCATCACTGTATATAGACTAAAACAATCACCACTATTGGTATAATGCCACATGATCAACAAATAAAAAAACTCTAAATTAGTCAGAAATTAAGAGGAAATATATATATAGACACAACTAACAAAAGAGCAGAAGAAAAGCAGGTCATGTGCAAAATTTTTGTGACACAAAGCAGAACCGTCCAGCCACAGAAGCAGAAGTGTGATTCAAAGAGGAAAAGGGGTGATGCCAATATTTGTCTTTAAAAACGAAAGCAAAGAAGGTTATAACTGTATCTCTTGTATCAGTGCAATAAAGAGAAAACTGAAACAGTTCAGGGGAAGAACTGAGTTATAGAAACATATAGCTGTTTTAAAAATCAGTCTGGCAGTAAAGGCAGGGCAACTTCTGATGTTCCTGAGTACATCATAAACATCAAAAAATCTCATTTCAGTTACTGATGAAGACTGAAAAGAGAAAGATGTTTTAGTGGCACCGAAACCATTTTAATCTTAGAATAAAGAAACTTTCCTGAATGGTCTCGACTACCTTGTGTGTCAGGCGCGCTCCTCAGCAGATGATCCCTCTGAAGTCTCAAAGCGGTGGAACAGTACGCCGAGACCAGAGCGTCGCACTGCGGGCGGAGCAGCGAGCTCAGGATCCTCTCCTCCTTCAGGGGTCCGTCTCTGGCCGCCCACAGCGCCTCACACAGCGCCTCGAGCTGCCCGCCGCCTCTGCGAGAGCTCCACGGCATCACAGACAACACGCTGTATATCTCCTCCATCCACTCCTCCGCCCGCTCTGGCCTCCTCTCCGGCTTTCCCAGCTTCTTCATCAGGTGCTGGATGAACGTGTGCTGCAGAGCGTGGTCCTCGGTGCATGACTGCTCCTGTAGTAATCGGAGAAAAGACGGAAAATGGAGCATACTTGTATTCTTAAATGAACAAAATCTATACATACATTCAAATTTTCATATCTGAGGGTTTGCAGATGATGATGATAAATTTAGAATTTTTTTTTAACATTTATTATGATGTTTGCTTTTTATTTATTCAACTCATGTATCAGTAGTGCTAAAATAAAAGTACATATTTAGACCCACTGAATACTTATAATCATTCCAGATAAGAATTTTGTGTTATAAAATATCCCATACAAGGTACATAATGTGCACAATGTTGTCTTTTCTGACATCCATAGCAATAAGTTTTATACATTTTGCAGAAACATGTACAGAAAAGAGGCACATTCTTAAATCTTAAATCTTAAATATTTTTGTATAGTCCGATGATAATATGTTTGACTGTACCTGTAAGAACTGTGCTAAAGACTGGGCAAGTCTGGGCTTCTTTTTTTCCAATAATGTTCGCAGACAAGACTCAACAGCAGCATCTGTTGTCTTTGAACCATCTGAGGCCTTTTGTTCAGACTGCGCCTCCAAGAAGGCCTGGTGCAGATCCTGCAGACAGATTATTTATCTCAGTCGTCAATAATGTCTACAGTCACAACATGTTAAACAGTAAAACAGAGCAAATCAAGTTGATTAGCACACTTTTACTGAGTGAACCTAACACTCTGTCTCAGTCTAATCAAAAATAAAACACTTTATCTAGTTTTTCCTTCTGCATTATCAATTTTGTGCTTTATTCCAGACAACAGTCAAAATCATAATAACCTTGAGGACAGTCTCTGGTATGCCCTCTGACCCCAACTCCTCCAGGAGCAGCAGGAACTCCAACTCTCTCCTGATGTGGGGAGGAACCTGAAGTAGAGAGTAAACAAGTGTCACACTGCTGGTGGTGTTTTCACCCCGTTTCACAACACAATATTGTCTTCCCCTTGTGAAAGAACTGCGCAGTTTTTGAGATGATATTCCTGGTTTCAACAAAGGGTTGTGTTTTGTAACTTTACACAAACAACAACAGCAGTGTGTTTAATAGTGAGTCAAATAAGTACAATTTAAACAACTGCAGATTCTGCAGAGTTTTACCTGCTCTTCTGTCCATTTCTCCAAAACCTGAAGCCAAAACCAAGCCAGTCTGTGTGGACTGCCCACAGACTCCCATCTAGAAAATAAACATAGAGTTTTGGTCTTACAAACAAACAACACACAGCATTACATTTGATTTCTAGAACACCAGGAAAAACTACCATCTTGTGAACATGCAGTTGTGTGACTCACTTCAAAGTGTAAGGTTGGCAAACGATAGCTTTGATTATGTCTCGAAGGTTTTCTGAGAGGCCTCCTGTCGAGTTCACCAGCTGTGGCACGCAGGCGTTGGCCAGCTCCCACTCTCCGTGCTGCAGGCACCTCTTGAAGTACTCGAAGAGGTCCTGAAGGGACGTCTCAGCCTCACAGCCAAACGGATGCATGGTCACTGCGACACTCCTCTGCTCAGCGGTCACAACTGGGGAGGCACCTTTACGCCTGCACAGCCAAGGAGGAGCCTGGAGCTTTCTTTACCTGAAGCAGAGTTCATTTTCTCAATTATCTGATCAGTTGTTTGGTCCATAAATGCAGTTTATTGTTATGCGGGACAAAAGAAAACAGATAATATTCATATTTGAGAAGCTGGAATAGGATACAAAAATGACTCAAAGTTAATTAAAATAGTTAGCCATTCATTTTGCAGTTGACAACCATTCAGTTAATTTAGTCATTGCAGTTCTAAATCATACTGATTTTCCCTCATGTTAAACACCTTTTCGATTCATTCAGGTATAAATTTGTTATTTATTTGTCTACATGATTATAGTTGTTTTTAAGTCTTTAAATTGAATAAATGATGGACATGTTGGTTTGCAATAAGCAGCTTTGTTATAACTCTCTGCTTAAGTATAAATATTATATTTGTATTTAAGTCATATAGGGCAGAAAAAGTGAGTAATATATAGTATTATTAAGTTTTATTTAGGAGGCTATCCACTTTACACATGTTATATTTTTTGTGCAATGCACACAATGAATATGTTTTGCAGCACAATGAAATATCTGTAAGTAATACCATCAGAAATTATATACTTAGTTGGCTTATTAGCAACACTATGATCATGATCCATGCATGACTGGTCAAATGACACACTACGTTAGTCACAGGCATTATAAACATGATAAATTATAGTTCATTATTAAAGCTACTTATTATTATGATTGTTATATCGTTATTATTATTACGTGTAAATTTCACTGCACCTGCAAACAAACCAGGCATGTTCGAAAAGAGAAATGTTTCACAAGCAAAAGTCCAGTGAGCTGCTGTGTTCAGTCAGAGAGACCAAACATACTTTTAAATCAGTGTGTCAAATGTCCATGTTTCCTTCTGACAGCTTTAGCTTTAGCTTCATGTTTCTGCCTGTCTGCAGCTGAAACATCGAGTTAGCTGACTTCGGCAACTCCAGCTAAAGCGTTCGGGAAGACAGCAAACATTCAACAAAGTCACTTACTCATTTCTTCGTGCAGTCTGACCCGAGGCCGGGCTCTATTTTTATCCCAGGTGCCGCTTTCTGTGGAGCTGTTGTGCTAGTCGGCTAAGCTAATAAAGGTCACGTGACTAAATCAGCTGATTCTCAGACGGCGGCCGGTCGAAGGTTGCGTTCAGGTGCTGTCGGAAATATGACAAAACTGTTATGAAACATTCAGTGGTGCAAGAATTCCTTTAATTTTAGTAAAAATATCATAATGGGAAAATACTTCAGTGTTACCAGCAATATTCCTGTATTGTAAAAGTTACTTAATGTCCTTTGTGAATGTTTTACATATTTTATTTCCACATTACAGTTGTCACAAAAACCAGAGGATGTCACTGTTCATAAAAAAGCTGCACAGGTTTTGTAACCAAGCTGATTACATCCGAGAAAAAAAATGTCAGCAGTGAAGGAGGAAGAATTCAGATCCTTTAACTCTTTGGGGTATTGGGGTATTTAGCTCATTTGTGACCTAACTTATATGACCTGATAATTATTATTCTTTTATTTTTATATACCATACTGGAACACCTGAAGTTATCAATAACAAGTAAAAGTCCTGCATTGAAAATGTTATATATGTTAGTAAAATGTGCAAGTGTTATCAGGGATATGTACTAAAAGTGTTTATTACTCCTTTAAAGTTGATAGAAAGAGCAGATCAGCCTTTTTTTCTCTGGTGGTGGTCAAAGTTGTGTGCTTATCTTAACAAGATGTGTTATTCAACCCTCTTCATTAAAAGTTTCATTACTACATCATAGTTGTCAGAAAGACCAGAGGATGTCACTGTTCTCCAAGGAACGTACGCAGCTTTACAACCAATCTGATTCCATGAAAAGAAAAATATGTCAACAGCAATGGAGGAAAAAGTCATGTCCTTTATTTGATTTATTTTAAAAGCACTAAAACCATATTTTAAAAATAAAGTCCTGCATTTAAAGTTTTACTGAAGTAAAAGTCTATAAATATAATCAAAGTGTAATAAGGAAAATGTACATAAAGTCTTACAAGTCAAGCTATTTGATGTATTATTTGTAATATTTGATGTATTATATATATTATTGTTCCCTGTGCATTAATGTAAAAGCAGGATTTTATTGTTGGAGTTGAGTTTGAGTTTGAGTTTCTGAACTGTTTTTGCATCAGACTAAAATCATTTTAATTCTGGATTAATTAAAAGTAACTAAAGCAAGTAAAAAGTACAATTTTTCCCTCATTACTGTTATGAAGTCATGGCATAAAGTGATATGAGAAGAAAATACTCCAGTAAAGGTGAGAATCTGAGTGTTATTTGAACACGTCTAGAGACACACTGACATGTTATAGAAGTTGACATCTCATTTGTGACGTTGGAAACAAAACTTGAAGAAAAAATGTGGACCTCCTTGGCCCGGAGCTCCACCGCAGACTGAGTTTGCTCGGTTGCCATGGAGCTGTTGTAGATGTCCAAACATGATTCTCACCCAAAATTACTTGTATTTTTTGAGTTGGATGAGTTTAGTTGCCATGGCAATTTAGCAAACTCAATCTGACCATAAGATGCATTTTACAGCCTCATGAAAACCACCTTCAGTTGAGACTATATTTCAAACAATATTTCTTCAGAAAGTGCATATTTTTAAAATAAATAAAAAACAAATTAAAGAAAATCATAATCTGACTTACTTTTGAGTGTTGGGAACTGATGCCCACTTTATATTTAACATCGTCCTCTTGATGGGAAAAAGCAAATAAATAAATAAGTATATTTTTCACTCTCCCTCTAAAATCAATACGATTAATATTAAAAAGACTGTACTGTTCTGAGCAACATCAAGGTACCAATTGAACAAATACATAAAAATACATATTCATATTTGTATTATATTTATGTTACTACCTAATTACAAGCTGTTTTAACGTCATCTTACATATATCTATTAGTATAGTGTCTTCTTTACAACAACATTCATTTTAAAATTACTGTGCACCACTGTGTCTTTTTTATTAGCTATTTATTGTTGGAGTCTGAAATTAAGAATTTCACTGAACTTATTGTGCACAAATGACAAGAAAAAGACTTGAACTTCACACTGTGGCTGTGCAAAAGAAGCACCTGCACCTTCACACCAGACCCCCAAAAATAAACTTCCCCTTCAGTTAATCAGGACTGACTGAACGTGTGTCTATTCATCTCATAATATATCCCCCCTCCCTCCCTCCATCACCGTCGCCAAATTGGGAGCCTGTCTCCATGACAACGTAGTGCAGGCGGGGTTTGCCAGCTGGAGGCAGAGTCTCAGTGCTCAGTTGGCATCACGGCTCGAAACCTCCACACTGCATCACGCCCTGAGTGGAATGGAAGAAAAGGACAAGAAAGAACATGTATGTACCTCCTTTTTAAAAAATATTATTATTATTTATTATGCTACATTTCTGCAAATAAAATTGCATGGCGTGGTTTGCTGCACAAATAAAATAGAATAAGATAAAAATACAGATGCACAGTTTGCTCAGCTGAGTCACTGATTGTTTGAAATGTGCATCAATAAAGCCATTGTTCCCCCTCGGTGCCGTAAGGTGGCAGCTCGCCGCAGATTAAGAGCTCAGCAGGCTGCAGGATGGAGGATCAAGTGTTTCTGAGCAGGCCTCATCCTCACCTGTACAAACATCTCTATTGTTTCGCAGGGGGAGTACATCGGGGAGATAAAGGGTGGGCTGCGGCCCTCGATGAAGCTGGTCGTTATGGGGATTATTAACAAGAAGCCCAAGAGGTGAGTGCACACACACACACACACACACACACACCCCTGTTTTTATTCTGCAATAAACACGAGTGCGCATTCATCCACATACTGTTGCGCACACGACGTGGCAGGGAAATGAAAGTTGGTGATGTATGAAAATGCCCCTGATAGGCATCTGTTTGGGCCCTGAGCGCAGAACCAACCCCCCAGAGAGTCCCTGCTTTGGGAAAATATCTCCGGGTATTGCCTGTGCGTTTCCTAATTATGGGTTTAGTCTGCTTGTGTGCGTGGGAGAGCTCCAAATCCCATGAAATGCGAAAGAGTTTCTGCTGCTTGATAACGTCAGCCGGGTTATTTCTTCATTCAGTCGTCAATTATGTCCAGTGCAAGATGACAATTTAGGCCCCACAAGGAAAACACGCCGTGCAAAAAATAAACTGTGATGCAGGACTTTCTTTTTCTGTCAGGGAGCTTTATTTATAGCTGCACAGACATCGGCGGGGTTTTAAGGACAAATGCTCCCAAAGGAGCCAAATACTGGAAGTTACAAGGCATTAATGGTGCCAGAAAAGAAGGAAGGAGCCCTCAGTTACAGCAGAAATGTGATATGTAGAAATGCAATGACAAACAAAATGGAAGTGTAGAAGTTTTCTGTTCATAAAACTTTAACTTTGCATGTGATCAGAGCCAAATATAAAGTTGTGCATTGCAAAAAGAAGTGTTCACATTTTTTACCATTTAGTGATATAACATGGTAAAAATACAAATAAAAGTAAAAGTAAAGTAAAAGTAAGTAAAAGTACGCGATGTGCTCAAAATATCAAAAGTAAAGATGTGAATGAAATATGCAGAATGGGCCCTGTCAGTGCTGTATTATCATTATTATTATTATATTATTGGATAGTTATCATTGATGCATTCTCATGTAATGCAATTTTATCATTCTGGGTTGCTTAATGCATCACAGTGCATCATATTTTATAGGCTGATCATTTGTTTTTTATTTAAAAAGCAAAGTGACTTTAACTGTGAAATAAATCTATTGGAGTAAAAGTATAATATTTCCCTCTGAAATGTAGTGAAATAGATGTATAACGTGATGTAAAATGGAAATACACAAGTCATGCAGAGGTGCAGTTTTTGAGTAAATGTCAACCACTGAGAACTGAATGTAAAATGAACAAAATAGAAATTCTGGAATAAGCAGCTCTGCCCTCATTAAACCTACAATCAGCTATCAAGATCCTTTTTTTCAGTCTAATTAACTCATTAAATTACTACGTTATAGTTGTTAAAAAGTCCAGAAGATGTCACTGTTCTGTAAAAAACCTACACAGTTTAATGTCAGCAGGGTTGGAAGAATAATTAAGATTCTTTACTGTACCAAAATGACCCTTTGTGTGACACTTTCACAATGTTTATTTAGTTCAACGAAGTCCGAACCTCAAAATTATTTTAAGAAATACAGTCAAATTATTGCAAGGAAATGCAGCAAGTTCTTTTATAAAATGACAAAGTGCCAGTTAGTTTTCTGCCAATTGATTAATCAACTGATCATCTCAGCTGTATTTGCATATTTTCTAACTAAGATGTCAAATAAGAGTAGAGGAGTGAGAGATTAAAGTTGCAAGAGAAGAAAATACAAAGAAAGTACAAGTGCAGCACTTGAGTACATGCACACATTCCTCCACTGCATGAAGTCATTTTAACATTTTGTATTCTGCTCTCGTTTTGCACATCTGATCGATCGATGTGTGTTTGAGCAGCATTGAGGTAACTTTGTCCAGTAAGCCTCAGGAGGAGGACGCGGAGGGCGACGTGGGGCTCCAGTTAAAGGTCAGCTTCATGGACAAGGCCGTCCAACGCAACGCCCGCCTGGCAGGGAAATGGGGTCCAGCTGAAAACACACTCTCCTTCTTTCCTTTTGCACCTGGAGAATCCTTCAAGGTAAATCTCTCACACTTATGTTTGTAGACAACATTTCTTTTTAAACAGGAAGAAATAATGATTTCGGATAAAAGTAATGTTGGTCAGTATTTTTCCTTCCTTTATTTTTCACTCTTTGATCTCTGCATGATCTCAGGCTGTATAAAACAGCTTTAAAGGAGAACCGGAGCTTGTCCCATTGTCCAATTCAAGTATTTTCTTTTTGCTTTAAATCAATGGCCAATGCAAAATATAAAGATTCATGTTTCATCTTGACATTTGAACAATCGCCATTACTTATTCTTCCACTCGTTTGTCATCACTAACCCTCTAATCTTGGTCAACAGTGCAGAAAAGACTCAACATGAATAACAATTTAAAACAGGACTGATTCAGAACAGTACACAAACACAAAAACATCAATACAGAATAAGAAAGGCATTAAAAAAAACAAGCCTCCAGGCCACACCAAGCCTGTTTAGTGCACTTCCTCCTGTGTGGTGTGTGATTCAGGAGTGACTGTGAGCTTATTTCTACAGTTGCACTCAGTGTGAATCACTCAGCTTTAAACATACACTGTATGTTTGTCTGTTTGGTCATTGCTTAATGTTGCTGGACGTCAAAGTCCAGGAATCACATGACGTGCCATTAAAAATGTAAACTCCTGAGATCTATCATGAATAATGAATGCTGCAGAGAATGGAGCAGGTAGGAAAGATTATCAATCATGCACCATGCAATCAGAGCATTACATCATTGAATAAGACTGATAAAAAATGTCCTTAAAGCCCCTAAAATCTCTACAACACCAATTACTCATGACTAATTTAACAATAATCAAAGTGAATTTCAGAAAACCTGAATGCTAGAGTCAAGTAAGTCAGATAAAACTGGTCCAACTTTGTCAGAGAAGCGTGTTTTCATATCGCTCAAAGTAAAAAACTGATTGCAATAGTATGTTTGTGTACAAATATTTCACACCTTTACTCGTTATACCTGCTGGCAAATCAGGCAAATATGTGACTTCTTCTTATTTTTAGTATGAAAGAGACACTTCACATAAAATATGTGTGTGTGTGTTTTATATTAACCTTTAAATATGCAACATTAAACTATAATCAACCTCCACCTTCTTCTGAACCCTCTCTGATTTTCAGATGGAGATAGTTTGTGAGCACCAGCAGTTTCGTATCTTGGTAGACGGACAGCCTCTGTGCGGATTCAGCCACCGGCTCCCGCAGCTCGCCTCCCTCACTGCCTTACGAGTCTTTGGAGATCTACAGCTCACCAAGGTGGCCTAACACCAGCGATTAAGATAATTAGAATAATGATAATAAAAAAAAAAACACTACATAAGGGTGTTCTGGGACAGTATTCGATACGTAAGATTAGTATAGAGCGACGTTTTGAGTGAATAAATTAACCCACAATGGGGATGTTGTGTCTCGCCTGCCTCGTAATCACGTGTTAAGACAAAGTGCCTTCACTAGATTACCCATTTGGAGACTTGAAGATAACGACTGGATGTAACAGTCATCAGCGTCTTAAATAAACCGGTGAATGTGATTTAGACTGAAGCAAATTAAGCAAACGTGGCTATAAGCTGTAATATTTTCCCTTGATGAACATTTGTACAAACGGAGCGCAGCATCTGTTTTTTTGTGCGTTCAGATCTCAGACGTTCGTCTTTGATTTCTCTGGAGCTAACCTTTGAAAGCACTTACGTTTACGAGCACCTGCATGAAGATGAATGTCGCTGAAATCAATTGATTGTCATTCTGTGCCCGACTCAGTACTGTAACAGGTGTAATAATAATGTAAATCCATTTCAGTAGCCTACATTAGTGCATGCCAGTAACACACACACATTATGTCCTTCCTCTCCTGATTAAACACAAAGCTTGAAGGGTCATGTCACATTTTCTGTTATTGTACCATTATCAGTTGAAGGTTTGAAAAGCTACTAACTGGTTTGTGTAGTTTTCTTTTCTCTCTAGCACTTTTTATGTGAATGTTTCATATTGACTTTACTTCACTGCAATAAATCACTTTTGTTGTTATGTTTTTTGGTTGTTTTCGAGTAACTGCTGCTCGGATTCATACGGATTGTATATTGTGTCACCGGGGTGTTGTGTCATTTATGATTTCCATTGAACAGCGGCTTTAAACCAACACCAGCTCAGCCTGAGTCACTCAGATAAAGGCTCGACTCAGCTGGCTGAGTGGGAGTGCCTGTCAGTGATCACCGGGAGCAGCCAGCCTGGACTAAAACTCGCCGGTTCTGACAAATACCTCCCGAGGCTTTGCGTGCCTCTACTCGTATTTACTCCTGATGTCAGATCCTTCGCTTGGGCGAAAGCACCATATAAAACCATATGAAAATAATCCACTCAGGGTTCAAAAAGCTACGTTAAATTGATTTTAATGCTACATAGAAGAGAATTTAATACCTCTTTTATAATCGTACTGGTGTGAAACTATGATGGAGAACCAGGATTGATGAGTAGAATTAGTTCTTATTAGATCACATTTTATTTGAGTGCTTCCCTGCAGTATATAACAATCATTTCTAATCATTTCATTTTGAACCCAGATGCGCAGAGGAAACATAATTGATGGATTAACTGTCACGACTTAATGTACTGTAAGTAAAGTTACGTAGACATATGATAGATATGAGGAGAGCTTCAATTACACTTTGTTCTTATGAGAGGTCAGAGGTTAAAAACGTGGGAAACCTCTGGATTAATCTTAACCAGTTACTATATTTCAAAACACAGTGGAGGAAAAAGTGTTGTTTCTCTCAGAAATGTAATGCAGTACATGGATAAAGCAGCAGAAAATAGAAATACTCAAGTACTTAGAAGTTTTATGTAAGTGTAGTAAGAGTAAATATCCTTTTTTACCACTGGCATTTGAAGTTGCAAAAATTCAACTTGGAGATTAAAGTCAAAACAATTATGTTTAATGGTGAAAACTTTGCAAAATACATGAAAAACATTTAACTGAAAGTGAATGATAATAAGAGAAACTGCTACAGATGGTAGGGCTTTTAAAACCCTTTGCACCATGCTCAAACATTACAAATACAGAACAAAGACATATTTTATGAAGATATCAACACTCTGAAATGATTGCAAGGTCCCAGTCTGGTGCTACAGCATACATTCATGGAATGCATCAGTTCAGGCTTCTTCATCGCTGGATAAATGAACGAGTCGTGTGTGTTTGAAGTGAAGTTTTAAAGAGAATCAGCTGCTCTGTGTCAGTTCTCTGACTGCATCGATCCAGTCCATCTTCTCCTGGTGTGTCGGAGCCTGGATGAAGTAATGTGTGTCTGACTGAGTGATGATTTTAAACAGGTTGCCCTGAATGTTGCCTTTCACACCTGAGTGGGAAGAGAAAATTTGTTCATTACAGCACACCTGTGTTTGAACTGACACAATAAGTCTGCTTCGGATGGACAGACGGACAGATTAAAGCAGCAATGTGGCAATTAAGGATAAATATGATGTGAAATGAGGCTCTTTCAGACGGTGACTCACCTGAGGGAACTCCGTTGTCGTCCAGCGAAGACACCAGGCAGCCTCTGAGCGAGAAACCGCCGACGGGGCTGATGTCATCCTGAAGAGTGACACAAGACAGGAAGTGGATTTGACTGACTCAGATTTGCAGACATCAATTATTGAGAATCATGAGCAAGGAGGCGCTGACACACACAATCAACTGCTTTGTTTGGAGCAGCGTTGCCATGATATTTATATGGGTCATGCAATCTTATGTCTAAGATTTGCCAAGTTCATGAGTAAAGCACACTTCTCAGATTTATTTTAGGCGATAGATTCATTTTTCTAAGTGATTTTTAATTGCAGTTAAAGGCCCTGTAGTGCTCCTTTCTACGGGCTGCACACTCACCCTGGTGGGATCATAATAGTGAAGGAAAGCAGGCTGTGAACGCAGCACAAACAGTCGCACCTTCCAGTTCTTCCTTCTGTGGCCCTGTGTTTAAAGGTGGGGGAGCAAATGTTAGTTTGAGGCGTCTTCATTCGTTCACATCAAGTTCAAATGAATCTTTTAAAGCCATATAACATAATGGTGCCACTTTCTAACCTTGCAAACTTTATAAAAGGTTTGTAAGTAAATAATAAACTGTTTTCTGTATACAGCAATAATGATTTCATAAATGATAGTAATCATTTTACTAATTACTACATGACTAAATATAATAAAACATTGTAAATAAAAATATTTTGGTCCAGATCTTCTGTGACCGTTTTCTAGACAAGAAGTGGTCAAAAGATTTGTTATTAATGACTTATAACTGATGAACAAAGCTTTATTAAATGACTTATGCACCATTCATACAGCCCCTTCTTAACTATTACATCTTATTTATTCATTAATCCAGAAATCCAGTATCTTGTCACAGAAATCAATCAGTGTCTTTACCTGTTTGAGCAGATATCCTCTCTTCATCACTTTTCCACTCAGCTCCACTGCAGACTTTGATGTCTCTGCCTTCACACTGCCTCTCTTCTTCAAGCTGTCAGACTGTGTTTGAACATAAACATGCTGAGGATGAATAAATGCTATAAATATATATATATATGTGTGTATGCAGACGTCAGTGCAGGAAGTCAGTGCACCAACATGCCGTCGTACTCACAAAGCTGTACAGCGCCGTGGAGTCGTCCATGAACTGCCCACTGAGGCCGGCGGTGCGCAGGGCCTCCATGCTTTTCAGGCCAACCGTCCGCAGGAAACCCTCCTCCAGCAGGGCCGAGGCCAACGTCAGGGCCTCCACACGGGTCAGAGCCAGCTGTGTGAACACCAGCCAGTCCACCACCGCCGAACCTGCAGGGGCATCACATTTATCTAAGCCTGCACTGCAAACACGCCATAGATTTTAAATACTGTACATACAGATACAATGAAACAGGTACACATGATGTTGTTGTGCATATTGCCAGTTAGAGATAAATATTTATATCTAAATGGATTTCTAGATATTTAGAAAGATAAAGACAGTCATGCAGAGATAGATATTGAACAAACATTAAACAAACAAGACATCGCAAACCCTTACTAATGAAACTGCATTGTCTGTCTACTTTCTGTCCTCTTTTATTTTTATATTGTTTTAGTTTTACTTGCTTCATGTACATGTAAAGCACATTAAATTGTGCCTAAAAGGTAGTCATACACAAATAAGCTGGAATATAAAAAAAAACAATTTCTAATCATCATTTCATTTATGATAATAACTGAAGATGCAACCTAAATTGGCTTCATGAGCATCAGAAGTGCTGGTATTACAAACAGGTATCCCATTCTTCATATTGATAGATTATTAAGGTGGATGCATTTGAAGTGTTTCCAGGCAAACATCATGTGTGATGACTGAGAGGAAGAATACACACGTGGAGGCTCACCTGAGAAACAGTTGCTGTACATGCTGCCATGCTCCACGTGGTTGCTCATGTTGATGCCGCTGTGGACGTCATACATGGCGTCCAGCACTTTGCTTTGAAAGAGACAAAGGGATTAAAAAAAAGAGATGTGAAGGTAGTCATCAAACAAGCAGGGACAAAAGTTGTCTGCAGGGTTTAATGTGTGGATGACGCTGCAGGTGAATCTTTGTTTGTGAGGTTTACCTCAGGTTGATGTCGTGTAACTGAGATCCAGCAGGGTCTTGCTCGTTTGTCACCTTCCCACCATCGGCCATCCTCAGCTTGTCCACCGCCGCGGTGATGTCGGCGGCCCAGGCATCTCTCTCCTCTCTGGAACAAGCCTCCAGAAAATGATCCACCAAATTCTTTGTCTGGAGTTTCAACACCAACTAGGAAGAGATACAGATGCGAGATTTATGTTCTGTTTTGTGAGTGCCAGAGGATTTTATGAATCCGGCCAAAAACTGACAACACGTTGTTCCTCAAAGCGGTGAGATGATGGAGATCAGGCCCCAACAAAACGGTAACCTGAGGCCACACATTTTCTCATCAAGTGTGAAAGGATGAGAGGTGGTGAAACGCCACACCTTCACTGTGGTTTCTACCAATAAAAACGTAAACAAAGGAAAACCCTGGCTAGAAAAAACTTGAGTGAGCTGAGCAAGGACATGCTTGTGGCTTGTTTTAAACTGAATTGTGAAGGAACATGAACTAGTTGCTTTTAATCATTTTACATAATCTTTTTCTTCTCTTCTTTCATGAGGTCCCTTTTGACAAGAAAGGCTTTTGAGATCATTTGTGCCTCTGTGGCATCAGACATCTGTTAAACTTAAAGAACATACATGAGTTTAAATCAGGTGACTTTCTTGTAAAATCTCCTTCTTTTAGTCTTTTGAATCTTCTGTCGATAAGAGCACACAACAAATGTAAAGGTCTGGAAAAACTCACCGGCCGATTTTCGTACTCCAGAAAAGGACAAGTTATCACACAGTCCTTCAGTAGGATCTTCCCTTTCTGACACGAGTCTCTCTTGCCTCCGTCGTACTTGTAGTACAGCAGCTTGTCTGGCATCAACATGAACCAACGCGCCTTCCAGTTGTGTACAAGATGTCCCTGTAATCAGATGATCCCAAATGGCTTGTTGATAAAAGCAGCATAGTTGTTTCTCTGCCAAAGTCCCTGCTCTTAAATAACTTACATTAATTCATATATCAGACTAGAAAATAGCCAGAACTCTACTCCACAAATAAAGATATGGATATGTCAACCATCTCAGTATCTTATAATCTTTACATATTTATGTTTTTCACAAAAATATCTCACCCTTTTCACCAGGAATCCCTCTCTCAGAACACTTTTGTCCGTATCCATAATGCTCAGTGTGATCTTGGCAGCTGAGCTTAGCCTGTTCCTGCCTGCTCGGGTTTTTGAATGCAGAGGCGAGTGCGTCACCCAGTTCACACCCACATTCACGACCTTCTGCACCCACCCACACACACACACCTTGCTCAACACTGGGGTGGCAAACAGGATGCTGCATTTTCTGTAAATCACCACACGAGGGCGCGCAGACTCCTTCAGAGACTGATGATTCTGACTCATGGCATATTTAAGTGAAAGTCTCAAGGACATGTCAACAATGTTTTTTCCATAGAGACCTAAATGGAGCTTCAATTTACCTGCAGTGTGTGTATGTGTGTGTGTGAAAAACCAGACAGGAAAGGCAAAGTCACTCCATTAATTTCAGTATGTGAAGAATTCAGAGCTTTAGAGAACATCCTACTTACGGAAGAGAGATCTCATTTTGATGAAAAGCAGCTGGTGGTCGACCACAGCTCCTCTGGTTTGCCGCAGCTGTGCCCAATAAAAAGTGCACATATATACCTGCTTGATGAGACTGATCTGATTGGTGGGTCTGAAAGAGAATAATTACTGAGACTCTGCAGCCACATGTGGCCCGTCTGGACGTTATTCTGTGTTCCTGAAAGTCACAAAAGAAAGAACATGAATCAACAAAATTACTCTTCTAAACCTGCAACTTTTTCTTCTTCTAAGCCTCCAATTCTTCTAACAATAACTGATGTTTTTGGACACTTGAAATCTGACATTTGCAGCCAAACTAAAAAGTTAAATTCATCCTTGTCTTTGTGGGAGTATTAATGCTGTTATGTGCAAAGTCTGAAATGCTTTGACTTTGGTTTCCCCAGTGGCAAAAAACTACAACAAAACAATCATTATCGGTTTTAAGGTTCGCGAAGCTCTATAATTTTGTTATTGCTATCAAATCCAATGAAACGACCAAAAACAACAATAACTTACACCTTCTCTCAGTACTTTATCACCCGAGTTTCTGTGGTGTTTAAACCTCATGCCCATTCGCTCCAACTGAAAAGGTAAAACTTCAAAAAACACCAGCAGCCTCATTTTTAATCCCAAACCACTGGGCACTGTTGTTTCTAGCAAATAGCCCCCAAACAGGACCAAATAGTTTATTTGTCTGGGACTATTTTCAGCTGCGGATTTGGCACCCTGGTGAGTATTTCCAGCAGCAGGATGTCGTGTGTTGGACTGAATCAAAATAAACTACAGTGCCTGTGATCACTGGAACAAATGATCATGTCAGCAGGCTCAACTGTGGCTTGAATCATTGCAATCAGCCTGTGGTTTTGAATCATTTTTGGACAACAGCTCCATGCTGCCGACGAATAAGATATATCAGGCTTTGCACACAAACACAATACTTGACTTTATTCATAAGATTTGTTGACAGAAGGAAATTAAAAAAATATCAACAGATGTGTCCTTCTTGAGGCAGCTTACAATTT
>JBAJHX010000115.1:4267034-4283833 GCA_037176925.1 Amniataba percoides
AGCTGAACCGTCTGTGAGGGCGCTCAGGTCACGTTCAGTAGTTTACAGTTCAGCCCATCAGAGTCCGCTCAGCCGGCTTTCAGGGCCGTGGCCGGCCACCCGGAAAAACAAGCAGGCACAGCTGGACCTGCAGCACGAGAGCTTTACGTCTGTAGTGCGTAAAGAGGATGTTTTGGAGAGGAGCTTTAGGAAGTGCTCAGCTTGTGCCACGCTGACACCACCTTCTCCGGGTGAGCCATCGTGTCCCTCCACTGCTCCACCGCCTCGGGGACGGGGCTGTCGAACCCCAGCTGAACCTGCCACAAACAAACATCCAGGAGGAAACATTTATTCAGCTTGATTTGCATTTTAATCATCTTCAAATGAAGTTCAGGACATGTTTGTGTGGAGAGGAGGCCTGTAGATAAACAGCACAATCCTCCTCCTGGAAATTCATAAGCAATAAAACACAATCTTACCCACTTCAATACACGCAGGTGTTTTCCTTTACAGGTGTAGTGTTTTACTACTTTACTTACACAGGTGTCTGGTATACCAGCGGCTTAGTGGCGTTTATTAGCTCATGTTAACAAACTTTAGACTACAGTTACATTATCATCTGTGCCACTGTTTCATTATGTTTAAGCAAAATCTTCCATTTATCATAAAAGAAAACAAAGGGAGTAATAAAGTTAAAAAGTCTGACTTTAAGGTGGATTTGATTTTTGTAAAAATATTTAGATATTAATGATGCTGCAGATACTTTGTGCAGTAACTGAAAAACTGATGGAAAAGCCTCTGACACAATTGGAGAAGTGAGCATACATGAGAACAACTTATACTGCTCAGAAAAATGGAAATTTGAACTTTCACTTTGGCATGATAACCAAAAAACATTTCTAATTTAGCTTAAGTCATAAAAGGTCCTCTGTAGAGAGTGTCATTTCTTCACATTAAAACCAGAATAACTCACCTGTCCGAGACAGCGTTTCCTCCTGACCGAGCTCCGGCTGTACAGTTTGACTGACAGCGAGCAGGCGTGGTCCAACGCAGCCAGGGTGAAGTGAAACGTCTCGGCCCACTGACACTGACCCCCCGAGACCTTCAGCACGCTCGTCTTCTTCTTCATCACCACCCGGCCCAGCTGGAGCATCTCCACTTTGACAAAAAACGCTTCAGAGGGGAGGGAGAGGAAGAAACAAACAGTGTGGTTACTCACATGAGCCACAAAATACTTTGATTACTTTGATTTAAGATCATTTCCAGTGACGCCTACATTGGGTGAGAGGTGAGGAGGATGCTGGGAGGTTTTGGGCGGCGAGGACCTGCAGCTGGATGCGCCCGTTGACCGGCTGAAAGCAGGTGGTGAGATGCAGCTCAGAGTGGCACACCTGAAAGAGGAGATTCATTTTTATTTCTTAATGGATTAATAGTGCATCTCAGAAGAAAACTTTTTTAATCTATTTTCCTGTTTTCTCATAACGGATGTGATGGATCTGCACCTGTTAAACAATTAATGAGTCAGTACTTATAATTATGACAAGTACAATAAACTTCTTACATTTCTGACACTGTTTAAATTTGTTTGTGCATATTTTTGATAATCTTTGCATTTTATTTAGTTAATGTCTTCTGTTTGCTCTCTGTATCTACTTTGTACTTGTCGGTCCTGCAAAAGAATTTCACTTGGGATGAATAAAGTAATGTCTTATCTTATACTCCATCTTCCAAAATCAAAAAGCTTTTACATTTTCTTTTGCTGTTTTGTAATTTGTTCACTGACAGATGGTCCGTGTGGGAAAATAACAAAACATTCAGATGTTTGTTAGCCTGCCAAAAGTAACTTGAAGTAATCAGATGTCTTGTAATGAATCACCACATTTTTGGCATCTTATCTCATCGAGTCTTTGTAAAAGAAAACTGTAAGATAAGACGCACAAAGATGTTTCATTGATGACGTCTGTTTGTCTTTGGCACTGATGAAGCAGCAGTGTGTTTTTTCTGGACTTGTCGGTGGCTGCAGAGCACCAATAAACATCAGCAGCAACAAGTAAACATGCCGTCTTGCAAGATGCATCATCCTTTATTCATTTAAACTGGGCCGGCTGTGTAGCAGCTGCAGCCTTTCAGAGGTTTGACATTTTGACCTTTCATCACAGCTCTCTTTGAACAATCTGTGTAAAGTGTCAGGACAAGTTGTTTGGTGTCAATCAGAGCTGCAGCGTAAGAGTGTGTGACTTTAAATCTGCAACAGATTGACCTTTGATTAATGGCCAAAAAGATGTACTGCTGTTTAAAAGAACAAGTCCAGCAGAAGAGTACAAAGTGCAATGAATATTTAAGTATTGGCCTCAAACCAGCAGTTTGAGGTGTTGAATATTTTGACCTTTAAGTACGGCCTATTATATTTTCTAATTTCTCTGTCTTCCTTTAACTGAGAAGAGAAGTGATGTCTGAGATATTATAGTTGAAAAGGGGGATCATTTCAGGGTAGATACTAGAACACTTTTAAAAACTGACTCAGTTGTTTGTTGTGTTGTGCTGACACATATGGAGCAGATCAACACTGAACGTTTTCTGGTTTTGTTTCAGCGTTTCCATCGATTTCATCATGAGCAGCTGACAAGTCGATGGACTTTTCACTCTGCAAGTGAGACGAGCACCGGAGGAGGAGATGAGCTGAAGAGAGAGGGGATATGATGTGCTGCTGTGCACAGAAGACGAGCGAGGTACGTGGTCGTAATAATGGTTATTTAAGTTATCAAAGCTGTTGATAATCCGTTTTGATTCACTTCCAAAATCAAAGCAAACTCGAGGCAAAACGAGATGCACATTTTCAGACTTTCAGTTGTTCGAACGAGCGACAGTCTTGCTGTATGATTCATCTTAGACTGTCGGCTGCTGATATTTTTCCTGTTCGAGTTGTTTTGACCCTTAAGAGCCTCTGACAGTAATTTGGACAATTTGCCCCTTTTGTGTCCAGCAGATGGGTAAAGTCACTCGGTGAATCAAATTGTCCCTTGAGGAGCGGATGGTAATTCACTGTCTGAGCCCACTAAGTGCAGAAACAGTTCGCATTTTACTGTCACTGGCCAGACATGCATCCATTTATCAACAAAACCACTCTCCGCCGCTGAAACGGTCTGAGGTTTGACCTACTTTCCACGTCTTGCATTTCCAGAATCCGCACTCTGGTTTCGTCTCTTCAATAAAAGCCCGTTTCCCAATATCCCTCCATAATGAATCCCCTTTCTCTTTCTCCTGTGATTATGCAACAACATAAAGTCTGATTCAGCGTCGATATTACCCTGCAAGGGCCAAGAGCCTGGTACATGCCAGTGGGCTGCAATGCATCATGGGGACAGTTTTATGAGGCACACGCAGTGCTTTGTTCTTATTTACTGTGCACATACAAAGGGGTGATAAAAGCCTGCAGCCAGTAAAGGAAATAGTGGAGAATAAGTAGTAAAAGTCTGGGATATTCCCACACTGTGAGTTTTTTTCTCCTTGCCACAACAGCTGGACGGCGGGTAAGACAATAGAATATATTAGGCCCATTTCTGAGAAGCCATTATGAAGATATGACTATTTAGACAGGTCGACAGAGTGAGCCAGCTAACATCATTAATTATCTGACCCTCTGCCTTTCTTCTCTCAGTTTTGGTCGACATCAGCGGGATAGATGTGTCCCTTGCTACCATGTTTAGCTGGAGGCAAAAACATAATCCCCACATTCCCAAAAAGATAAAAGAAAACATGAGGATGAATGAAAGAAGTAAAACAAAATGGTGACTGAGTCAGATAATTAACTTTAAGATGTGATCAAATAAAGTTCACTAATATTCAGTATCATCAATATCAAAATAACCAGCATATGCTAAGCTTTTGTTATGAATATAAACATGATATAAAGACCTTATTAAAGATCATCTGAACCATCTGAAAGTCTTTAACCTGGGAGTAAACAGGTCAAAGGTTGATTATACTTTACTATTGCTAAACTGTACTAATGATGTCAAGCTCATGTAAAACAAAAATCATCAATAATAAGCAATAAAAACAAAAAAACGTTCTCAAACTGTGGGTCAAATCCATGTGTGACAAAAACCTGATACCAGAATTGAGACCAAACCCAGACTCAGGCACTCACAGAGGATTTGGACGGAGGGTTGAGGTCGATCCAGTGCTCCGTCTCCTGAGGGCCGAGGGTTCTCAGGGAGAGGACGCACTCGGCCACCGTACGCTTCCTGGGGTTGTGCGTCTGCAGCCGCAGCACCAAAGCGCTGCAACGCAACTGCTGGAGACGCAGCGCGAACACAAAGGTCTCCATGAAGGACACATCCTGGAGAGATAAAGAGAAAATCAGGTGTTTTTTCCACAACTTATCTAGGAATGATAAATACTCTAATGCAAACTAAGCAGCTTTTCCAACTGGAATGATAAACCTGCAGAGTGAAGAAAAAATATCTTAACAAAACCTGAAGCAAACAAGTAGATGTCAAATGCAAAAAAAAATCTTCTAAATTGTAGAACTACAAATCAATCTGTAAATAAGATAACTCATGGATTATATCAGTATTTCATCAGATTGTTGACCGTGTTTGACTTCGACATTACCTGACTGTACTCCTTGATGGAGCTCTTGAACTGTATCGGCTTGTTGATGGTGAGGATTCCTTTGAATCCAAACTTTTGTTGTTCTGCTCCGTCCAGAAGTGGGGGGAGGTCTGAACACTGATTACAAAAGAGACATAAGGAAGTTTTAGTTGATGCAGGTCAAACCTATTTAGAGTCTTATAAAAACAGGTTTAAGTCAGCTGCTCTACCAAAAGGACAAAAATGAAATTATCTGATATATATACATACATGTGCATGCTTCAAAATGCATTTTTGTGAACCTCAATGTCCTGATAAAGTGCCACACCAACGAGACCCTGGGACAGAAATTAACACTAACCAGAACTAGAAACCTATTCCTTCTTGAGGAATTAGAGCACATCTCCGTATTAAAGAGACTTCAAAAACAACCTTTTTCCTCCTGAATGTCTGAAGCCACGGTTATTAGAGCACCGAGAGGAGCGAACAGAGAGCTGTGTTCTGGACAACAGAGGGTCCATTGAGAGATGCTGCAGACGAGCACAATGGAGCTTTTTGTGCTCGTAACCTTACCTGGACCACGGTGATCCACACCTGCTCCAGAGCCTCCTGGTAGCTCAGCCGGACGCAAACCTTCCCAAACTCACGCTCGTCCCCAGAGAGGGTGATGGAGTCTGTGTGGCGTTTAAAGAGGGACGACAGGAACAAATTATTGGATGTAATGGTGTTGTAAATGGGTGTTCAGTGCTGACTTAAATGAAAATTAATGCATTTTTGCACCAAATTGAATAGATTATTGAATCAAAATCAGTTCTTGTTTATGAAAACAAAAGTATGTATCCAACATTTATGGGAGTTACAAGGATAAATGAAAGCTTCTCCATCATATTTACCATTAATTTGGGATGAGGATCTTTATTTCTTCCCTTGTCAAGTGTCTCTACTTCTCAATACATTAACATTATAAGTTTATTGTTGCACAGTGTGTGGCAGCAAATGAGATAAAAGTGAAAGTTAAAGAGGTGGCAACGTGTCATGGCATCGCAGGACTTTCATTATTTAAATTTTGAAACACAAGCTGCAATCAACATAAAAACAAGTTTATCTTTACACAAATGTTTTAGCACTCGTTATGAAAAATCTGCCTCTTTTCATGGAATAATACAATCTTATCTTTGAAGCTCAATGGTGGACTGCAGTGAAAAACATTGGCAAGCGATTACTGAGTCTGCCCTTTCATGATTGCATAATGCAGAGTGATCTTAATCAGACTTAAATAATGGCTCTTGGACTGCATGAGGGGAGGGTTTGAGGCCTTTTTTTCCTTATCAAAAAGAAGATGGAGTAGACAGAGGTGCACCCAAACAGAAAGTCTGGGAGGGAGACAAATCTGTGTTTAAGTTACCCAGGCTGCTTTCAATGGAGCCAATCCTGGAGGAGGTGCTGCTGAGGACGCTGGAGACGGAGTCGAAGCGCTGCAGGTAAACCAGAGCAAACATAAAGATCAAGGTTTTTTCCACTTAATCCCACTTATCCTTTTCACTTTTGTAGTTTAGGATTCTTAAAATTGCACTAAACACAAGTACAGCTGAGGCTGCTGGGAATGCCATTAGTTTTGCAGTTGTCAAGACAGCTATTGACATCCTGATGTCAATAGATTATGAAAAGTCAAAGGAATCAGCATCATTACAGTTCATCCTCTGGGGATCCTGCATGTCTTTGTGAAATTTCATACCCATCCATCCATCCTGCAGAGATATTTAACTCAAAACCAAAACCGCAAACTTCCTGATGCTGCTATATAAAAAATCATTAGGACCCATCCTCTGGGGACCCCAAATGTCTTTTAAGAATTAAATTGCAATGATGGTTAATGAGAATGACCTCCTTTTTTCTCATTTACTCCTTAAATCTGCCATAAATGTGCAAACACAACCACTCACTTGCACTTGATTCTTTACCTGCACTTTCTAATTTCACATCTTCATGTGGAAACCCAGGTTTATTTGTTTACTGTTGGATCTACTGCCAAGGTTGGCGGCTTTCATGTTTTCATTATTTACTACTGTTTGCTCAAAATGACGCCAAACTAAACATTTGAGCTAATTGCGCTGCAGTTTTACACACATGAAGACACCAGCAGAAGTCATTTGAAAAGTATCCGTGTTAGTTGACAACACGCAAAGCGAGCGTGCTGCTTTCATGTTGCTCTGACGTTTATCCCAGTCTGAGCCCTGAGATACTGTAATGTTTATCCAGGTTTAGGGCGAGACGTTGGATCGATTGTTTGTAACACAGCTCCGGCCATTCATGTGAAGCAATAAGGAGCCGTTGACAGGCATGCAACACCACATCCTTTTCAGGACAAAGAAATACGCCCCAACTTATGCACTGTTTTCTTTATTGTGCTACTGATTAAACACCACTTCGCCAAAGACAATCAGCGGGTGATTCATGAGAAGCAAACAGCAACGCATTCAGGGACAGCCGCTGGACTGGAGGAATAAGTGCTGAGGCCGAAGTAATCCACTTCAAAATGAAATGAGTTTACCTCCATCATTCATTTTCTATCATAGAGGATCTCTGGGGGTGTACCTCTCAAATCAGACGTCAGTAAAACACATTTTAATAGACAAATGGCCCAGACAGTGAGCTCAGTGAGGCCCTTCTTCTGGTTATTAAAGTTATAAATAACTGACTGTAAGAAGACATATGAAGGTTTATTCTTCATCCTCAACTTCAGATCAGTTGCTGAAAAATGAAGCTAATAAAATTAAGTGAATCATTACTTATCAAAGAGTTTTTTTTCATCCATATTATAAATTAAGTGTCAATTCTTTTTTTTTTATGAGGTGTTATGTGTTGAGTATTGGCACTGAAGACCACAGCAAGAGAAGGAAAAGAAACAATGCTGCAGATAATCAACACACGTCACACCTGCTTCTTTTTCAACCATCAGGATCAAACGGTCCCCCTCACCTGGACCCTTTAACCAAAAGACCTGCTTGTAAGGCTCGTTATGCTGCTGAGCACAGTGGAAACTGTAAAAACTATATTTAGTCTTGGTTGACTCAGGGTGAGAAACGCTGTGTGAGTGCAGATTAGATAGCGAGCGGCCTCACCTGCATGTGGCTGGGACAGCTGGACAGATCAAACATGGAGCTGCTGAGTCGCTGCTCGACGTCCGGCTTCAGAGTCCAACCTAACAGAGACATCAGTACACATTAATGTGGATTAATGAAGCTCTGGGATTCATGATTTTGTAATTACATGTCAGTCTGCAGGTACCTGTTAGTACTTCAGGAATAAAAACTATTTCTCAGACTATATTTACAACACGTTTCTTCTACAGCTGCAGACAAACTGTAAATTGGGACGCCTGTTGTTATGTAATAATGAAAGTGCAAACGTGTTTGGCTGTAAAACTTGTGTAATAAAGTTTCCTGATTTCATTTTTAGCTCCTCAAATGTAGAGTTAAATGTTCATTTTAAGTGTTGAGTGTCAAGTTTAAAAAAAAGTGAGGAAAAAGTCAAGCAAATGTAAGTACAAACTCTTGATTTCTCGCACCAATTTCATCATGTGTATAATATTTATTACTAAATATATAAAACTATTTATTTACCCACATTTTTCTTCCACAGCTGTAAATAAACTGTAAATTGGGACATACTGTTGTCATATAATAATGAAAGTGCACGTGTTTGGCTGTAATACTTATGTAAAAATGATGTTTCTGAATTTCATATTTAGCAAACATACAATTTAATAGTATTGTTAAGTTGACTTCTGTTTCATATTTGTCAGTAAATGATGTATGTTTCCCATTGAGAGAAGCGTATGTGAAGTTTTTGTTACTGCTACCTGGACTTTGGGCGCCAGCGTCTCTTTTCTTCAGAGTGTCGCGGCGGGTCGAGCCGGGGGAGATGTACTCAGCCATCTGACCGCGGTGGAAGCTGGACTCGGGGCTGTAGATGAAGTGACTGGTGCCCAGCAGCTCTGCCTTCCTCTCTGCGTATGTGCTCCGGGCCGAACCTGCAGACACACGGCGGGTCAGGAGGTCAGCGTGCTGCCAGTTTCTCAGGAAAGCAAGAGATTACAGCTATTCGCATAGAAACAGGACATCCTGGTGCTCTTCTCCTGTGTCATCAGATGTCACACATCAGTAACCTCTGAGCTGATTTTAATGAATCTTACTCTGTGAGGGCTCAGTGAGGGCTGAGCGGTGGATTAAGATGTCCCAGTCACCTGAACCTTTAATTTAACCTAAACCTGTGCTGAGACAAGAATACATGTGTTAATCCAGAGTAGATTAAATGCATTTTCATGCTCCAGGCTGCAGAAAGGGGGGGTACACACTGACTGACCCAACGTGTGCTAATCAAATGTCATCATTTTCAATTTTTGTACATTGGACTGGGAATTTTCTTTGCAGACAATAAATGGCCTGATGCTGCTGAAGTGAAGTCGTTCTGCACAATCAAATCAAAAGAGGTTGTTAACCCAAGAAAAAAACAGCTTTAAATGAACATCTGCAGTATCAGCCTGTAATGCACCTGCAATGAAACACAGGAAAAACATGCTGCTTTCAGTTCTTAAAACATCAAACAGAAACTTTTCTTCTCTAAAACCTGGAGAAAGAAAATGAAAACATAATGATCACAGCAAGTTTGAGCCATTTCACTGGCTGAATGGCCGAGTTTGAACCACTTTGACCAAATTGGTTGTTTCAGTCCTCAACTCAAACACCTCCAGCAAAGGTGTGTGTGGTTATGAGAAGGAAGAAGAAAGAAACCAAAAGTTCAACATCACTTCTGGAAAATGAAGTTATATGTTTTGCATTCAGTTGTGGTTACAAACATGATGATGATGTTACTGTCATTATTTACCAGCCCAACCTTTAAGTCAACACTTATAATGAGGCCTTTTTTTTAACTGATTTGCATATGATGGAGAGATTGTGTATAGAATAAAGTTTAATCCCTTGAGAGCTGGTAATGTATACGAAGGGAGAACCAGCCAGCTGATGGGATTTTCTAAGCGGTACATACTCTGCGGCCCAGACTGGAGATTGGGGTAGCGGGAGCCTCTGGGTTGGATGTACGAGGCCTTGAAGGTCGGCAGGACAAACGGCACCTCCCTGCCGTCCGGGGGCAGTTTGGACAGGAGATAATCCTCCGTGACCCCCCTCCTCCCTTCCTCCGGCTCCCACCCGGATGCCACCACCTTGTTAGGAGGCATCTTCAGCGTGATGACTTGAAAACAGAGATCACACAGTCAGACACAGAGGACAGTCAGAGCTGTTCCATGTGCAGCTGGCAGGACGTCGGCTTACCTTGAGTCTCCTGCTCCTTCTCCTTCTTCCTCATGAAGTTCTTGCAGCAGTCTTTGAGGCACTCCATGGCTGCGAGTGGAAATATTTCAGTGTTGAAAGGGTGAGTGGAAACTACAGTTTACACAGTAAACAGTGATACCACAAGGGCCAGAGTAAGTGTTTCTGGGGAGCTAATCAGAAGGTGATAAGGCTCCAAAACACCAAAACGTCTTATGGTGCCCTGCAGATTTTGTGTTAATCTGTAAAATTCCTTATCTTACTATGTTATGTTAAATTATGTTAGAGTGCGCCCAAATCACCAAAGTTTAGTAAGTTTAAGTTGGTACTGAACTCTCAAAATGTGTAATTTGATATTAATATTTGTTAATTGTTATGACTCCAAAATGTTGCAGATTGTAGCAAACATCCCCCAGATAAAATCTTGTTTTGTATCATGGTGCTCTGTCTTTATCAACATTTGGCATGGTGTCCCAAACAAGCACTGATATGTTCCCCAAATCTGGTCTACAACTAAATTTGTCATAAATTTGTGCATTTCTCCTCATTTTTATCTTTTCGTTCATAAAATCCAAAAAATGCATTCTTAAATGTCATGGTGCCACATTAACTTCTGTTTTTTTTTCAGTGCAACCAAAATCTTAAGATAATGTGTCCTCAGATTTGTTGATACAAAAGACACAACAATTTGGTAAACATGATCCCAAAATAAAATCTAGTTATCCCAAACCCCAAAATCTGTACAGAGTCCACCATACACTGCATATCCCAAAATGTACGCAAGTGCCAAATCACTGCCAAAATGTGGTTTAACCAATAATGTATTGTTACAATCACATCAATCCTAAAGTTTGTGATTTGATGTAATACCCAAAATGCCACCACATCTTCCACATTTGGTGTAGTGGCTCCAAAGATTAGTTCATTTTATTCTAATCCTAAAAACAAATGAGTCCCTTCAAGTCACATTTTAGAGTACCTTTAAATGATCTTATTAGCTGCAACAAATACAAATACACATTATAATAAAAGTGTTTCAAATAAGCCAAATTATGACAAAAATAGAAAGAACCACATTTTGAATATGTTTGGGGAGCATTTGGACAGAAAAGACAGAAAAAGAGCAGAAAAAGTTTCTCATGAGCAACAACAAACACTTCTTTGTGCCTCAATGTCACCGTCCAACACACATAAAAAACCTCATTAATCAACTATTACTTCAAATGACAAAATAAGGCAAAAAAAGAAACTCACCCCTGCGACGTTTTCACTGAAAGAGGAGAAACTTCCAACGGTGCAGCTCACTCTCACAGGCCGAGTGCAGAGATTTGCCAGAGAGCTCAGGTTTATGCCGCACTTCACTTACAGGTCTCTCTCTCTCTCTCTCTCTCTCTCTCTCTCTCTCTCTCCTCCCTCCCTCCCTCCCTCCCTCCCTCCCCTTCACTCCCAGGCTCTCCAATTCCCGGATTGACACTGTGTGTTTGCGCTTCCTTCCCCGAATCAGCCATGAGTGCAGCACTTTCTTTCTTTCTTTTTTGTTTATCTCAGCCATCACTGCTGTCATTTTCTTTTCTTCCTCCTTAGTTCATGTCTGCATCATCTGCCCACATCATCGCCCAGGTAGAAACTTGGCCCCAGTCCAATGTCTTTGTCTGAAGTCCACACTCACTTACAGTTTTAAGAGTCTTAACTGTGTGTGGTTAAGACTTGTTGTTGTTTCTGAGCTGCTTTAACGGTGAAACTTCCTGTAGGATCAATAAAAGATCTTATCTTACCATGTCTTGTTATTCTGTGTCCCCCACTGTATTTGTGATGGCAGTTTCCCAGAATGCGGTGTCACAAATTAATATAGAGATCAAAAATAAACTGATATAATAGCCTGATTTACTCTGCTTATCTTACACTCCAAATCTGTCACAGTGTTTGTAAAAGTTGTGAATCAGTGTATCCAACATACCCAGATTTGGTGTGTTGCCCTAAAAGTTTAAGGTCTAAATGCATTTGAATTGCAAAAATCTCTTTTATTTGTTAGTGGTACCTCAAAATATGTGTCACTGAATCCCAAATTTCCCACTGCCAAATGGATATAGTGATCCAAAATGGCTTCATATACTCACATAATGCCCAAATTTGATCAGTTTATCCCAAACTACAGACTTTGTAAACCGGTACCATCCCAAATTTGCTATCATGCACCAGAATGCCAGATTTAGAGTTGAAAAATGTTTTGTTTTCGCACCAAAAATTAGTAAAGTGCCCCAAAAAAGTGCAAACTGATACAGATCAGAACAGATTTGGTTAGTGGTTAAAGATGAGCTGATATAAACCCTAAATTTGATACAGCACCACTAAAAGTTGTTGTCATCTCCATGAAGTTTTACGTTACAGTCCCAAAATGTGCAATCATTTTAATGAAATCAGGACAGTTGCACGAGGAATACTGGTGTTATTATCTTGCACCTAAATTTGGTATTATGCCTCAAAGTCTGTTAGCCTCTCAAAATATTGAATTATAAACAGAAACAGTATATATTTTCACAGTTGTGTGGTGAAGACATTTATTGGTCGAAAAGAAACTGTGATCAATAATTCAGTTAATGACTGGTCGTTACATCATTTCAAATATTGCCACTGCAAATCCACAATTACACTTCTGCTCAGATATCTGTCTCTCATAAAAAAAAATCACTGATCTGATGACATAATGATGCACTGACAGCTCTTGAATTCAGGTTTACAAAAGTCACTTTCACAGCTTATCTGAAGGGATGAAAATTCACAGACAACTGGGGAAACTCTTTGAAAAAAAACAAAACTTTTGTGTATAGACTGGTACTCAGTGAGGACAATTTCCATCATTTTCAGGTCATTTTCTAAATAGAGGATGTCAGAAATTTTACACCATAAATACCCCTCTGTGCTGAAAGTCCATATTGCAGCCATAAAAGCCCAGTGTCCATTAAACCAGGTTGGGGATTCGAGCACAGGGATGCTTTCCCATCAGCTGATCGTGGCTGAGTCTTTATCGGACGTGTCTTTATTGAGGATGACATAATGATGTAAAACAAAACAAAACAAAAAAAGGCGATGAGCTGTCTCAGACAAACCATTACATCAGCTGCAGACGAGCTTTGGTTCTGTGGGGCGGCGGAGTTCATTTGTTGGTGGGGAGTCGCTCAGAACGGGTGCTCTGAGACAAATATCGTCAGACGTATGATGGAGCTGCCTCTGAAGTTGATGACGTTGTTGACCGTGACCATCTCCAGGTCCAGCACCACCTCCTTCGGCCCCCTGATGGGCCGCGACAAGACGAGCGTGGCGCTCACGTTGCTGGTTTGCTGAGAGACAAAAGAGGAAAGAGGAATGTGAGGAATGAAGAACAGGAAATGATTCGGTCCGGCAGCTGCACGCGGTGGAGGAAATCCAAGTCTCGGGGCTCTTGTCGTATCATTCGCAAGCAGCAAACACAGGCACAAAGTCAATGAAAGTTAATGTGTTTTCCATAGTGCATAAGGTCAGAGCAGAGGGTGCATAAACAAGGACAGCACAAGGTAACGCAGTGAGATATGATCAAATCTCAAGGGGTGATTTAATCATGCATCAGAGAATCTTTAGACTTTGAAACTCCTAAAAGGTCTCACATAAATCTATTTAATACATTTGTATAGCAAAAAATCTGCCTCTGGGACACATTACACGCACTTATTGCTCCATCTACTGGCTGCAAACTGCACTGAAACATCAGGTGCTTCATGTTTTACATCTTCCTCCTTTTTAGCAGGCCTTGTGCCTCACATGCATCAGACATTTTCTCATTTTTACGGTAGGAAAAGCACAAATGTTACTGATAAAAACATGGCTATTTGTGATCATGGTACACTCAAATAATAATCACCTAAATTTGATGTAGAGGCCCAAAAATGTGCCTGTTACTTTGTTTTAGTGACCCCAAATCAGACTTTCACATTTCTCGTTGATCACTTAATTTGTTCCACTGCTTTCAAGTTCACGTTTGTTTAGCTGAGAGAATATTTTTCTCTCATTTCTCATGACATGATTTTACACCTTTACACAAGATGAATTGTGTTTCTCTAAAAGGATCCAGAGTGTGACAGCGAGGGTGGAGCTCAGTCTGACACAGAACTGTCATATTTGTGAAGTCATCCTGATAAAACTTCCTTACTGTCATTAATGAGGACCATGATCACAGAAAACCAATCCAAGACTTTATTTTATGATTTTGGCAACATGTTTGGTAACTAAACGCTCACAGCTGTGGAGTTTCTGCACTCCTACACATTGCTTAAACTAAAGCACCAAAGACTTCCTGATTCCTGGAGTTTGAGTTTCTGTAGGTGGCGCTGCTTTCTTTCTTTGTTAATCCACAGTAGCTCATGCAAACTACCCAGTTCTTGCTCTCTTTACTGCAAATACAAACAGAAACATGAAACCCATCAGTATCTACAGATTTCGTTCGTCTCTGCAGTACTCACCCTCATGTAAAACTCTCGTCCATCGTTGCCCGACTTTATCTGGAAGATGTAGAAGGCGCCGGGGTAGCGCGTGGTGGCCTGCATCTGGAAGATGTCTGCAGGCACACTGCGCCCCGACGACAAGTCCATGTGTCGGTACAGAATAGTGAAGGGTTTGTTCCTGCAGGCAGGGTTCTCGGCTGAACACATGCACTGACTGCAGAGGGGGGACACACGGGGAAGAGGGGGTGGATCTGCATTAGGTTTTGGCTGCGTGATAACAATGAACACAAATGTAATGGGACACAGATGATGATGCATTCGAAAGGGTGAAAAACAACTGGGGGAAAGGGGAGAAGCGTAAACACTCACTTGTCACTGACTTCAATGTAAGGAGCGAGACACTGTAAAGGATCCAGGCATGTGTAGCCTCCCTGGAAATTGAAACATACTTGTTCTGTTGTACAGGTGTTGTTACCAGTGTCACATTCATTGACGTCTTCAAAATCAAACACACAACAATCAAAGTCAGTTAAACATCATCATCATCATCATCATTAGAGAAACAACATTTATAAAGCATCAATAGCACAGTAAGTAGGAATGGTATAAAAAAAACAAAGAGTACATAATAATACTTAATAAGGTGACATGTTTTAATCATTAGCTGATGTAAAACCTGATTAAAAAACACATAACACACACACAATTAGTCTGAATGATGGCTGAATGTCTAATTAAATAAATAAAATAGTCAAATAAGACAAATTTGAAGTGACAGATGAAAGATATTCCTTACAAATTAGATGAATGTAAAACAGGTTTCAATTATTCAAAACTGATAAAAAAAAATCTACAGTATAAGCAATCAGAGCAGCTTTTTGAGAAATGTTTCATTCAGATATTTCACACTGAAAATTGACAGCAAATAATATTCATTCAGTTCAGCCACTTTTTGACAGTTTCACTTTCTTCAGCGCTGAACTTTACCTTCACAACTCCTGCCGTCCTCGAACACATAATATCCAGGCGGACAGATGCAGGAGAACGAGCCGGGCGTGTTCACACATCTGTGCTGACACAGAAACTCAGAGAAGCTGCACTCATCCAAGTCTACAGGGAGTGAAACGAGCATTAATACTCATCAGAAAAAAGGGTGTGAGATGTGACGCTCGGTGTGTCAGCAGGCGGCACTGCTGCCCATCAGGAACAGGATCTCTGAACAGGAGCTGTACAGGATGTGCACTTATTTATGATTTATTAAATAAATGGATGGACAGTGTTATTTCTATAATGCATTACATTAAAGAAGAAAGAGTATCTAGTTGGTAAATCTACATATTTCCTCATTTGGAGTAAAATTATCATAACAGATATTCATGTATAAGAGCTTAAAATGTTTAAGACATTTAGTCTTTAGGATGTTTAATACTCGACAGATGGACTGCAATTTACATTTCAAGGTCATAAAATGCTTTTTCTATATAAAGAAATTGATCACTTAAGTAGCAACACTGCTCTCTGAACGTTTTCTGACAAGTAAAAGTCTTAAATTCAGGATCTCACTTAAGTAAAAATATTAAAACAAAATGTGCTGCAGCTCTTCAAGTAAAAGCAGCTGCAGATTAATTCTTTTCAGATCGTTATATTATTATCATATTATTGGAAATGTATTACTGACACGTCAGCAACATTTTATGGAGTTCACTACTTTATACAGTTTCATGTGGAGCAGAGTTTCATATTTCATAAAACGAACATATGTTTGGTTTGTCAAATATTCATCAGCAAAGCAACTCCAGATGGCAGATAGATGAAGTGAGTAAAAAGTGTGGTATTTCCCTGTGAAACAGTATATAAAGTTGCACAATTTGAAATACTCAAGGAAAGTAAAACAACCTCACACAGTACTCGAGTAAATGTGCATAGTTACTTTGCACCACTGGTAATCTGACAGCGTTAAAGCACAAAACACAGATTTTCTCACCGATGCAAGAGGTGCCATCAGCCGCCAGCTCGAATCCCTCATCGCAGTTACACATGAAGGAGCCGTAGGTGTTGAAGCAGCCGTGACTGCACGGTTCGTCTTCACACTCGTCGACATCTGGAGGAACAACAGTGGAGCTTAATGCAACATCTGTACACAGCATGGAAGTGTGTGTGTGTGTGTGACAGCAAAGAAAGAGGAGAAACTGTGTTTGTCTGTGGGAGGCTGACCTGTGTGTGTGTGTGTGTGTGTGTGTTTCTTTGCACAGGGCGTTTATTGCTCACCTCTGTGCAGGTTTGTGTGTGTGTGTGTGTGTGTACCTTGACAGGTCCTGCTGTCCGGGTTGAGGATGAAGCCGGGGTTACAGGAGCAGGAATAAGAGCCGGGGACGTTGGCACACAGCTGTTGGCAGTAACCATAGCGACATTCATCAAT
>JBAJHX010000115.1:4293772-4343192 GCA_037176925.1 Amniataba percoides
TGAATGCACACATTTAAAGCATGGAGAGACATTGTGACTGTTTCTCCACTGCAGGTGTGTGGCTTTATGTTTTTTTTTGGCTATATTTTTGACATTTATTTATTTAATGAGAATTTTATTAATCTTTTTCACATTTTTTCGTAATCATATTATACTCTCTTCATTTTTAACCTGAGAAACCATGGAGACTCCTGCGGTGATAAACGGCTCAAGTCCTTGGAAGTCCTCTGCATTCACTGTATAAAATTCAAACTGCGCCTCTGCGTTAAAAGAATTTAATATTGTGTTTCTTACAGAGTTGAGTGTTTGGCCACTGGTGGGCCTCTGGGGGGTGTTTGGGACACTTTGTGCTCCTCTGCCTCCGAGCCAACTGGACACCCATCCAGTTACGCCGTGCCGTCCGTCCTCCTCCAACATCTGCAGGGGGGGAAGTAAGGAAGTGTAGACAAAGGCTATTACAAGTCATAGTCTCCAAATCATCACAGACACATAATATTTTATGATCAAGCACAAAAAAAATAACTTTTTAACTCTTATTTTACCAAGAAAAAGGACGAGGAGAGCAGGTACAGTAAACTTTACAGTCTTATACTGTTCATTCAGTCTATTTTTGAACATTCGATTTTTTCCTCGTTTTAAATAAGTGGTCAGATAATTTCACTTTTAATTGCTCTTAGATTCCTTTCTGCTTGCCACCGCTTTCTGGAAAATGATTTTGTGGACCTACTCAGTCTTACATACAGGCGCTCTGATTCATTGCTGACACCCACACTCCTACAAGAAAGTTGTGGCTTCATTATTCGTACTCCCTAATCATCAGCGTCATTCGCCTGGCAGCATTTGGCTGGACGGACCCGTATACAGTGCATGGATCACAGCTTGGGCTAAGAAAAAAAAAAAAAAAAAAAAAAAAAAAAACAGGACGGGGACATGCTGCTCCGCTCTGGCCGATTCTGAAGAGTCGTCTGGTTTTGTGGGACACTTGGCTGCCGTGAACACGAGTTGAGTGGAAAATTTAAATGGCATTAACAGGAGATGAGGGAGGGATGAAAAAAAAAAAAGTGCAACGACCGCCAACTCAATAAAAATGGGTCTTCTGAGGAGTTGTAATCGCGTTTGCCCCTTACTCTGTATCTGTTTTCCTTTAAGAGGGTTGGGTAATAAACTTTGGAATCGTCCCACAGGACTCCTGCCAGAAGATCTGGATAAGGAAATGCTTTCTTTTTCAGGGCTCAGCTCTGAGAGCATTTTCAGGGGCTCCTGGAGTTAAAATGTTGAACAGTGAGTTTCAGGATTGACTGTTCGCCTCTCAAGGACATGTTTGACTAATCTGACAACATTCATTCGGGCCACTCCAACCTGGGACAGTGACAATGTGTAAATAGTGCAATTCTCCCATTGACTGGATGGAAACACCATTAGTTGTTGAGATAATTTAATTTCTTTACGCTGCACAAAACACTGGATGGATTGACATTAAATTTAAAAACACACAATCATGTTCCTCTCAGGACAAACTGTTATCGCCTCAAACCTTTCATTTAATCAAAATTTTCATCATGTCCAACACTTTGATATTTTGATTTAAGACCAAACAGCTGGAAAACTAATGACATTCCCAACGGCCTCAGATGTACTTAGCGTTAAGTGTGTGCTGACACTAAACTAAGATAGTAATCTGCATACTTTCATCAAATCGGCAATGTAGCTGCAGATTTGGGACACTTGAGACTCCTTCAAATCAGACTTGAATAAAAAATATGAGGATCTGATTGGGATTTGTTCTGTTTGGATGTAACTATCCTGTTCATTAGTCTTGTTAATTGATTGTCTGGAGTGACTCGTTTGTTGTTGACAGCGCGTGCCACGTGGTCTCAGCTGTTGTTTGGTTTGGTTCTGATCAGCAACTTTTCTTTCAAGTCCTACAACTCTCTCTCTCTTCTGTCAATTTCCAATAAACACAAAAAAAGAAGAAAAGTTATCTATTTGTCTTCTCTGTCAGCGAGCTTCAGTCTGTCGGCACGGTTCATCTTCATCATCCAGTTTCTCCACCTGCTGTTGAGCTTTCTTTTTTTTTTTTTAACTTTTCTTTCTTTTCTAATAGATATCTGCACACTGTCTATAAAGCTCTCTTACTGCATGCTGCGTTAAAATATCCATTTGAATCAGTTAAATTAGTCTTTAATCTATTAGTGTGATGCAGTCGCAAACATCGGTCACTGACTGTTAATGCAATAAAACTTCATGCCAGTTCCCTCCAATTACATGAATAAGTGAAGACATGATTGCACAAATAAGCACTTTGAATATGAGTAAAAGACCTCTCACCTTATCAACATCTTCCCGGCTCAGTCCCAGAACACTTCCCATGAGTCTCAGCACGTCAGCACGCTTGGTTTTAGGTGTGTGGAAATATCCCAAGAACAGGTTACGCATCAGGACCCTGGAAACAGGGCGGCGGGAATAAAAAGGCATGATGTAATTCATGACATCAATCCCATTTTGATATATTCATTTGAGTATTTGTTTAACATTTCTTTCTCCACGGAAACAGATACAAACAAGCTTTATTTATAGTAGGTTAAAGCACTTTACACAATGGTAGTGCACACCACTTTCCTATAACTGCTGCTGACCTGTGAAGGCCGTTTAAAACCTGTCGACATGAGAGCGACAAGTGAAAAAATAACCACAGGATTTTTTTGTGAGATGAATACTGCAGAAATGAGTTCTTTTTAATGTGTCAACAATCACACTGTCCTGGTTTATCAAGAATAAAAACCACAGGAACAAATTGGACACTGATTAGGTCCTCTAACATGACTGTCTGTAAACTTGAGTAAACATCATACAGAGAACCACAAATGGTATGGTGGCTCATAATGACCAAACAGGACAATCATATAACACAGAAAAATGATGCTGGATGTGAGAAGACACACACAAAAAAAATCAATGAACAAAGGATGGCAGGAGTGGGATTAAGAAAACACTTGCACAGCTCTAATCCAAAGACAAAAGATGAAAAAAGGCTATGTCCACCCATTAAGAAATGCTTAATCCTGAATTTTATCGGAAAAATACAAAATCACTAAAATAAACCAAAGTTTGCTGCAGTCATGGGCGTGATCGCCTCAGTGTCATCACACTAAATAAATGAGCCCTTATCAAGTTTTTCCACTGCAGTGTGACTTTTTACACTTTGCTCAAATTGTGGGAGTCACTTCTGATTGTCCAATGAAAACCATGAGGGTCCTCAATCATAATTTCATTTAGCTGGAAGAAAGAATGTGAGATTTGACCCAGATAGAGTTGGACGTACTTGTCTATTTTCCCCTCCGTGCTGTTGAGAAGGTTCATCAGCTTCCTCTGCACCTCCTCCAGCATCTCCTGTCTCACATCCACTGTAAAACAAACAAACACACAAATATACACACGTTTTGAAATCCAGGGACCTGAACATCTCTAATGTTCATGCTTGTGTGCCGCAAATAAAAAAGTTGCAATTATCTTTGCAACTATCACTGCCACGTAGACAGGAATGCTTCTTATCTTTTTGCAAAACACAAGCAAAATATCAAAATCAATCATTTTGGTTCACATCTCATACAAATTCCTCCTCCTCCTGTTGCAGAAAAGGTGGCACAAACTCAAAAAAAGTTATTTTATTATTATGTAGCAGAAAGAAAAGGCAGAAATATTTTTAAAGAAGTTATTTTGCAATATTTTCTGGACAAAAAAATCAGGTTGTTAATATTTTGTTTGTATGTTGCAGAATGAGATACATACATACATACTATGTATGTCATTTATAGGTAGTTGAAAAAAAATTTTTTTTGAGAGTTTTTGAGAAATCTGGAGATAATTCAGAAGTTTAGTAGAATTTGTGAGACTACTGATTTATTTTTCTTAGTTCTGGGGCCAAGTCCTCTCAGTGGTGAAACAGTGGATCAGAAAGCTCTCACAGCAAACTATTAATAGACCTTATGTGCATTTTCCATAGGTTACTGATTGATAAAGCAAATATAGGGCCTCATATCTGGCCTGAACAAATGCAAAGTCTGGAAGTGGGAAAAGAAACAGTCTGAGAATTTGCTGTGATGTAATGGTCATTCTGTATCTGAGAGTGATAAGAGTGAATTCTGCTGAGTGCGACGTAAAAAAAATAATACAGCAGTACCTCTGCACTCTGTTATTCAGGCTACGATAAGGACGCTAAACTAAAAATATGAGCCTGAGAGAAAGAAACCTCTTTAAACTTTAAACACTGTGGCCATAAATCATCTTGAAAGACATTTATTTTATTGCAACCTTGTGGATATAACTTTATTTTGCTGCAAAAATGAGAAGAAGTTCATATGGAGTTTTGCTGCCTTTCTAATCACTCCCTTGTTCATCTTTTCAGAGCCCTCAGAGGACACATGTAGACGTTGGCAAACACTCAGCAGCAGCTCACCTTGTTTTTTCAGCTCTTCGATTTGCTCCTCCTTTAGATCGAGCTGATCGGTCAGACGAGACGCTGAATCTAGAGCGGCGTTGGCTTCGTCGAGGTTTATCTGAGAGAGAGTTATTGTGGCTTTAATTATAACTTCAGATTCAGCTCTCACCAAGAAATGTGTGGGAATTATGGGAGGATTATCACGTGTGCTCACTTTGTGGCCCTGCTGTTGACTTCACATGTTGGATTTAAATACAGTCAGAGGCCTCTCTGATCAGTTATTGATTGCAGATTTACCTGAAGGGCAGATGCTTGGTCTTCCAGCCTCTCAGCTTTTCTTTTCCACTCCTCCTTCTCCTTCTTGTGCCTCTCAAGCTCTGCCGAGTACATGGCTTTCTCTTCTGATAAGGGAAAACACATTAAAAATATTACTAAAGCTACTAGACTGCTGGCTAAAAATGTCTTATCGTGAACATCAGGGTCTCTCATTTTAGAAAAAACAAAAGTTGGATAAAATACAAACTACTACTAGACAAACAGCGATTTCGTGTGCAACGAACATGCGAGGAGTGTGAAGCAGCTGGCTTGCCTTGTTGAAACTGCTCTAGCACCATCTGCAGGTTGGAGAGTGACACTGCATACTGGTTGACCTGCTCCTGGGAGGTTCTGAGGTGGATGAGCGCGTCGTCCCGCTGCTTCACCACTCCGCTCAGCTGCTCCTGCAGCGACTCCACCTGCATGCTGGCCTGTTGGCTGGAGACGGATGAGCAGTGAGCAGGAAAAAAAGGAGGAATGACTTTATTTAATCAGGTAACCCCATCGAGATCAAGACCTCTTTTCCAAAAAGAATGATCAAACTTGAGTTTTTTCATTTATTAAATCTGTGCAAGGAAACTCCAAATGATGCTAAACAAATACAAAAGAAAGAACTGACTACATCCAGCGTTAAAAAACAGCAGGAAAATCTCCAGGAGTCAAGGTCAATGAAACCAAACTACCAACCAGCTATCACTTAACTTATAAAACATGCAGAGAAGATTTCCCACCATTAATTTTGAGTTGGGGTAAATGATTGATCCTACTGACATTCAGGGCTATTATAAACTCAGTGTGGTTGTTAAAGGTTTATTTTACATGCATGACTTGCAAGGATTTCCTCTGCAATTCATTGTGGTCGTCATCACATCGTGGTTATACGCGGTATGTTTATTTTTAAGGTAGGGCAGTAATATCCGTGATGATTTTTTTTCCTGTAACCAACCTGGCATTCTCCACAGCACTCGAGGACGTGGCCAGCTTCTCTTCCAGCATCGCCACCCTCCTGCGTAGTTCAGTCTCCCTGTCCTCTGCGGCGAGGGCTTCTCTCGTGTACGAGTCCTCAATCTCCAACAGGTGATTGCGCAACCTTTCCAGCTCCAAGTTGAGACGCTGTTCTTTGTCCCTCACATGCTGAAGCTGTGAAGGAAACAAACATTTTCACATGTGTACATCTGTAAGAATACCACAGGAACTACTGATTTTTGTCTCCACATATAAACATTTATTTGATGGCTAATAGTAATAATATAAATTATTTATGGCAGCAGATTTATGTGACTGGACAACATGATTTCTCTTGGATAGTGAGAGAACAGAGAATATTATCCGTCCTTCTACCTCAGTTTGAACTGCGGTGGTCTCCATTTGTTTTTGCTTGAGCGCCATCATCACCTGATCCCTCTCCTGCTGGAACGCCACAGCTTTCTCCTGCATGGACTTCATTTCATTCAGGAGCTGATTCAGCTCACCAGTCTTACCCTGCATCACATCATAAACAGAGTGAATCGTAAGTGTAACTTTTTGAAGAATAAAGGAAAAAAAAACGTTCCCAGTCTAATACAGTTTTATGGCTATGTTTAAATTATCAGGAAACATTGACACTAATCAAACCTCTAAAACTAGAAATTCCTTTGTCTTAGTTTGCAGCTGACCTGATCTTTGTCCTTAAGCATCTTCTCCACAGTCGCGGCCTTCTCGCTCACTGCACCCAGTTCAAACTCCTTCTCTCTCAGCAGGAGGGAAACCTGCATGTTGGTTTCCTGCAGCGCTCTGAACTCCGACTCTTTCTCTCGAGAGCGAGCAGCTACCAGCTCGTTCTCCTCCTTCAGCTTCTTCCCATCCATTTCCAGAATGAGCGCGCGCTCTTTCAGGTTGGTCACGGCCTGCTTCAGCACCTCGTTGTCATTCTCGCGGTTGCGCAGTGCCTCGCTGATCTGACTGAGCTGGTCGCCTTTGGTCTTGATGAGCAGGTCTTTCTCCCTCACTGACCTCTGCAGGGCATCCAGCCTCTCTCTGAGCTGCCGGACCTCCTCGGCCTGACTCCTCTGCTCGCTCTCCGAGGCCGATGCCGAGTTGGAGAGCCGGTGGTTGTTCTCTTGAATAGTCCTGATCGTGTTTTCCTTCTCGGCCAACTGAGCTCTTAATCGTGCGAGTTCTTCCTGCAGTTTGTCATTGTCTGCTGCTGGAGAGGTTTGGTGAAGTGGAGCCTCAGCTGAGAGAGAAGGTCCACTAGACTGCGCAGCTACGACCTCGGGAGTCTGCGCCACACTGTCTAGTTTACCCAGCAGGACATCCTTGGTGGTGCTGAGTTGGGTGATCGTCTGCTGGACCTGAGCGAGTTCCTGACTCAGACTTCCCAGCCTCCTTTCCTTCTGCTCGTAGCTCTGGATCAGTCGAGTGTAGTCCACCGTCAGCTTGGAGCTGCAGTCGCTGTCGGCAGAGACCTGACCCTGCAGTTTGATCAGCTCCTCCTGCAGCTGAGCCGACTCGTGCTGCATGTTCTTCACTGTGGTGATCACCTGCTGCTTCCACTCCTCCATCTTCTTCACCTGCTGTTTCAGTGTGTCCCTCTCCTGCAGAAGCTCCTCGAACTGGTTGCTGCTGACGCCTCCAGAGCTGGCGCCGGGCTCTCCTCCTGAGGACTGCAGGACGGTCACCAGCGTTTGGCACTTCTGGGTCAACGCATCGATCTCTATGTCTTTCTCCCTGATGATGCGCGACAGGTTCTGGATGGTCTCCTTGAACATCTCTTGGTTTCCTGAGGGATCACTCATGTTGGAGAGGCGTTGGTTCTCCTGCTGAAGCTTCAGCAGGGCCGCCTCCTTCCCGGCCATGATATCCATGAGGCGGTGATAGTCGGAGCGAAGCTGGCTGTTCTCTCGTGTTTTCTCGTTGAGCACGGCGAGCACTTGCTCCCTCTCCACGGCGTACGCCTGCAGCTGCTGCTGTAGGAACATGACATCCTGGCTGTGTCCGCCACCTCCAACCATGGATACTCTGGCATGGAGTGCCTGGATCTCCAGATCTTTCTGCAGGATCATCTGGGACAGTTTGCCCACTTCATCACGAGACACCACCAGCTGATCCAGCTGTCTGGTCAGTGAGAGGTTCTTCTCATTTAGCTGGCTGATCTCAGTCTCTTTCTCCTTAATGCCTCTCACCAGTTTCTCTATTTCCACCTTAGACAGGTCGTGTTTCTCATTTCCGTTCTCTTGATTTAGAGTTTGTGTCTTCTCCTCCTGTAGGATGACTTCTCCCTGCACAGGAGGAGAGTCAGCACGCCCTCGGCTCTCGTTGAGCTGATCTATCGTCTGATGGAGGCGGGAGATCTCCTCATCTCTAGCATGGATGAGCCTGTCATAGTTGAGCGTGGTCTGCTGGTGGCGAGCGTGAGCCTGCTCAAGCTCACTCTGCTGAGCCTGGAGGGACTGCTGCGACAGGAGAAGAGAGGCCTGCTGCTCTTCCATGGTTCTCCTCAGAGTCTGGACCTCCTCTTCCAGGCCACTGCTGGACGACTTGAGCTGGGTGATCTCGGTCTCCAGCTCTGTGATGATGTCTAAGGTCCTTGGTTCAGCCAGAGATTGAGGTCTGCTCTGCTGATCCCTGAATCGGTCGATCTCTTCTTTCAAATGACTGTTCTCCTCTTTCATGCCGCCCAGCTGTTTATCCTTCTCCTCCAGTGCCTGTCGGAGAGCTTCAGCGTCCTTCGTCATGACTGAAATCCTGTTATCCATCTCCGCCTGCAAATCGGAAGCATTTTGTTTTAAAGTATCCATGAAAGTGTCCTTTTCTTGCAGCAAATCTGTCAGCTGCTTCTGCCCTGCGACTGTGATCGAAAGCATCTCATTAGCGTCTCGGTGGTCAGACGCCAACTGCTCCATGTCTCTCTTCAGCTGAGCTATCTCCATGTCCTTCTCCTGGTTGAGTTTGATGGCTCGCTCGTGCTCCGTCTGCAAAGCGGAGGCGTCCATGGAGCGAGCTCGTGTCAGCTCATCGATGGTCTGCTGGTACTGTTTTGCCTGTTCTGATAGCGTGCTCTCAGCCTGCCTCAATTCGCCCTCGAGTTGACTTTTCTCCAGCTTCAGCGCTTCGATACGTGTGTCCTTCTCTCGTACTGTCCTGTTCAGAGCTGCCTGGCTGTCCTTCATCTGCCTGCTGAGCTCCTCACCTTTACCCAGAGCCTGCTCACTCTCTGCCTTCAACCTCTTATTCTCTATCTTCAACTCATAGTCCTCAGACATCGCTTTCTCCTGAGAGCTTCTCATCTCATCCAATTGTCTCCTAAAGTCTGACAACTCCCTCTCTTTCTCTGCTAGCATTTCTTCAGTTCCCTGCGTCCCCACTCCTCTATCTCCAGCCATATCCCGCTCTGCTTTGGCATCAGACAGCTCCTCCTCTCTCTTCTGCAAAGCCTTCTTCAGCTCTGCGATTTCTCGACGTGCCTCTTTGCTCTGCTCCTGTGCATGTCCCAGTTTGTCTTTCAGTTCCTTAACTGTCCCTTCCAATTGCTGTTTGCCCATATGCAGGTCATTAAGGGTGAATGCGCTCTGGCTCATTTTCTCTTTTTGGTTCTCCAGCTCTTGCTTCAGTGCCCCTTTCTGTTCTTTGGTTGTGTTCAGCTCCGCAGTCAGTCGGGTCAGCTCTGCCTCGGCCTCCTTCAGCTGTCCAGAGAGCTGCTGCTTCACTGAGATCATGTGCTAGTGATGGAAAAAACAAAGAAGCAAAAATAAAAGTAAAGAAACCATTAAAATGTTCCTCATTGCTTTTTTTAATGAAAGGTTAATAAATATGTGTGTTCATATCTGTACATGCTATACACATTTTTGAAACGCTATTTTGTCCTTTGTTATAATCTGAACATTTCACTGTTTTCATGTGATACTAATCAGACCTGTGTTGCTTCCTGGTTTTGCCGGTCTAGCTCCTCCAGCTCAGAGATCAGCGTGTCCCGTTCCTCCTCAGTGTTTCTCAGGGCCTTTTCTCTCTTCTCCAGCTCCACCTTCAGATCCTCCAGTAACTCTGATTCGCCAGACTCAGCTTTGTTATTGCTAACTATTGGCTCCTCTGCCATTTGTAGTCTTTCTTGCAGATTAAGCTGTGAAAATAAAACCACGAAAACTGAAAACTGAACTTCACAATTTTTCTAATATGATCCAGTAGACATAGTTATCTAGACTGTGTACTTTTTACATCCCATTATTAACATCGTATCAGGAAATACTGGAAGTGAACTGCGTCCGATGTGCAGAAGCCCTCTCATCTTAATCTCCGATGTGTTGGGAAGACAAACCTTTTCTTGTTCCAGGACCTCCTTTTCTTGTCTCAATGTCCCAATAATAGTGTTCAATTCTAGGATGTCTGCATGCTCAACTTCTCCCTTTGGTTCAGCCTAATTGTAAAAAAAAGAAAAAGCGTCATTAACTAGGGGGTTAAATCATAAAAATCTACCAATACATACATTAGAGATGTTCAACATGATGTCTGGCGAATGATTTTTATTCACACTTACGTCAGCCAGGCTTTTCAGTCTCTCCACTTCTTTTTCTGAAGCTGGAAAGTCGAAAATATTGTTAATATGCAGATTAATCATGAGGGAAAAAAACTATATTTTATACTAGGAAGTCAATGGGAATTGATTTAAGGTTAATTTCTGACACTATTCATGAGTTTTATTTTAGCAGATGAGATACAACAGTATTCAGTAGGGAATTCAGGATTAATCAAAATAACAAACACTATACCTGCAAGGTTTTTTCTCAGCATCTGGATCTCGTGGTCCAGCTGGGCTTTTTGCAAAGCCTTCCCCTCCTGCTCCTGCACTCGTGTCTGAAGTTCAGTGACCGAGGCCTGCAGCCGTGTGTAGTTCTGCAGCAGGCCAGCGTTTTCCTCCTGAACTTCATCTTTCTCTAGCTGCAGTGAGGCCTGCATCCTCTGCGCCTCCTCCAGCCTGGCAGACAGCTCGGCCAGCTCTTTCTCCCGCTGACCTGCCGCTTCCTGCAGGGAGTTTATGGTTTTCTGGAGCTCAGGCAGCTTGGAGGCATCTGATGGGGAAGTTGCTGGACCACCACCTGGTAAGAAGAATTTGGAAGAGGGAGTTTATTTTGTGTGTTATGTTTAGAGTTGAAGGGATTTGTCACGATTACAATGTTACTTACAGCTGACTTTTGCAGGAGTAAAACACCTTAACTTTATCTTAGTTTTGATTTCCACAGTTACAATACAAATACCAAAATGCAGGCTAACCTATCTGTTCCTCCAGCTCCTCTATCCTCTCCTCGTATTCTGCTAACTCCTCTCTATGACGCCGTGTGATGTCGGCCATCTTCTGCCGCTGGGCGTCCTGCAGGGCCGTCAGTTCATGCTGGTGTTCGTCCACCTCACGACTCATCTCCTCTCGCAGCTCCTGTTCCAAAGCAAAGAGGATGTGAACGTTAGAGTCTCGGTTTCAGTAAAGTTTGTGCAATTTGACAACATAACACTGACGTATTCTATTTAGCAAACAGCAGCTTCTTTACGCATCAAGTTGACACAGAACGACGATAAGAGTGATCTCAAGTTCTGCATCTGAACAACTGATGAATATAAGTCCCACGTTCACTCTCTTACTATAATTTTCTCCAACTGGTTGCAAACTGTGTCGGCCTGCTTTGTGATGCTGGACAGTTTAGCAAACCTATTGCTACTGTAATAAGCTGGCTGCTGCTGGCAGGAAATGACGCTGATGATGTCCAAAAGATGCAAAAAGACACTACAAATCTCTACAGAGCTAAGAGCAGCTCAGGTCACTCAACATGAGCAAGACTAGGTACATATGAACCGTCTTCCAATAAAAAACATAAAAAATAAATGAATAAAACAATGAAACAAACAAAAACTCACCTTAATAGTTCTTTGAAGCTTGTGAATCTCACCCTGGTCACCATTACCTCCTCCTGCTGTTGATGCCTGAAACAAAAAAAAAGATAGAAACGGCACCAACCCTCTCATCTTAATCTTGAAGTGTCTCATTGAACTGTTTGACTGGCTGACCAAAGTTCAACCTTCTGTAGCGAGAACATCTTTCCTGCTAGATTATTGACTTCTCATTATCAGTACCTGAGACATTCGCCTCCAGTGTGCCACCTCTGCCTCCAGACGCAGGACTTCTGTCGACAGCCGGTTGATCTCCTGCTGCGACCAGATGACGTCGCTGAGGTCCATTTCATCGCTGTGGAAGCCCTGATGGGAACCCGAGGGTCGTGACAGGAAAGAGGAAGCAGCAGAGGAGGTAGTGGTAGAAGAAGAAGTGGTGATGGGCAGCAACGCGGGGCCGATGGAGGCGGACTGAGCCGACTGCTGCAGCTTCTGGACTTCTTCCTGGAGTCCGCTCTGTCGAGCTTTCAGGTGACTGATCTCCACCTGAGAAGACAAACAGACATTAAGACTCTTTAGACCAAAATCTAACATGAGCTTCACACCCATACTCTGTCCAAACTTTAAACTAAACTGCCTCACAACACAAAACCTGACGCAGTGGTTTTTGCTTCCTGTTTAATTAGATTTTGTGTGACTAAATGCCTTAATTAAAGACACAAGTGTACATACATCTTTCTGTTGCAGGAGGGTTCTGTACTCTGCAGACTGTCTTTTAATCTGGATCTCTGATGCCTCCAGCTTTTCCTCGAGCTCTGCATGGAGCTTTCGTAATCGCTCATACTGCAACAAAGGGAGAGAAAGGGGGAGAGAGGGAGAGAGAGAGAGAGAGAGAGAGAGAGTCAGTAACATGGAAATATGCAGGAAATTAACATTTTTAGGTGGTTAAAGGTCACAGTCTAATACAGAACAACACCCTGGGGCTTAGAGAGATGCAAAGGGAAACTTAAGCTAGATGGATGCTTATTAACACACCCATCCTGAACAATAGTGCTGGTTTTATCCTATATTTTTTCTAACAACAAATTTCCTGAAAAGATGTGTGTTGGTCCGCCTCTTAATATGCTTTAAATTCCTGACTCTTTTTGAAGCTCTTGGCAATAAACCAGTTTGTTCCTGCTGAAGACTCGAATCTTTGAAAACATGTCACAAATACATGGTTTTATTTTTTTTTAATGTTATGTAATTCCCTAAAATAGCTGGGCACTGTAGATTTCAGCAAATGTAAGTAAAAAAGGGGACGTAGTACATTTGTTGGAGAAATTCTGAAAGTTGTTTTTTGGAGCTCAATGGCACAGAGGAAGAAGTTAAATCTAACTTCAGCTGCACAGACAACATTTGTTCACAGTTTCAATTCATTGTTGGTTCTGGTGAGAAGGATTGCTCACTAAACAACAGGAATTTACAACACTGATATGATGCAGAGGCATATTGTCTCCACAGCTCTGTATTTTTGTTGTAAGTGCAGGCAATTATGGGGACGAGGATTACAACACTGACATTGCTACGACCACTGAGGCACACAGGAATTACAGATCTAGACCATTCAAGCCTGAAACACAGGTTAAAACTATGACTTTCAAAGTGGCTGCATTCCATTTAGCTGTGTCAGTTTCAGGACCCTGGTGTCGTACATACTGGAACGGTTCACTGGCACATGTGTTTCAAATGTTTTATGCTGTGCTCTCCCAGCCACAACGAGCATAAAGTTCAACCTCCACTGACTCTGTGAAAGTCAGCAAAGAATCTCACCTCAGATTTCTGAGTGGCGAATGCAGCCTCGACTTCAGCCAACCTGGAATTGGACACCTGCAGCTCGGTGGCAGCATCTGCAGTGAGATAGAAGAAAATAGTATTGAACATACTGTATCATATCAAAGCAAAGAGAGAGGACATTATGCACAAGTCATAATTCTCCAAATGTAAAAACAAGCAGCAGGTGATAAATACGGTTGAACTGTTTAATTCATTTATTTCAAAATGAGAGTTCCTTCCTCTATGATATATTTAGGAAATACTAACTGGTGGCTTTTTAAACCTTCTCTATCTTAGTCACACACAGACCTGCTTATCCCGGCTCACATGACAAACAAACATGCGCGGCTGAGCAGCCAACATTTCTGAAGATCTTCTCAGCAATGTGATCTTAACAGCTGGACGAAGCTCAGCCAACATACAAATGTATTTCTTGTTAATGTCGTCTGTCTCCTTAAAAGAGTGCGTAAAAGTTTGACTCAAGGCCTGACATGCAGACAGGCTCACAGCTGGCACGGTGCTCCTTGCTCAGTGATAAGAATTCAAACTTTTGATTTTTTTACTAGAGCTGTGAGTTGGAGATCTGTGGCCAAAGTTCTCTCTGCGTCAATGTTTTATCACTCGTTGTCTGTTTACTTCAGACTTTGGGATTAATTGGACAAATGCAGTGGAGCAGTTTTGGAAGAAGCTTCATAATCAATGCAGTCTGACTTCATAAAAATATTCATGAGCACGGATTGAGGTCTATACCAGGTGGTGACAGTAATCCAAGCGAGTCAACGTTTCAAGTGGAATATTCTTTTTTTTTTATCTGAATCTGATCGTGAGCAAAAAAAAAACAAAACAAAACAATGAATCTTGTGATCTGTGTTACCATCAAGCTGTTAGCTGCTCCACTGACAATGAATGAACACTGATGGGGAGTGACTGAATCAACTGAGAATGTTTGCTCAACATTTTACACCTGAATACAATTTATTCTGAGCTTTAAATCCAACGTTCAAATGTTGTAGAGTGAGAATAATGATATCCCTTCAAATGAAAGCAGCTCGTGTTTTTGTGCATCCTTACACTGCTGACACAATCTCAATTTGTTCTCAAACTCCGGTCTGCGGTGCTACAAAATGATCCTGATCCTGATCCTTTGTGGTGAAACAGACTGGGAAGAAACGTGGGATTTTAGCGGTACACTCTCCCCTGTGCTTTACAACAGCACTCTAACTATCTCCATGAATGCACTGTTTATTTAAGTGCAATACTGAAATGTAGGCGGTAGCAGTATTTAATTAATGCACCACACGCTGTAAATTAAACCGGCGGTCTCAAGCCTCATGCCAGAAAATACAGAAAGAAAATAAAGAGCCACACCAGCAGTCAAATCTGTGGGCACAGTTAGAAAATGCTGATGAGACTACGAGAGGTACGTTTTCAAGTTCACTGCTGATGAAACATTTCGAGTGCAAAACTTAAACAAACACTGTTGTCATGCGAGCAGCCGGACTCATTCAGAGTCAAGAACATCTTTAAGAGACCACACAAACATCAGCAGTGTACATAAAACTGTACATCACTAATTAGTTACATAAGGTTCGTTTTTTCACTTTAATTGAGTCAGCAGCTTATTACTGTCACGTCTTTCTTATATTGGGACATAAACACTGTCAGTATAACTCACGATTTTCCAATGCAATGACAACATTGTAATAAGTCTATAATTAAGACGTTTGTAACTTATGTCACCATAAATAACCAATATCTCATTAAAAAAGACACTGATTAAGCTAATTATGCAGAATATGCATAAGACTTTCTATAAATACACTCAATTAATCTGAATAATTTATGAATAATGTTCAGTTTCAGGGAGTGATAATTCAACTTAATGTAACTTTGGAGGTTTGTGGAGCCGTTAAACTGGTTTGTCATACTGAGAGGTGTTTCTAATATTCATAATAAAACAACATTACAATATATTCATTACAATGAATCATCATCTCTCTAAAAAGAGTTTAAACAAAAACTGAACCTTCATGAAGGTTAAATCTGTCACAGAGCTGTTATGTTGTCATGTTGTATTATCTTTTGAGGCTTTTCCAACTTGTGGGTGTCTTTTCTTTCTGTAAATCACATCACTGTAAGTTGTTGTTGAGTGACAGTTTTTATCTGTTTAACAGTGTTTGTCAACTCAGTGTAAAGGGCTTTTTCTCTTATGATTCAAATCATTTTCATCCTCATCACACCATTCAGTGATTGACCGGGACACTGTCACCCTGGAAGAGACGTCTCCCATCAGGAAAGAACAATTTCATTAGAGGATAAAGGTGATCACTCACAACAACTTTGGATTGATTTGCAGTGACCTTTACCTCTAAACGGGGGCAAAAGTATGCCAAAAAAGTGCTTCTTATCTATATGGAAGCATCAAAGTGTCATATTATCAGATTTTTCCTTTATTTTGTTTCTCATCTTCACATATGTCTTATAATTTTATCAGTAGCCTTTCACTTATCATGGATCGGCTGATCATTTTCCTGCTAGTTTACCAGTTACTAAATACTTTTAAAACACTCAAGCAACAATTACTTAAGTTATTATTCAGATTTCAGAAGAAAATTTGACTTTGCTTGGTGTCACTGTTTGCTTTTTCTCTGTTGTAAAGTGACATCTGCATACAAAGGTCCCTGAGATATCACACAAATAAAACAAAACAAAAACTTTAATTATTATTTTTGCTGTTGTGGGTGTTTTGCTCTGAAACTATCGACCAGCTCGATGCATATGTTCACAAAAAACACATGCACAGCAGCCATTTCTCTTTGCACAGACGTGTCTCTAAAACAGCCCAAAACAAAGAGGGGAGAGGAGCACAGACTCACCTCCCACCTCCTCCACCCCTTCCAGCAGCATGTCTTTGGTGAAGTTGGAGATCTGTCCGGTGAAGGAGGACAGGCTGCCTCCCACCTGGCCCAGAGACTGGCCCAGGCCGGATCCCAGTCCTCCCAGCCACGATGACATCTTCAGGTGTGGAGGGGGGAGCTAAAAACAAACACAAACAAAGCAGGGCCCGAGTTTGCTTCTTGTTTGGGTGGAGGGAGGCTAGCTTAGCTTTAGCTTAGCTGACTCCAGGTGTGCTAAAGTGGACATTAAAACAAAGAAAGGTCCACTTTAAGCTCCCCAAACAAAGTCAACTCTCAGGTTGCTCGTGCAGCAGACACCCCGGCTAATAACAGCTGATCGCTTTTTCACATGAAGGAATTCCGGACAACCGAGCGGAGCGTCGTTTTTGTGGTAGCCGAACATCGAACACTTCCGGTCGGACACTCGGTGAGCAGCGTCCCGGTCACCTTCCGAGAGAGGAGCGCTTTTTTTCGGCTGTTTCTTTTTAATTCCAGCCGGTTTAAGCGACGGGACGGCCAGAAAGTGCCACCTCGACTGTGGCCATTATGAGCTCCGTGCTGTGGGGGACGGCTGTCAGCTTTGACGTGGACACGGACGGCACGCCGCGGTGCATTGTGGGATGCTGGAGGACCAACACAAGCGAGGTGCGTTCATGGACCAAGAGAAGTGCAACTGGTAGGAGAAGTGTTCAGATATTGTTATTTAAGTAAAAGTACCAATAATACTGTCTGTCCAATAAGAGTCTGGAAATATTCAGCTACATGTTCTGCATTCAAAATACAAAATCTTATTTAATTAAGAATACCAATAGGTGTGTGTAAAAATGCTTTATTATAAGATCTGCCTTCAAATTCTAGTATAAGTAGTAACAAGAAAAGATTACTTTAATGCTGTAGCTGGTAAAAGATGGAGCTAATTTCAGCTAATTTATATCAAGATTTCATTTGCCACGTGCAGAACAATGATATGGAGTGATGAAATTCTTCTTCTGACAAAGCTCAAAAGTATGTAAGAAGTCACAGAATATCACACAAGTAAAAATGACTGAAGTTGAAGATAAAGGAACAGAAAGTAGTGCATGAAATAGAGATATAAACATATAAAACAAAATAGAAATAGAAATGAAATACTGCTGTGACCTACAAGGCCGATGGTGTAAACTCTGGAGGGACTGGCGCCCCGTGGTAAATAATTTTTGTTTGCTTGTGAGCTCATGCGTAAGAATATTGTGGGACGATGGCGCCATCAGGGGACCTCTCTTGTTGGCTGTTACATAATTCTTACTTGGTCTAACTGGCTTTTCTTCTTAGTCCAGCACCAAGTCTAATAAGCCAGATGTGCCATTGTCCAAGAGTCTCAGAAAAAACAGATCTTTGCAGTCTGTTTTCTTTTACATATGCAGCAACTTTAATGTTAAAAGGGAACATTTCTCCCTAATGGCACTTTGGAGTTGTACTGACCCTGCTTTCTTTTTCTCTCTGCTGCAGATCCAGTCTTTTGTCTGTGACCACTGACCTGTTAGCAAGTGGTGCTCCCACTGTAATGTGAATATTTGTGAGTTATGCAGAAACATTCGGAGCGGCAAGCAGCAGTGGCAGTCAGTACAGTCTGATTTGCTCCAAATCATATTTAGGTCTATAACTGAGCTTCATTTTTAGTTTCTTCAATCTTTATAACTTATCACTGTTGTATTTAGTTTATATGCCCTGATTGAATTTTGTTAAAGAATTGTAGACACTGGAATAAATCCTGAAAATGTGCAGCCAGCTGGCTCATGTTGCCTGGTTTCATTGGGCTCCATCGCTGCCTGCTTTGACACTGAGGGCTGAAGAATGACCATCCACTCTGTGTTATTTACATCACTGCTCCAACACCTGCACCGCCTCATACATCAGTCTGCAGGCGAGGAGACAGATAGCAAAGGAGCAGGAAGGCAAATGATGCCAAGGGGGCTGTCACAGGTCTGCACGCGATCATCAGACATCAGATGTTACTACAGAAATCTGAACATGGCCTCACATCTCCCGACATGTTGTTTAATTAAAAATACAAGATGCATCCTTTTGATATAATAGGAAAAAAGAAGGTTATTAACTATTATTGTCTATTAAAAAATCAAATATATTTTAATGCAGTTTTAATAAATAGTCATGTTGGTCAACATAGAAAAGTGAGATAAATACACAACAACTCAATAATCAGATAAACAATCAGATAAAAGTAAAGTGTCAAATAAATATAGCTAAGGAGAAGTTTAAAGCATTATGAAATGTGATTAGTCAAGTAAAGAAAATTTACACAATGCAAAATTGAAAATAATCTGTGAAGTAACAAAATATGTCAAATAAATGTAGTTAAGTATAAAGTATTTTGGAAATGGGATTACTCAAGAAAAGTACTTGAGTAAATGTACCTTGATTGTAAGCCTGTACTTCAGCGAATAACAAAATATACTCCATGGATTGTTTGCAAAAGTAAAAATAATCTCTAAAGTAACTAAAGGTGTATTTAAGTTGAAGTAAATGTAATTTGATACTCCACAGGTTTATTTAATCCTAAACTTCAATAAAGACAAAACATTACATTTGCTAACTATACACTTTAGTTACTTTACCAGTTAAATTTACTTTAGCAAACAATCCATACAGAGTTGAACAAATGCAATGCTTCGTTATTCTTATTATAAGTACATTTACTCCAATAGTTTACTACTATCTACTTAAATGCACCTTTAGTTACTTTACAGTTTTTTTTTCATTCTGAACTTCAATTAAGTTGATTTGCTAAACTCTATATGCTTTAATGACATTAAAACAACCTATATAGTAACTAAAAGTGTATGTAAGTAGTCTCATAAGTATTATGAAATAGGATTACTGAAGTAAAGTAAATTTATCTTATGCAAAAGTCAAAATAATCTGCAAAAGTAACTACGTGTCAAAGAAATAGTCAAATAAAGTGTCATAAAATGGGATTAATTCAGTGAAGTGTTGCCAGTTTTGCAGCACGGGTCAGTTTCAGGTAAAAAAAAAAGTGAGTGATGGAGGATTTTTACTGTGAAAAGGTTGAGGGGTGCAACAGGAGGTCACGGTGGGTGACAGGGGATGCAGACAGACAGACAGACAGGCTTACAGACAGATAGACAGGTCTTGCATCGGAGCAGGAAGCTGCAGCAGCCGCCGGGTCGGAGGAGCAAACTGAGGAGGAGGAGGAAGAAAGAGGAGGAGGAGGAGGTGAATCCACCATAATGTAGACCACACGGACACCGACAGCAGCGCATGTGGAGGCGGTGAAAACAAACACAAACAAAGGGGTCGTTTTGTTTCCTTCCTTCCTTCCCTCCCTTCCTTCCCTTCCTTCCTCTCAAAATGAAGGAGCTGAAGGGCTGCGGTATGCGCTCCTCGGTGGGCTTTCTGTCCCGCAGGGAGCTGGCCGGCCTGCCGCTCATGAAGGAGGACTTCCAGAGGCGCAGGCTGGCCGGCTGCAGCAGCCTCTACAAGAAGGACATGCTCGGACACTTCGGCTGCGTCAACGCCATCGAGTTCTCCAACAGCGGCGGAGAGTGGCTGGTGTCCGGTGAGTGCGAGCTAGCTAGTTAGCTACCTTCCATGCTAACCTAGCTTAGCCACCGCGGCTAGCTTAGCTGCTGCGTAGCTATAAGCACCCCCCACCTCCACTACTACCCCCCTTTACCTATATGTCAACACTGGAGCTGTGGTGCATGTGTCTTTATGGCTCTCTAAGTGGAGGTTTGCATAGTTATTTTCGTGCTGGGAGGATTAATTAAAGCATTTGGCCTAGTGTAGCAGCCTGATGTGTGTTTTTACTTTGCACAATGGAGCTGCAGATAATCAGCTGCACAGTGCAAGAGCAGGTGGGGTTGAAAGTGTGTGTGCATGCTCATACACACTGCCCACCTTGATGATCAGAGCTGGAGGAAGTAGTGAAATAAAAATGAGCAATTCCACAGTGTAGAAAAAATAAATACGTTGCAATACAATAAAATACAATGCAATAATATACATTGCAATACAACAAAATACTGAACACAGAAAATAAACAAAGTGCAGTGTATATTAATACAAGATAGATAGATATAAGATACAGGAAACAAAGATAGACTCACAGACTCACATCTGTGGTCCTGTTTAAAAGAACATTAATTACAAAGAAAGTCTGTTTTGCATTTCTGTAAGATTTCCTGGCCAGTGAGAACAGATTAACTTAAATATTTCTAAAAGAATAAAGATGCACCAGTAGAGCTGAAATGCCGAATATTTCCTTGTCTTATCTTCTTAAGTCTGAGCATTTAGCTGCTTTTGTGTTTCTTATGTGACAGTAACATGAATAATATATTCATATGTGGCTCATGTCAAAATAATAGTAAGTTCTTGAGTAGATATACTTATTTACTTTCCACCACAGTTTTAAGATACATACTGTTCCTGGACGACTGTGAATAATCATTAACTTGAATAGTCCATGATAATGACCTCCTGTAGATTTTACACCAACGGCATCACATAGTAGTGGTGTAAATTTTCCCCTTTACATTTGCCTTAAAAGTACAACATCTACAGACGACCTTATTTGAATTTCATACTGTGCAGTGTGGCAAATAACTCTCATAGATTAAGTAGAAATCAAAATGTGCATTAACATTAAACACTAACACTGTGGTGGACATTAAAAACTGCCACAGTGTAACGTCTTCAAAAGTTTTGTTTTCTTTTAGCAATAATACATCTGTGATCCTTGAAGTTAAATTTTTTAATGACATTATTTAAGTGGTCCTGCACTTTACCATTCATCAGTTGTTGTTCACCATATTTAAGCATTTTATGTATTATGTCTTATACCGCTTAGTGCTTACTCCTGGCGTTGTGCAGATGTTTGTGGATTTTCACGTTGCTGTCAAACAGTTAACCTGTCAGTATTTATATTTATGTCACTTGCCATTAAACTGGCAAGTTACTGATATTGTGTACATTCATTCTGGAGCTTACTGATAATCTTTATCTAGTTATTCTTTTATATTTGCACTGTGTATATATGCACTCTTTGCTACTTTGTATTGCAGCTGCTGCATTACAGTTGCACATGATTGCATTAATATTTTATCTTAATATCCTAAACCAACATTAGTTATATAAAACATATATAACAAGACAAAATCAGCAAACCATTACACTGGAAACAGAGAATTTCTGTGTGTTCATCAAAACCCAACTAACCACTTTAGCTATATATTTTTTTCTTTTTAATGCAAAATACTGAGAAGGTCTCTTAAAAGAAAAATCTGAGATTAGTTTATCACTGCCTGGTTGAACTGAATCTTAAGAAGACATTGCTCTGCCAGTAAAGGTCCTAAATGTAAAGGTTTGGTTGTTTCCTGTCTGCAGGAGGAGATGACCGCCGGGTGCTGCTGTGGCACATGGAGAAAGCCATCCACTCTCGGTCCAAGCCTGTGAAACTGAAGGGCGAGCACCTGTCCAACATCTTCTGCCTGGCCTTTGACAGCACCAACAAGAAGGTCTTCTCTGGTGGTAAGAGCACATCTGCACATGACAGACAACAATACTGACATGAGAGACACTGCAGATGCTGAGCAAAATATTTTATGAGAGCAAGAATGAAATTGTGGGTTCACCTCCCCAGATATTGGCCCTTACAGACACTCAACAGCTGAGCTAAGATTGCCTAATATTGCTTTTTGACACAACTTCAGATTACACCAATACGTCACATGGTGTGAGGCATTTATTATTGTCAAACTGTAGAAAAATGGCAAACCCCCCAAAACCTTACTGTGTCTCTGAGCTATTTCTTTAACCTAATCACACACATTTAGGCTCCTCATTGTGATCTTCTTTTGACAACTAATGTGATAATTTTTCACTTCCATTCACTGAGCTGAAACTGTTTGGCCCCCTGGGGAGGCCGCCTCCCACTTTGAAAACTTCTGTATTAGATAAAATGTTTAATGGAGACTTTTATGTGCAGTTAAGTGGTTGCAGAAATGTTCGGTTGCTTCATTTCACATTAATGGTGTTGGGTATAAATTATAGATGGGGCATGAGGAATCAAAATTGGTGGTGGTGGAGTTGCTGAATTATAACGTCCTGGAGGCATCTGGTGCAAGCTGCTTACTGACCACTGTCAAGCCATACAAATGAATCAAGAGGATGAAATATTGATGATGCTGTTTTAAGCTCTAGTTGTTAGTTGATTAACTAACCACATCATTTCGTAGGCCCCAGAAGACCAAGCTAGTTTAACATCTCATCACTGAGGATGAAGATTAGAGCGGAGAATTTCTCTCGTGCTCCCGCTTTCTTCATTTTCTGATCCAGTTTGTCTTTTTGATGTTTTTCAGGTAATGATGAACAGGTGATTCTTCATGACGTGGAAAGGTGTGTATAATAATACAAATAATGCTCTTAATTGCTGCATAAATACAGTGTGATGTACTCACAGCCAGTGTAAAAAGATTTCTAAAAAGCTTTCTGTCTGTCCAGCGATTAAATGGTTGTCTGTTGTGCTTCCATTTGCACTGACAATTCAATCTTTGGACATTTTTTGTTCCAACAGAAGGGAAACTCTGAATGTGTTCCTGCACATCGATGCCGTGTACAGCTTGTCTGTCAGCCCGGTCAACGACAACGTCTTTGCCAGCTCATCTGACGATGGGCGCGTTCTCATCTGGGACACCCGTGAGCCGCCAAATGCAGGTAAGAGGAGGATGCACATATATTCCTGTAAAGCTCAGTGGTTTGTAACAGCAATAATGTGGTAATACCCGGTGATGGCAGGTTTAAAGTTTATTTTCAGGGCTGCAAGGTGGATAGAATTAAAGCATTTTCAAGGTGAGGTATAGACAAGTCAGATAAAGAAATAATGAAAATCATAAAAACCCAAATCTCCTGAACTGGAAGATAAATCAATAAGCTCATGCACAGTCTGGTAAAGTCTTGAATCAATGACAAAAGGTTGCTTTAATACCTAAAAATGAACCTCTACGGTAGTCTTTGTTATTATAAAAACAGCTTGTCTCTAAAGCATGTCTTCTCTTGTGTTGTTTTTCTTTATGGTTGTAATTAAAAACTGTTCCTCTTTAGTCACAGTGTATTTTAAGTGGCCTGCGCTGGTTGAAAAGGGTGTTTAGTTCTTGATGGGACTTAGTGAGACTTGTTGATAACTTTAAAAATGCAGTGGATCATCTTGCATGACGTCCACATCCTTCTATTTTAGAAACCTTCCCTGTGACCAAGTTGGCCTAATAATACTTTTAGCAGTAATCAGTTTTCTCTCTGCCAGCAAGATGAAAGTGCTTTTACATTCTTTTATTAGTCGAGCCGTCTCTCTAAAGAAGTGTTGCTTTAGAACACAGATATAAGTGAATCGTATCAAAGTCTACTTCACATAAACCTTTGACGCATATATGCAGAAATTCAACATGTGTTGTGGCATTGTGTTGAAGAAAACAAAATGAGTAGTCTTGATGAACAGCCATTGTAGTTAGGTTGTACTTAGACACATCAGTATAATGTTCACCACTTATTTTAGCCTCTTAGCTTTCTAAGATTAGCTAATTATCCCTTGAAACAAAGTACAGCTGGGGCTGAGGAGAAGAGGATCATGGTGTTAGGTGACAGGTCAGGGGAACTCCAACAATACAGTTCATCCTGCAGGGATTATGCGTGTTTGCATCACGTTTTAGGACAGTTTGTTCTGTAGTTGTCAAGGTATTTCTTTCAAAACAACAAATGTGAACCTCATCGTGGTGCAAGATGAAAAAAATATCATTACACAGTGAATATCAGTCCAAAGCTCTCTTTGAATATGTTGAGATAATTCTGTCTGGACCAAAGTGGTGGACAGACAGACTGATATTGACCTGCTCGTCTGGCAAAAAAAAAAAAAAAAGTAATTAATTTAGTCTCATCTCTTCCTGTAGAGCCGTTCTGCCTGGCGAGCTACCCCTCTGCCTTCCACAGTGTGATGTTTAACCCTGTGGAGCCCAGGCTGATCGCCACCGCCAACTCAAAGGAGGGAGTTGGATTATGGGACATCCGCAAACCGCGCAGGTGAGACAGTCATAACGGCATTTAAAGTTACTGACCTAATTTTCGAGATTAGATTAAACCTTATTGTTGAAAATTATTAGAACAGTATGTTGCTGACAGTATCCTCTCTTTAAAGGTTTGGAATGTGGTTTAAAAAAGTATTCATCAAGCTGTCAGTTGTGCGCTCTTGTGTCCACCAGGTGGCACTGTTGCCTCACAGTTGAACTCATTGCCTCTGGCCCTCTGCCCACTGCAGAGCCAACCCACTGCTAAAACCAAATGTTTATACCACCAAAATGACTCTGTGAAAACTCTGCATCGCGCTGAGTGAGTGTTTACACATACTCAGGTTCAGTTTCGGTTATTTATACACAAATGACGACACTTCCAATAAAAGTAAGCACCGAGCCATTTCTCTTTCCTCGGGTGTGGGCTGTGCCTCTCTGCACCGTGGGTATGTTTACAGTTAGTTTTTATAAATTCCCTCAATTCTCCATAAAGTAAAACAAAGGAGGCAATTAGTCCACTTCAGCTAGTTGCTATTTTTAAACATTTTGTCATTATAATTTAATGTCGACAAGTCTTTTTAATATTCTTAAAAGCTGCTGACGCATTACAGTGTATCATCAAAACAAGCAGTTTGTTTTGAAGAGTGAGCAACAAAAGAGGTTCTCTCTCCAAGGACAGACAGACATGGAAGAGATGTTTTGTGTTAATCTAATAATAATGAGATTCACAGTCCTTGTTATGTCCTTATGGATTAAAAAACAAGCTCAGCTCTATTATTTGTTGTTGGGATGTTCATCTATTCTGAAGTATCACTTGGCGATTTTACATCAATAAAATACAAGGATTGGTGCAGTCTTACCCAGCTCCAATATATATTTCTTCTTCCTTCAGCTCATTGCTGCGTTACGGAGGCAGCATGTCCCTGCAGAGCGCCATGAGTGTTCGCTTCAACAGCACCGGCACTCAGCTGCTGGCGCTGCGGCGCCGCCTGCCGCCCGTCCTCTACGAGCTGCACTCCCGCCTGCCCAGCTTCCAGTTCGACAATCAGGGGTACTTCAACTCCTGCACCATGAAAAGCTGCTGCTTCGCCGGGGACAAAGATCAGGTTGGTCATCACATTGTATCGTGAACTAAAACTACTCCTGCTGTCATGATTGTTGCAAATAATAGGCAAAACAAATGCCTCTATTTGTAATTGTAGTCAGTGTCCCAACATTTCGTGCACACTATCCCCAAACATACAGCCAAATATACTTTATGTATGAAATGTTATACAGGACATGTGTAGTTTTCCATATTTTATTCATGTGCGACCATAAAAGCTGCCCCGCATGTAACATATAAAACTGATCTAGCCCCTGATTCAACAAGCAGATAGAGACAATAGAAACACTGTCTCACAATGGGGAGATTGTTTTATATGACTTTGTGGTCACTTCAATTGAAATGTAAGAAGAATATCGTGAACATGTGGGATCAATAGAAATCATAAAAATAGAAGAATATATTGGCTCCTTCTGTGACGTTGGGATTTTTTTGGAACAACAGAAGCCCCTGTACTCAGCCAGTGGTCCTCCCGTTGGTCCTCCTCAGACATGACATCACCCTGCAGCCATGTTTATTATGTTAACATTATTCTCGAGTGTCAGCAGAGCTCACGGAGGCTTAAAAAATGATCCTCCTCTACATGAGTGAGGGAGGGAGTTTAAAGGTCACGACTGTGCAGGAAGGTCGCTGGTTTGATTCGTCTCACCTGCTGATGAGTTAAACAAAAAACCAAAATGTTTATTCTGCTAATTTATTTATTGACTCTAAGGAGAATTGTTGAGGAGCGAGCCTGCTGATCTCTGATTGATCAGTGGAGACTTAGTGGGCTGTGTATGTGTTTGGGTGTAGTAATAACACCTTACAAGGTTTACATATACATGAATCATGTGGAAAAAAAAATACTAATGTAGTATCTCATGCCATCTTGTTAAAATATAATCAAATATAATCAGCAAACATCACTTGTGCAGCATTCAGTATATGCACAAAGTTAAAGGCCCAAACAGCAGATTTGATCATCACAAGCATTTTAATGACTTTTAAAAAGTCTTTTTCTGTTTCTCAGATGAAAATAATTAAAAGTATTTTCTTGTTGGCGCCTGTGTTGACAAAGATTACTGGTGATAATGGCTGTGAAAGTCAATCAACATGTGGAAGCATACTAGCATACTAATGAGGGGATTGAATAATCACCTGGTTCACATAACTCAGATTATCCAAAGAACATCATTGACACCTTTGAAAGATTTTGGTGGCTTCTCACCTCATTGCAGACGTGTTTGATGTGTTACAGAGCACATACGTCTAACCACAGCCAGCAGTGATGGTGTGGTCAGATTGCAACAGACTATTTTAATCAGAGAACCACTATTTTTCATCCTGGTGTTAAGTTGCTCTTTAATATGTTTTCCTACCGATGATTTTTCCATTGAATAATAATAATTTAATAACTTAAATCTACTGTCAGACAATTTGACCACTAGGGGCCAGAAACATAAGCTCAGCTGCCCCGTAGAGTTTAGAAATAAAACCACACAGGATCCACCATCACATGTCAATCAGAGATATCACTGCTTTTTGAATCTCTGATATATCTGGTTGTGTAGGATGGATTATGGGATTTCTGTATTTTTAATGATTTTTTGAAGCATTTTGATCAAGTTTTATTTCCAGGATCAGTTGATAATCTTTTATTCAACATGGTTATATCTCTTTGGCAAAACAAAAATAAATAAATGCAAATACTGTCAAAGTTTTTATCTCCTACATGTGAGCTTATAGGCTGAGAGCGACTGCCTGTGATTTTATTTTGGAGGTTCGCGAGAGCCGTCAGACTTTCAGACTTTCAGCCTGAGATCAAAACGGGAGAATTTCATAAAGCAAAAAAACTTCAAGAATTTTTTTGCCAAATATTTCATGGAGTGTATATACCAGATGTCAAGAGCAGGGGTGGCAGAGGAGAGTGTGATAGATGTTCGAGCAGATCTCACAGTGCCTCAGTATTTCAGAAACTTCCTCATATAGACACAGAACCACAGGCGACAGTGGATTTTCTCAGGATGGTGTGAAAGCAAAAGTGCAGAGTGGCAACTTGCCTCCACTGAATTGATGGAAAGGAAAGGGGGAGGGAGTTTTGGGTGCGACATTCCTGCTTGATGTGTCCTCTGGGAACATGCAGTGGAGCACACAGGTGTTCAGGTCATGAGTGTGTTCGTGTGTCCTGCAGCTACGGTGATACGAGTAACCGTCTGTGTTAAAGGAATAATGATTTATGTCGCCACAGAAGAGCATTTTTATTTAGGTTTCTTTAAGATGAAGACATTGTTCTTTTAATAAGACAATGAAATGGTAAAGACCAGCCAACATGAAGGCAAAGCTTTGCGTTCTAGAAATATTGTCGAGCATGTTCAAAGAAAATGTTCCCTCGGAGACCAGCAGCATATTTACAGAAGGAAATCAAAGGCATTTGTTTAAATCACTGGCAGATAAACCGGCACAAAAATAATTCACAACTTGACAGAACGTCAGAAATCCAGCAGCACAAGACGATGCTGGAGAAAGAAATAAATAATGTGCCTCCAGATGGTAAAATAAGGCTTGACAGATCTTCCAAAGAATAGAAATGTGTGAAAAGAAAGAAGAAAAGAACAGGAAAGAAAACATATTTATTAGAAGGAAAACATTCTGGTCCTTCAGGAATATTCACAAAATAATTAGCTGCATAATGTAAAATCCAGTTTACAACCAATGTCTATTTTGTGTGACATGTGGCAAGTTAGTAAATCTTAAAAAGAGGCATGTAAGTTCAGACTGTTATTTTTCATATTATTAGGGAACATTACAAGAGCATTAATGTTGGAAATAACTACAGTCAGTCAACTTCAAGGCTTCTTTCTCTACATGTCGCTTTATGAAATACGTATGTCTGGGCTGCGGTTCTGTCAGAAGTTACCTCAAGCGACAGGTTTAAGTGAAACCATCTGTACCAAGTCTAATAACAGTTCAGACGAGGAGCAGGAGCCGTGTTAGGGTCAGACTGTCACGCCACGTCAAGAGCGTGTTTGATCCCCGTTACGAGACGAAGCGCTGCGATAAGATCTGGTGGTTTTGTTCAAAATATTCACCCCCCTCTGTGTGTGCGTGTTTGCTCTCTCGAGGTCTGATGGAAAGGTTTGTCATACAAGATGGAGCAGACTAAAATCTCTAAATCATCCCTCTGTTTTTTGCCCTCAGTACATTTTGTCTGGGTCAGATGACTTCAACCTCTACATGTGGAAAATCCCAAAGGATCCAGAAGCAGGTGAGTTACCGAATCTGTCTGCACACGCTGCATACTTACATGAGTGTGTGCCGAACTTGGGCCACGAGCTATGTTGATTTTTGTGTCCACATTTGACAACACAAGTCAAATCATTTCATGCAGTTTCCAAAGGTGAGATCATATTTTTTTCTTTCTACTCTGCCACTTAGTTTTCTTTTGTGTTTTTGGTTTATTTAAGTTCACGCCGTTCACCACATGATGCACCACGGCTCATAACTTATTTAAGGACAACATTTTGGTGACCTGTCAATCTGCAAGGTTAAAGATTTCAGCGGCGTCAGTTCAGGCAAAACAAACTGGATTCCAGTCGCTGGTAGTTTCAGCTGCAGAAAGAATGATGGACGTCTCAGACGGCCCAGTCTGTGGTTCGCCTTCAGTTCATTTTCTCACAATATACTTTCCAGGCATGAGTAACTATCACATATCCAGTGTGAACGCCTGTTTCATTATATAATCCTCCATTTTGTATTCTCTGTTCAGGTTAAGTTCGTGCTTCTTTCAAACTGCACCAACGTTTTTCTTCAGTTTGAATGCTCTCACCTCTCCAAACTAACTAAAAAGTGAGCGTAAATGCTGAAAACTGCTGCAGATACTGTAGTCTGACTGTGAACGCTTCCCAAATCTAATTACTCTGGGAAGAAAATCTAAAAAAAATGCAACAATCCAAGAATGTAGTCGTTCATAGCTCTGTGGCACCACATGACACGTTTATGGACTTTATTTTCCCTGCAGTTACTCACACTGAAAATATGTGCACTGGGCCTATTTGGTGTCAGACTAATGGCACATTATGAGGATAACATTACTGCTGTTATGGCTGCCATATTTCAAAAAGTGTATTTTCTGTCTTGAAATATCCAGAAGCAGGTTGAATAATCACAGTTAATCTTTGCATGACTGTGTGTGTTTGTTTTAATGAATCACTGTCATCGACTTGGATCTCTGTGACTCTTACCTCATGTATTTTTTTGTCTTTTGTCACAATAAACAAACCTACATCACTTTCTTTCTTCAAGGAGGCCCCGGGCGTGTGGTAAACGGGGCCTTTATGGTCTTAAAGGGTCACCGCTCCATAGTGAACCAGGTCCGCTTCAACCCTCACACCTACATGATCTGCTCCTCTGGCGTGGAGAAAGTCATCAAGGTTAGTAAAGGAATATCAGTGCTGTATTTGTTTGTGGATCTAAGTGTCTTTTAGAAACCGGAGGCCTAAAGGTGAGTTAAATCTTAAATCTGTCCACTGCAGGGTGATTTGTGGTTGGACTCATTGTTCTGTAAGTGGACGGAGTAAATTTGAGTCTGCGTCCTCAGTTGTTCAGATAGTAGACATGCCCTTAAGTGAGACATTGATCTCCAATGACACCGCGCAGCAACTGACTGAGCTCCGACTTCCCTCTGTGGAGTGGGGAATAAAAAAAAAAGAAAAAAGATGGATTTCCCCCCTATTATTGACTGTCGTCTGTAACAGATGAAGCCGGGCAGTGTTGTAAAAACTGGGTCATGTGAAGATAGGAAGGGTTGCACAGATACAGTATTTCTGAAACCAGACCCAGACTGTCATACACTGCCAGGCTTTCTGAACAAAGTCTGAACCAATCTGAGGCATCTTAGATGAAAGAGTGAGGACTTCATAAACACACGAGTCAATCAAGTATTATTTCTAACGCTCTCATTGCAAATCAAGCTTGATTAGGTTGCAGCATCTGTTTTATTTTATAGTTAGTTTAAGTCAGAAAGAGTAATAGAGGTAACTTGGCAGAGTTTGCAGTTTAAAAACAAACATTAAGATTTTACATTGTTCAAATACTATGTGTATTCGTGTAAGTCTTACTCAGTGCAGGCTTTCTGAGTCACTGCATTGTCCTGGTGCCGACCGTATGAACAAACCATCTGAAGCTGGCTTAGTGTCCCACCGATTTTCGACTGACTCAGTCGAGCATCATCGGCCAGTTATTTTGCCCGCGCTCACAGAAACCGAGCACATGTTGTTTTGTTGTCTTTCTACTTGTATCACTGAGCAGAATTTGGCCCCTCAGATCTTCTTTGTTCTGTTCTTTGGCTGAAAATGAGGATGAGAAGAAAAATAAAGTGCACTCCTGGCGTCTGTTTTCACTTGTGTAATTAGGCAAACCCAAAAACTATAGTTACAGTATTTAAAGGCAGTCTGCCAAGACTTTGAATAGTCTGATAGTGTGACGTTAAAAAAGGTATCACTTGTACATATGTCAGCTTTTACAAGGTTTTATGACAGAGCTTACTTTATAACAGAATAATGATTTGAATAGGAAAGAAGTTTCTTCCTGTAATAAACTTAAATGATTGATTTTGTCAGTCATCAGAAATGTCTGCATGTCAAACCTATTTAACTCAGCGCTCTGTCAGTCTGAATCATAACAAGCTGGGCTGAATCATTTGACATTTTCTATAATGTTTTGTCGAGGGAAACAACCCAAATGTTCAAAATGGATCCTAAACTGTCACAAGCTGCCTGAAGAAGTGAAAAAAATCCCCATTCTGATAACTCTGTGTCCAATTGTTGTTACTCTTCATGATGAAGTGCCAGTTTTAGGCATATTAACATACAGCATTCATTCCACAGACCACAGACTGATTAATGACTCAACACATCGAACATGATGTGTCACTGGGCAGTAGTCAACAGCGTGGTCCTGTCACTTTGATGTCACATTATTTTAATCGCGCTTAGTCCTTGCAAACAGTTTGAAAATCATTTAGTAGAAGATATTCACAGAAAAGCATCTGCACAAAGGTGAGAAAGGCTCACATTCTTTCTTTTTTTTGTCTGCACAGTAACACAAGCTCTCTGTTTTGTGCGTTTTACTGAACAGAGTGAAAGGTGATACAGGTCCAGGTGTTCTGTAAATTGAGGCTATCTATAAGTTTTTGCTCCTCATTTGTTCCGTCATTCATTTTTCATTCTGTCATTCTGACTTCTTATCTTTTCAACTTTAAATCGCTTCTTTATTCTGTCCCTCCACTGTTTCCTCTCTCCATCTCATCTTTGTAACTTCATCCCTCTGTCTGTCTCTCCATCCATCTCAGGTGTGGAGTCCGTACCAGCAGCCTGACAGTCTAGGTGACCTGGAGGGCCGTGTGGAGGACAAGTCACGCAGCCTTTACACCCACGAGGAGTACATCAGCCTGGTGCTCAACAGCGGCAGCGGCCTTTCCCACGACTACGTCAGCCAGTCGATTCAGGAGGATCCACGCATGATGGCCTTCTTTGACTCGCTGGTGCGCCGAGAGATCGAGGGCTGGAGCTCTGACTCAGACAGCGATCTGAGCGAGGAGGCCATCATGCAGCTCCACGCCCGAGGTCGTCGCTCTACACGGGCCACACCGGCAGCTCCCACCGCGACCGCAGCTGCCAGTCACCACAGTGACTCCGACAACTCGTCCTCCTCCTCTTTGGCTGGACCCGATGCCTCAGGAGGGGAAGAGCAAGCCGGAGCGGAGGCGGGGGAGCGGCCGAGGAGACGAAGCAGGCTTCAGCGGCATCAATCTGGCTTCCTTGTTAACGAGGACTCAGACTCGAGTGAGTTTTGGCTCGACCCCATGCCTCGGCCTCGCTCCCCGAGCCCCAGGGACAACTCCACGCTGTCCAGTCCTGCCTCGTCTCCTTCGCTTCCTGCCGGAGCATCCAGCTCCTCCACGTCCACCTCCAGCTCCAGCAGCGACGACGAGGAGCGGCGTAGTGCGGTGAGGCGGCGCAACGTCATGAGGCGACAGCGCATGCACGTCGTCTCCAGAGCTGGAGATCGACCCGAGTCTGTGCAGGCTCTGTTTTCAGCTATCGACTCCTGCAGTTACCCGTCGATATCAATCGAGGACCTGTCTTCCTCCTCGTCAGCAGAGGAACAAAACACTCTCCAAATCAAGGCCCGCGCTGACGCCGCCAGAGATGAGGAAAAATGTCTAAGCCCTTCTGACTTTGTGTGTCTGAGCCCAGTAATGTCCCCAGAGAGCCAAGAGAATGAGGAAGGGAGTGACAGGACTGAGCTGGAAAGACACAGGACTGAAGAAAGGGCTGTTAAAGAGCCGGCTTTAGACAGCTCCGATAGCGGAGAGGCTTGTAGCAGCTCGGGGGCTTTAGACAGTCATTTGGAGAGCCGACAAAGCCCCGGAGTGAACGGGCTGCACCGGACTGTGGCACCTTATGCGAGCGAGAACCCACATGTCTCCTCAGAGTCAGAAGAAGAGACTGGTGTTACACCTGAAGACACGAGGCCACAGAGAGAAAGAGGCCTGGCACAGAGCGCCCTGAAACGGACTCACGTGGGATCAGAGGAGGGCGAGTCGGGCTCCTCACCCTCGGAAAAGAAGTTAAAAACATAAGGACATCTTTTTCTCATCCCAGACAGAAATCATTTGTTAACAGACTTAATTTAGGAAGTGGGTTTTCTATGGGTTTTTACAACTCAACTTTTTCATTTCGCGTCGTGTAGTCATGTGACACATATGAACTCGTGTTGATTATGAGCGGCAGACCTTAAGGAACTTAAAAAAAAAAAAAGAGGGTGGTTCATTTTTGTTTCTGAACAAATAAATTGGACAACGTCATCATTCTCTCGGTCAAACCACAGATGACATTAAAAGATGGAAATATAAGCTACATATTGTTGATATAAAATTTTATTTTCATGCTGCAAAAGTTTTTCTTTCTCATGCTCTGGTTGTTGCATAAAGCTCCGCCCAGGATTTGGAGCTCCTTCAGCCATAACAAAAAAAAAAATTCTTATGGAGGACAAAAGCTTTGCAGCATTTTAATTTCTACGGTTTCACACTGAGCGTAAATCTGATTGGGCTTATTTTCTTTTTAAAGTGATTCTCAGCTGACTCCTCCAGGGTGTCTGAAGAACTGACCGTGTCTCCATAGAAATCTGAAGGAGCACCACTTGTTTAAGCTGTGCATTGAAATGATGCTTTCAGTGTCTCTACCCGTTGTTTTATGTCTCATTATCCAGCCCTTGGGTACCATTATAAGCCAGCGTTCGCTTTTGTTTTCCTGCAATTAAAGAATCATTTGTTCTCCGGTGACAACGCCGTAACTTCTTCCTGAGGCTTCGTCGATTCACAGCCGAGTTTGACTGGTTAAATATTTACCTTCTCTGACACACGTCTGTCAGGAAATCGCGCAGAAGGATTTGTTTTAGTGCCCGTTCGGGTCCTTCACTACCAACTGCTTACCGAGTTGCCATGGTAACACAACCTCAACTCTCCTGCGGGAGAAACTATAAGCCTTTTCAGCCGACCACGACCCTGAGCAACCAATGCCGCCCAGAGTAGAATATTTTATTGACTGAATGAAAGCTATCATTGCTTTCATTAAGAAAATGGTCACATCCGTTATTAGCATTCTGCCTCTCTGAATGAAAGGTATGATTCAGATGCCACAAAGAGTTGAGGTCCATCTCTTGGAGGGGAAAAAAGCCTTTTTGTGTGGACAGATACAAAAAGACAGTATTTTAGTTTCAGAGTCTTGGGTCCATTTAATAGTTGTTCTGGAGCTTTCAATCACATCACGTGATGTTTTGCTCAGTTTTCATTGAATTACAGACGTTAACATTTTCATCTTTCTGAGAATTTTAAGAAAGATCTCTCTCTTTTTGATCTCTTCTATATTGGTATAAAGGTCAAGATTGAAAGTTCCTTCATGACGTGGAAACAGTCAAGAAAACAACATCACTACAAGCCAGATTGGAATTTGAGCTTCAGATTGTGTATTTCCAAGTTCAGGAATAAATATTTAATCTCAGCTGCAGTGAGGGCAGTTTATTTTACAAGTGTTTGTGTAATTTTTTTTTCCCCCCTCAAGACATTTTATGGAAAATTCTTCAGTTTCTCCTGTGCACACTTCATAGTTAATGAGTCTGGAGGATTTTCTGCTACTCCCTTTCTGAATACTTCTCATTTTTTGAATTTTCAGTAACTTTAAAAAAACATAATTCATCGGTGGTCTGAGACTTCTTGCTCTTGACAAACTAGCTGATATAGAGGTAAAAGTAAATGTTAAGCAACAGTGAATTTTACTGCCAAAACACTGATGTCATAAGTATGAGATCCCCCACACACACGCTAATTTTTGATCAGATGACAAAAGGAAATGGAGAGTTTGTCTTAATGCTGTATAAAATCCTCCCTACACAGACGCATCCAAACGACACACAACTTCTGGTGGATTAATGTGAGTCCTTTCATCAATTTATTTATTTTGTTCTACTAAATTTAAACCTGTAATAAGGCACCAAAAGCAAGTTGGGAACAAAACATTGAGTTGAATCTATTAACAACCTAATGCTTCTTTGCACTTACAGTAGTTAAGGAAGAAACATTAAGATTTGTCATTAACAGTTGTGTTTCTGTCCATCTTCTGAATGTAAATCAAACATTTGCTGTCTTTTTATCTCTGTTTTGGGTCTCCGCCATCTCCAGAGGGAAAGATCTAGTTTCAGGTGCTGAATGCTCCACTGTTTTGCTAACTGTGTCATTCTGCCGTTTTGTGCTGTGGAGCTGGGGTACAACTTCTTTGCTTAAAACAGCTGTCTGTTGTGGCAGAAGACAACATTAATAGAGCAGTGAACCAAAATAAAGTTGCGAGCCAGCAACCGTGGAAAAACAATGAGCTGAAACTCTCAGTAAATCCGAGGCAGGGTTGGCGAATTGGCAGGAAATTCTCTGGGAGTTCATCACCAGGAGCAACTCATTCACATTATTTTAAAATTGGATTTTATTACCATACAAATATCACTGCTTTAAATATATTGAATCTTAAAAATACTGGATTTGGCTTGTGAAATGCCCACTGTCTCCAACTTTTCTTCTCCATAAAAAAATACAACATGACCTGAAGTTCTTTCAGTGTTACCTTTGGCCTCGAAGCCGAAGAATAACAAAAAAAAAATCCTCAAATATGTGGAGGTGAAATAAATATTCAGAATCCACCTATGACAAAATTCAATCTTTCCAAAAAAAAGACAGGATCTTAACCCGTCATGAGGCGAATTACCATAAATGGACGAGTATCTGCTCGGCACACGCCCACTTCAGTTCCCCGACTTTGTTGTGATTGTCCCTGCAAGTGCATGATGTCATCGCCGTCTGAGGGAAAACGCTGATGCCTTAACGACTGGCACTCTCCTAGCAGACAACCGGAGGGGCATACCAGTGGTTGTTGGGAAAGATCACAAAAGAAAAACACCACACGGCATAGCGAGCTTCATGAGCTGGCAGCGGGGGGGTGGTAATCTGAGGGCAGGCAGACGTGTAGTTGAGGGGTTATCGACTTGTTTGTACTGCTGCTCTTGTCAAAATAATTTCCTCCTTCTTAGAACTTTGCGGTGTGGCCGTCACTTATCTGCAGGAAGTAGACACCCTTCATTTAACCCCCATGCTTCCCCTGCGACGAGTATTCAAAAAGGGATATTGTATGCTTTGGGGCTGTTTACATTTTGCCTGGAGTGTGCCTCCCCGGCTGCGTACGGCTTAATGATTAATTACAGGCTGCAGTTACAGACATGTACAGGAGAGTCAGGAGCTCTTTTTTTTAACAGTTAATAATACGGTTTTGCAGCCGTAACATCAATCAAAACTGTGCAGAGAGTTGAATTTTACAACTTTCCTGAGAGAACAAGTCACATCTTTGACTGTTTCTAAACACAATGCTAAAGCTCATTCGGTTGGTCACATTGGCAAAGATTTGAAACCTTTAGCGACCTTACAATGGGCTTTTTTATCTTTATTTATTCAGGGAAGGTTAACTGGTTGTGTGTGCTCTTTTGCAGCAACACCCTTCTTCGTAGGTCACATTCACACAATTGGGAGGGGTCCAGTGCGACCGCAGCCTTTGAGGATTTCCCCTCGAGCAAACATGGGTTAGGCCGAACGCACCGTATCGGTTTGGGAGGAGATACCCTAACTTTTTCAGTTTCGTAAAAGCCCTGAAAACCTATTTTGCTCGATCACTCTCTTGGCGTTTTACATGAGCCTTTGTATTTCTGTATTTGTGTTTTTGTCGTTGCTTTTCATGCAATCAGGATACAGCTGCTTTTAAATGAAAATGTGACAGCAGCTGTGGTTGCTTATGTTGCCAATCAAATCTGGTCGAACCGCACCAACACGCTCCAGATGAAACATTCATTTTTGAGCCGTAAACGCCAAACGGTGACTTTGATTTATGGGTATTTACTCACCTTACGTAGAAACACTGGAAAGAGAAAATACTACACTGATTTAATATTGCGGTGTCTGAGATTTTTATCCACCTTCACACACCTTCAGACATCATTTTAGGCGGTGTGTCAGATTTCATGCTCTGGAATCTCAAAAGACTTCTTAACTTTTTCACAAATGCAGTAGTTTCTCCCTGAAGACCTGTGAGCACACTCTCTTCATGCCTGAAAGTCAAAACCAAGGCCTGAACCGAGATTTGATTCATAAAGTTAGTTCTGTTTTCGCATCACTGTTACGGGAAAGCACCAAAGAAAAATACATGACATCACAACATCCTGTGGTCATCACCTAGATGAGCTGTGACATCTGAGATCAGTCTGTGGTCAATTATGTTGGTAAATCTTTATCGCAGGTTGAATAAATAGAGAAAATTGAATGAACGGAAACATTTGTTCTCCTTAGCTCATTTTCTTTAATTATCTTGCTTTTTGTCCAAATCAAAAAGATGTTCTCCCACTAAAAATGAGTCAAACCATGATCCAGTTTGATTTGGACCAACATCACCTTAGCATTCATCTATCTGGTCTGCAGGAGGTTTCGTGTCATTTTGTTTCAGATCAAGCTGAGAAGTCAGAAAGTCTGGACCAAATAAGGTGTGAAAGGACCCTTAATGTCTAAAATCGGAGGAGTTTCCCTCTGAGATGTTCTCAGGAGCTTTAAGTCAGACCCCGCGTTTGACCCCTGTCGAATCCAAACACCACACGCCACTGTGTTGTGCTCCAAAAGAGCAAAACGCTCCTCAGCCCTGACATTCTTTATCCCGTGCCTACAGTATGTTCCCGCCGGCCCCAGATGGCGTCTTGGCTCAAGTCGTTTGACCACAAATCCAAACACATGTACGACTCAATGAGATTATCGCGGTTTCCCTGCAGTATCCCATACATGGTTCAGCTTTAGCAGCAAGGACAGCTATTTAAGAATTCCCCTCCCAACATGACTGGAATACCTTGGGAACGTGCCAGTCCAGACAGAGCTGAACGCACCGGCTCTTCACATGACCTGTGTGCCTCACGAAGCAGGCACGAGCTCCTCTGCACCGCCGACTCTTCGCGGGATATTCTGGGATTCTGCTGAATAGCATTACGCTGACGTCAAGCGGCTGGATCGAGCGAAAAATTTCTCCAGTCCAGCCCAAACCAAACCGTGCAGACTGGAGCGTGCCACCGGAATAATTATACACATTTCAGCGGTTAATTATAATGAGTTAATTGAGCCGTTTAATAAGCCGTCAGCTGCGGCGTCGAAGAGGAAGAGCCTCTTTTGTCAGCCGGCCAATTAGAGCTCCTTTCGCCACTCTGTGGAGTGAATCTGTTTTACTTTTTAGCACAGGCTGTGTGTGTGAATGACCTAATGGACATAATGAAAGAGACAAGCAAATTGAAAAAAATGAAACTAACAATTAAAGGCCTTTTTTAGCTGTGTCAGCAACAGGCCTCCATCAGACCGACTGTCGTGGTTCTCAGTGAAATATCCCAACAAACATTGGATGGGTTTTTGTGAAATTTGATGCAGATATTCCTGATTTTGGGATGAATTTTAATAACTAAACGTCATGAGAGACAGTTTTTAGGGGTAATGATAAGGTGACCTGACTTAAATTCAACTTGATGCTGTCTTTTATTGTCTCCTAGATGCCTGACATCATCTGCTGACAACATCCAGGTTATTTTATCAGACTTTGGAAGGAGCAACACATGACAACACAACTATTTTCACATTTTATCCTCATGCGAAGTGAACCAAATTTCATGTGTAAATTTGGTGGAGGGACCCTTTAACTTCACCATCAACATGTCAAAATATACTTTTACAACCAAATACCTTAAAACTAATGACATTCCCATCAACCTCAGCTGTACTTTGTGTTTAATGGTAATTAGCAAATGTTAGCACACAGCATAACACAGCAAACAAAGTTAAGAGAAGTAGTTTTGAACTGATGACAAAACAGTCTCACTTTAATACTGATGCCTTCATAAGGAAACTTGATTAAAAGTTCTCTTAGTTTCTTTAATCTTAATGCCCACTACTACTCCTTTCCCCCTGGTGACATAGTCTTCTTGCAGTTCGAAGAGAAAATGTTATCTAATCTAACAACACTTCTGCCTTTTTCTACAGGGACCGCCAAAATAAAACAGGAAATAAAAAGTTTCTCCGAGCTGCTTTCAAGTTCATAATGTTTCTGTAAATGTTACTTTAACATCTGAAAGGCTTCACAGTCCATTAGACCCCCTGTGTTCTGTCATTTAGTGTCTTGAATAAAAAAAAACAACCTCCCTCCTTGGATTTTTTTTGTATTATTGTGAGTGTTAGCGCGCTGACATTATGATTTATCTCTCTGACCCTGAGAACGACCTTTTCACAGCTGATAGCTCAGCCAGTCTTATTTACACTGTAAGCAGATTATACTGCAAAAACATGTTTTTAATGATGCAATCTTACATTTCTACACCGGACCATATATCTCTTCATCATACATGTCAGAGTCGTATGTGGAGCAGACTTTGATGTCATTTGACTTTCCAGAGTATCACACAGCTGCTAGCATGGTTGTAGACTCCTTTTCAAATGTATTTAGCAAAATCCATTTATAAACTAATGAACTCATTTAGCATTTGAAGATTTGGATAATGGAGTTGAGTTATTAATTGGCACACATAACGAACGCAGAAAAACCTCTTAGACGATGGTTTTCTGAATAGTATCATTTAAATGTAAATTTAACGAGTCGCTTTGTTTTTCAAATGACTGTAGGTTAATTAGCTAATGGAAAAGTGCATAATTATCTCCATTACTAACGAGCCGCAGTCAGCTACTTTTGCTCCTGTTCCAGCAGTGAGTTTTATCACCGCCCTGCACAGGAGCTGCAGAGCTGCTTCCTCTGCAGGCCTGCTCCCGGCCCGTGACATCACTTTCCCAAACATTCACCCTTGGAAGTTTGTCCATATATGGAAGAGAGCTCCACTTTCTCCTGACTGTCGGGGCTATCCCGTGTCGGCATCTTTCCTGCTCTGTGTGTGTGTGTGTGACAGGGAGAGGGAGAGGAAAAAGAGCGAGCCGGTTTACCTTACAAGGCAGACGGACCTGGCCGTCGCCTCACATGTTTACAGGAGCTCGCCGTGACTCACCTTTCTTTTCTGAATGGCTGAGCGTCTCTTGTGCTGGCAGAAACTTTGCAGCGAATACTTTCATTTCATTTAACTTTCTTTATACTTTTACTCCACCACATTTCAGAGGCGAATGTTTGCACTTTTTACTCAGCCACACTTATTTGACAACTTTAGTTACTTTGCAGAAACGGATTATTAATATAAAATATAAATCAACTGATAAATGTATTTGAGTAAACATGAGACTTGTCTGATCCCAGCACAAAAAAAGTAGTTCAAATGAGCTCCATCTTTAACAGCTAAAACGTTAAAGTGATGAACACATGAATCCATTAAATATTATAATCCAACAGTAGATTATACGTCATCCTGAAACGAGCCATTCTGCGTGACGGCTGCTTTTACTTTAAAGTTACAAGCAGTGAGATTTTGAAGAGAGTGGATTGAATATTTGAACAATTATGCTATTATGGTGGAGTGGAGGCCGATGCCCTGTCAGATACTCTTCTCTGATTGGTTGTTTTGATTCGGCCGTGGTGGATTCTTGTCAGGTGACCTCAGACGCAGCAGGTGGAGCCAAAGGAGCCTGATGTAATTTGAGGCTAATACTAAAGTACTTTTTTATACAAAACTTTTACTTGTAATGTATTTCTGCACTGTTAAACTGCTTCTTTTACTTTTACTTTTACTTCCTCCTTGAAAATCTTGGTACTTCTTTCCTCACTGGCACTAGCACAGGATAGAGGAGCTCAATAAAGGCTTGTATGTACAGAAATCAGAGGTGGAAGATGCATTCATATCTGTCACTCATTGGTTGAATGCAGTCTTAGTACAGAACAACATTTATTTTGAGTAAAAGACAAGTTTGAGGTACTTTTACTTTACTTGAGTACTTCAGTTTTATGCAGCTTTTATTCCACTACATCTCAGTTAAGTTACAATTTACATTGCACTGCATAAAGAGTACTTTTACTTTTACTTTTGAATGTTAAACTTTATTAGAGTATTTTCACACTGTAGTATCAGAACATTTACTGAAGTAAAAGATATGAATACTTCCTCCACTGCTGCCATTTTATGCTAATTTACACATCATACTCCTACTTCTCTACCACTAAGTACTTACATACTCTTACTTAAGTAAATTACCAACAAAAACGTACTGAAGTATCAAAAATAATAGGCTATGTCAATATTTTGCTTTGCTATGTTTCTGGATTAATATTACTGCCATTGTAACTACTTTATATACTAATCAATTTAATAACAGCTTGGACATGAATACATTTTTCCAGCTGATGCAAGGAGGGTTTAAATAATTTATTTAACTTAAGAGGGAGGCAGGTAAAGGAACACATAATCCTAATGATTATCAGGGAAACTCAAAATCACCAAATACGGGGATGCACAGGAAGGGTATGAAAAATAGTAATCTGAAAAGTAACTAAAGAGTAAAAATAACAATATGTACCTCTGAGATGTGGTGGAGTAGAAATATAAAGCTGCATAACAATGGAAATACTCAAGTAAAGCATAAATTTCCTAAGTTATCATAAGTGCAGAGCTTGAGTAAATATACTTTCCGCCTGTAGGTACTAATAGATGTAATCAGTAACGCGTTACACTCGCTGAATGCAGATTACAGTCAGCATGTTTGGATCAACCTATGCAGTCAACCTTGGATATAAAGCCCCCGCACTGACAGGCGAGGCGGCCAATCAGCTTCGAGGGGGGCGGTACCTGTGAGCCTCAGGCGACCAATCAGAGGCGTCGGTCGGTCATCGATTCAATTCGTCTGAGGCAAAGTTTTTTTTTTTAATTCTTGTCGCTCTCCGACAGTAGACCTGCCTCCTACACACAGCCTGCCCACCGCCGAGCGCTCCTGCTGGGCCAGGGAAAAAAAACTAGAGCACAGATAGAGGAAGAAAAAGAGGCAGAGAGTTGGAGAGAGAGAGAGAGAGAGAGAGAGAGAGAGAGAGAGAGAGAGAGAGAGAGAGAGAGAGAGGAAGAGGAGGAGGAGGACTGTTAATTTCATCCACACACCGTCTTGAATGCGTGGCGGAGAGTAGAGCTGGAAAACAGGACCGAGGGACAGACAGACAGACAGACAGATAGATCCTCTTCATATATAAACACACCGTCAGCCCGTGTGTGTGTGTGTGTACATATTCTATAAATAGAAATAGATATTATATATAAAGCTGTATAGGTAGGCGCGTAATATGGATCATTATGATGGAGACGATGGCTACATGCACCAAGAGGATGACTGGGACCGGGACCTGCTCCTGGATCCTGCATGGGAGAAGCAGCAGAGGAAGGTGAGACATGACGGCGTGCGGAGGTGCAGGAGGAAGTGTGTGTGTGTGTGTGTGTGGAGGTAATGTCGGAGGAAGAGGACCGGCAGCTGCTTGCTTTAATGACCGAGGCTCATCACCGATCACCTGTGATCCCCCCCCTCTCTCTCTCTCTCTCTCTTTACCTACCTGTCTGTCTGTCTGCTACACTTTTTTTACCCGGACTCAAACTTTTCTCGCCTCTCGCACACATCCTGTCTTGTGAAACATCCTCAGTTAAACGTTGTCTTTGCAGCAGCACAGAGGAAGAGAGGGGGAGGGGGGATTTGGAGGTGGTGGTGGTGGTAGGGGGGGCATTGAGGGTAGTTAAGTGGGGCAGAAAAACAATTATGGGACAGGGCGCCCACCTTTCCAGCGCAACAGATGTCAGCCATGCGCCCGGCTGCAGATGGTGTGTGAGCGGCCCCCTCCTGTCATCTGGTGTATGATGAGACGTGGATTAGGCCGTGTGTGTGTGTGAGGAGGAGGGATGTGTGTGTGTGTGTGTGTGTGTTTGTGGGGTGGGGGGGTTAATAACTGACCGCGTCTCAGTTTTGCGCCTCTTTACGCGCGGATCTTGGACACGTTTGAGCCACGTAAACGAGGCTTTGCTTTGCTGCATGTGAAGGCCACAGTTTGTTGAGTTGCTTCACTCATCCCTACATGTCTGGGTAGATCTTCACTCCTCCACCCTTCCTCCTTCTCCTTCTTCCTCCCTCTCTGGATGAACGTGAGCTCCTGCGCGCACTCACCTCCTTTTTTTATTAATACAACAAAGCGCGCACATGATCTCCAAAAAAAAACTGATCCACAACAGCTTTCTTCCTCTTCTTCCTCCTCCTCCTGCAGACAGAGTATGAATGACCCTGTTTCGAGAAGGGGTGGTAACTTTTCCTCGCCGCTGCTCGTACTTTTTCCTCCGCTTTGAAAAACGGGGAGGAAAAAGCGCTGTGGAATCTGAGTAAGCGCTGCGGTTTGGGCTGGGCCTGCATGGGAGCGAGCCTGCCCAAAAATGGTAATAATCGGCCCCTCTCGCTGCTGTTGGAAAACTTTTTCCCCCCACAAGTTTCTTTTCTCGCACTGCGAAGCTCTCTAGTTTCCTGGATTATGTCATCATCGGCAGGCTGCTACCGGTTAGAGGGAAGAAAGGAGGTGGGGAGTTAAAAAAATGAAAAAAAAAGGTATGTTGGGCTGGTTTCAGGTCAGGTGTGAACAGCGTTCAGCCATCAGAAGACTCATGGCTTCTAATTTTTAAAGAAAAGCTCATGCATTAAAGAGTTTACACAGGCCAGAGGAAAGGAAGAGTTTAGTTCACACTGTAGTTCCTCCTCCAAGCTGGATCACACACAAAAAAAACAAAAATAAGGAGTCCATCATGGTGAAATACTTTCCCCTGATGACCTGCACATTTCTGCGCCTGCATGGCCCCCATCGATCTAATCACCGTCCTGCAGGAGAGCGGGAATGTTTTATTCATCTGCTCGTCTCCACAGAGAGCTGATAAGTGGCGATGTTGAGATCTGGCTAGACGCTCGCACAGTTAACAGGATGAAGGAGGGGGTGGTGGAGGGGGTGAGGTGACAGCAGCCCCCCCAGCCTCGGTGCAGGGTCGAGTGCAGTTAACCGTCACGCTCACACTCACGTTCATGTGTGCACGCTCAAAACACACACACACCGCCCCAGAGCCCCTCCACAAGGTTTCTGCAATCAGGCAGGCCGCTGATGAGCTGATGATGTAGAGGCCTATCATGTCTGAGGGTTGTTTCCCCCAACGAGAAAACACATTCTTATTATGTAGATGTTCAAATTTCTGACCTGTTTAGTGAGTCAAACGGCGTCTCGGAGGCTCCTCCATCAGCCCCGCGAGAGACGTTGGCTCATCTAGACGAGATACAAGTGTTGGAAAGTGAGAGACAGAGCGAATGTGGAGAAAAATAAGAAGGAAACTGTCATCATCATGCAGTCATACGTGTACAACTGGAGCTGTAACAGTGTGCTTCCCCGTGTGCTGTTTTTACTTCTCCACAGCCCGGGGACAGTCATTTGTTTGTCTAGAAGTGATAATTGGACAGCAAACATTTTACCACCACAGAAATCCTGTTTGGCTCCCAGAGACTTCAAAAAATGTTAAACAGGAGTGTTGAAGTCTCTTAAATTGGGACAAAAATAGAAAAAAACAGTGACAAAGTACATATTGCGCAGGTGAGGACTTTTTTTTGGGGTCTGGTTGTATTTTGCAATCCTCTTTGACGCACAAGGCGCCTGCATGTCAGAGAGTGCCTAAAATATTTGGAGTCCGATGCAAGTCTTAACCTGACCCCCAGGTAAAAAGGGCGCTGGTATCTTCTTATCTTGGAATCTTAATGCCTTTACAGATCCAGGTGTCCCAGGTACGCGGCGCCAGATGTTACTTAAAGCTGCAGCTTCCCACATACTTTCACCCGACTTCTCTTCATATATTGTTAGTCTGTTAAACAAACAAACAAAGGCCACACGCACCTCATCTGTTTTTCCATCTTTAACTTTTTTTTTTATATTCTGTCGTGCTCGTAGCTGGGAGGTGGAGTTCAGGTGTTGACTTGTCGCTAATTTGTCCAGGTTTGTCCTTATAAGGACATAAGCTGCAGTACCTTGGAGCGCTCCCGCCTCCCACTTCCCATCTCCCACACCCCAACCTCTGCGCTCCCAAACACTCCCAACACACACCCACATTCCCCCGCGCAGACTGTGCAAGTCAGGTCACAGATAAGACTGACTGATTCCAAGATTTGTTCACATTTACACCCCCCAAAAAAAACCTTTGATTGACTTTAATGACAGACTCCCTAACTGAGAATGTCTCTTACGTACTGTGGAGAAAAAAAGCTTATTTATGAGACATCTGGTGTGTCTTGATATAACCCAGTGATCTTTTTTTTTTTTTTTTTTTTGGGTGTAATCAAGGTCTGGATGAGCAGCCGCCACGCTTTGGTTTATACATTTCACCGAATCATGACGAAGCCTCGATGAATCCAGAGGGGCTGTGCTGAAACTTGTCCTTTTGGGCAACAGATACGCAGGAAGTGCCCACTAAGCGAATCAGCCATATCAGTCATCAGACTTGTCACCACTTTACACTCCCAACTTTGACTAATCAGCAGCAGCTGGGCGGGGCTGTTGACCTGAGGCGTCCAAAACACAGCGTCCTTACCAGCTTTACAGCAAACTGACGTTTCACCGCTGAAAATAACCCCAAATGAAACTGCACAGAGAGGTGTTTTTCAAGGAGGAAGTCAAACATGTAGGATTTGAATTTTTTTAAATGGCAGTATTTGATGAGTTTCAAAGGTTCAGGAAACTGACTCAACGCATGAATGAGCGTGTGACGTCGCAGTTCGAGTAAGGCCGAAAATGAGTTTTGTTCCTCGACCGCAGCTGTCGGCCGGATTGCATAATAGGATGTGTAATGTCAGCTCTGGCCACCTCGCAAAATGCTTCCTGTCATCAGATTCCTCTGTTCCCATGATGCACCTTGCACATGGCCCTCGTTGAACAAAAGCAGAAGAGCGTCACAGACCGACGGTGACAAAGCAGGGAATGTCAAAAGAGTGAATTCCCCTCTATATCTCTATCTGTGTGTGTGTGACAGCCGGCTCTGCTCTCCACCCTGATAAAGGCGTTATGTGCTGAAATGTTGCTTCTTTTCACTACATAAAACATGAGCGCGCTGAAGAGTGTGCCGCTTTTTGTCCTCTCCATATTCAGTAAACCGCCTTGTCATGTGATGTTTTCTTTTCCCTCCTGCAGCCTGAACAGCGAGCTCCTGATTAAACTCACAAGCAGTTATGATCATGCGAGCACTGTGCACTGAGGTAGTTGTGAGGTATTTTTAGCTACTAAAATGAAATTTTGCATGATTTAAGTGGAGTCATGTAACCATCTGCAGGTCATCAGTTCAGATCCACTGTGAAAGTTGAGGAAATGCAGCAATGGCACAAACCTGAAAACCTCTTGAAAACAGATCAAAGATATTTCTATTCAACGTTAGGCATTAGAAATAGATCAAGAACGTAGCTTTCCTGGGCTCATATCTGTCCTTGAGGAGAGCAGTAAGCCCTCAGTTGCTCAGATATGGTCACTCTTTGGCCTAGAAGTCTGTATTTCTTTATGGTACATGCTCCTTTTCAAACCTTTCACCCATAAAGGCAATATTTTTAACATTTTGAGAAATACACTCATATGCTTTCTTGCCAAGATTTAGATGAAAAAATCAATACTACTTTCACGTCTGAATGCTAAATATAAACTTACAGACAGGAGATGGATTGCTTAGTTTAGCACCCCTGAAGCTCTGATAGAAGTCAATGAAGCTGGTCACATAATATCACCCTGTTATTTCCAGTCTTTATGCTAAGCCAAGCTAACTGGCTGCTTCAGATTTAACAGGCAGGTATGAGAGAGAGGTATCAAAGTTCTCTTCCAGATTCACCAACGCCACCTCTGTCTCATCCGAAGACGCTTCGGGGAAATGAGCAACCTTCTGTCTGTTTCTCGGCAGTAGACGGCTCGGCGGCCATCCCTCGAGCGCTTAGTCATCTGTCAGGCTGCTCGTTCTCCATGAAACCGAGAGAAGCGAGCAAATTGAAAAAGATATCTTAGCAGAGGTCTTGGATGCTGCTCGTGGGTGCTGATGATCCTGCGTCCGCTCGCTGTCGTGTTTAATGCAGCAGAGCCGTAAATTCCCAGCAGGGAGGTGGCGGGGACTCCGGGCGGACCGATCATCTCGACCCGGTCACGCCGTCGGGGGCGCCGCCTCGTTTGTCCTGATTGATGGGGTCACAGGCTGACACCCCAGCTGAGGGGCCTGTGAGCATCCACTCGTCCCATCGAAGGATTTTTTTATGCGCGTTCTTCAACTCAGCGGGGCCAAAAGATTTGGGATTTTTTAAATAAATATATTTCATTCAGGACTGTCCACTGAAGATGCAGCTCTTCATATTTTTCATGCAAACTAATTCATTTATTTACCACGGAAGCAATTAAACTTCACATCATTTAAACACGATTAATTAAGGTTGAGCTCATCATCAAGACACAAATGGTTGCTGCTGAAAATGTGTCTTATTTCAACAACAAATCCAAAACATTGGAAGTGCCAGTGTACAGACAGTGTTTGAACCAACGTAATCCAACACTGCTGAATATATTTATCCATTTTTTTATTAAAAACATGAACATTTCTGGGTGATTCCCAACTTTTTAACATGTTTTCTTCACTGCCGTTGCTCCGGTTGTCCCATTTGGGATTCGAACCCACGAGCCGCCTCCAGTGAGCTCGTCTACTTTTCCACCCACGTCTCTCCTCGTCCCAGCTCCCTTCCTCATTTATTTTCTCCCTGGCTGTAAGCCGATCCGGCGTGAACACGGCCAGGGTTTGATCGAGCACGTTTCATAATTAACCGAAACATCTAGTTATCTGCTGTTAATGAGAAGCTTTAGGTCTGGAGGAAACCATCTACTCTTTATAGCCTGGAGCTCCTGGCTTGATGTATGGCGTGTCAGAAGATACTGACCTGTGTCTAATGACTCTTACATAACCCGACTCCACGTCTCGGGGAGGGGTATTGTTCTCCACCACAGCGTACTGAGGCTCTTGCTGGAGAGCTGGTGGCAACGTTTACCCAAGAAAAGTCAATGGGACAGCTCACACAGACTGATCATGTGGAGACACTTTTTGTTAACAAGCTAATTAGACTTCTGTACGTGCTTGTGGTGTGGAAATATGGATGGCAACATATGTGACGTGCCATAACAGCTAATAGATAATTTGGTGCAGAAACTCATAGTTTTTTTATAATTGATTATATTATAAAGACCTCAGCATTTTTGCATGATGATGTTTAGCTCAAGTGTTAAAGCAGGGCCTCACAGTTCTTTTCGCAGAGCTGTAGATTTTTAGCCTTGTTAGAAAATAAAATAAACTTAAAATAATTGACGATGAGCTACATCCCAGACTTACCAAAATGTCTGCCATTGGTCGTAAATTTATCCTACTTATATTCAAATAAGTTGTTTTCCACAACTTTTCAGCCTTGTTCTGTTTGAATATTGGCGGACTGCATCTCCTCTGTGTTTTGCAGAACAACATTTTTTGGTCCACCACCCGTTTCGGTGCCAGTGATTGAGAAAGCAGGTCCCAGCTCTATAAGGGAGACGGATGAACCTTAAACTAAAACGCCTCGTCCTTTCTCGCTCTGGAAAACATTTTCATGCTCAAGTTGCTGCTCTCATCCCCGAACAGTTTCTCCTTTATTTGTTTCAGGAAGGTGAAAGCTAATTCTTCCTCATCAAGCGGCACGCTGCTTCCGGCTTTTTTTTTTTTTAAAAGAATTCACTGTTTGAAAAGTCAAATGTGAGCAATTACCAGGCTCTTATCTGAGCAGCTCCCAAATGCCAGCGCCCTGATGCAAATTCTTGCATAGCTTATTTTCTCAGGCTCATGCTCCAAATTTAGAAATGTACATAGAAACCAGCTCCAAGCTCTTGGTTATAGGCCATTAAAACAGTTTCAAGCCAATTGTGCAATGAATTTTAACAACTTTATTGTGAGGGTTTGGATAAGTTGGACTCCTTTGTTCATACTTCGCAGTTCATCCCGCGCTGGCTGGAGTTTAGCGTTATATTTGCAGCTCAGTGGCAGATTTGTGTCTCCAGACGGCGAGCTTTCTGGATTCCACATCCACCATGGGATTTGGGGTCAAGGTGCATTTCCTGTGGAGCAAAGAGCGCAGAGCAAAAAAACCTGCTCAATGCTCGAGCACGTCTGGAACCACTACGCACTTGCGGTCACATGTCTTCAATAGCATACGACCCAGGGGGTGGCGGGGGGGGGGGGGGGGGGGGGGTTCTCAACGATCCCTCTTCCCTTTTCCAAGAAACTTTCCCGCACCAAACGGGAAAGAGCTAACCGGGTCTTTCCT
>JBAJHX010000115.1:4343292-4395644 GCA_037176925.1 Amniataba percoides
CCCCCCCCCCCCCCCCCCCCCCCCCCCCCCCCCCCCCCCCCCCCCCCCCCCCCCCCCCCCCCCCCCCCACAAACCATCCGTCTGCATGTTTCCAAGGAATTTTCCTGCACCACATGGGAAGGATGTAGCCGGGTCTTTCCTCCGCTAATGCTATTAATCAAACCACATGCATTCTCAAGTGCATGTGCTCCCAGCGAAGCCTCTCTTTGAAGCAGAAGGGTTGGGGTGGGGGTGGGGGGGTCATACTGTACCATACTCTGTGTGAGTGTAAGCCTCCTCACAGGAGCAGCTGCAGCGCGTCTCTTATAAGTGAAAGCAGCTTTGAGTAAACAGATACTGTGGTAAAAGCAGGAAGGCACACCTTTCCATTCAGTAGCTGTGTGGGTGGAGCACCGAGGGGGGAGGAGAGGAGGACGGAGGAAGGGGGGGGCAGCGAGTGGAAGACGAGGCTGACACAGAGGAGCTTTCAGGTCTCTGCACAAAGACGGCGTGTTCAGGAGGCCGTCCTTTGTCACATTGTCAACCTGCAGTCAATAATTTATCATCGCCGGCCAGCTCGGCTATCGGGTGACTCTTTACTCTTTGAGTCGCCTCAGGGAGCTTCCCCCACTCGACATACTCATTAACATCCACCGGCATGAAATGTAATCCATTACTTTTCCATTTTAAGTAATGACATAGCTAATTGCTCAACAGGAGAGTGAGGTGACCACACATCACATCATCTGTATCTAAAGTGAAAGTTGGAACATTTTGGGATTTCTTTCCTACAGACGGCAGCGGCTTATCTTAGCTTAGCATAAAGACTGGAAACAGAGGGAAACAGCTAGCCTCAGTTATCCTGCATCTTTGCATCCCTAAAAGTTGCCTCCAGAAAGTTTACTGGTCCCACAGAAGAAACAATCTGGGATGTAACTCCACATAAATCAACCTGGTTTCATGCAGATTAATGAAGCGCTGGTAGGCAGGTTTACTTTTTTTACTCTATTAGTTACTCATGGACAGAGCCAGTCCAGCTGTTTGTCTTGTTTCCAGATGTTATGCTGCTGTTGTTGTTGTGTGCTGTTGACAGATTTGAGATGGGTCTTGTTTTCCTTATCTACATCTCAGCGAGAAAGCAAATGAGCCCATGTGTTTACTGTCCACCACCATAATGTCATCCTCTGTTCTCCTCACACGGCCTTTAACTTTAACTTTAACTCCCAGGATGTTTCTAACCACTTACTTAGCAATCAGGCGATGAACACAAGTAGTTAATGTGTAAATATGCTATATGTGGAGTTACATGAAATTGTAGTTTCTCTTCTCGCACCAACTATCCAGCTCTTCCTCTGCTGTTTACCCAAAATCAGCCACTGCCGCTTCTTATCGACGCATCACTTCCAGAGAGTTTTTTCCCCGCAGACAAGCGTAGTTGACTTTGGAAGTATATGAACTGCAGGAGCTTCAATGATTGGGACTAAGTAGTGGAGGTTAAGAGTCTTTTATGTTATGGCAAATGGAGTGATGGAGTGAAAACATTAAGGTCGAGTAAGTAATGATCAGCCATCTATCGATCCATCTATCTTTCGACCCCTCTTGTGCACAGTGTGACTGAGTGGGTGGCAATGAGTTTGAGGAAAAAAGTTTTTGCCACGCTTTAGCCTGAGCCCTTGACGCGTTGAAGTCTCCCTCAGGCCTTATCAGAAAGCCTGTCTTCCGCTGCCGGGCGGCGGTGCGTCACTCTTATTTGCTCTGCGTGTAATAAATCACAGAGTGCGCCATTTGAACAAATGAAGACAGGATGTTTCTTTGGGTTTTATTTACACTGCAGGCAATTAAGTCTAATTCAGAGGGAGTTGAAGTCGGCGCGGTGAGTCAGCCTTCCTCGGTGGCCCATGTTACGGGCGAGGAGTGAGTAACAAATCTGACGGTTCAAGCCGTGGCACACAAAGAGGAGATAAAGCAAATGTTCCCGTGGACCTGGGATGATGATAATGTTGGAAATAAATCGATCCATCAGTCTGTGTTAGTGAGTCCTTGGGAAGAGAGTGTTCTGATGAAACTCGAGTCCAGAGGCTATTTGTTCTCCTGCACTCTTGCACTGCTCTAAAGTGGGACAAGTATCGAGCGTCTGAATTTCAATCAGTGGCCGATATTGATCGTCTCGCCCGCCGCCGCTCACGGTCAGTTGAAGCGGACTGAGCGTGGGGGCGAGTTGCTTTTCGTGTTAAATCCCGCAGCAGCAACGACAACTGACCGACATTTCTTTTCCCCGCACTACTTTCCCCCCTCCCCTCCCTCGTCTTTGTTTCCCGGTGCTGCAGGAGAAAGGCTGCGTGCTCCCGGCGTCACTTCGTTGGCGACGGTAAACAACAGCAGCCACTGTGAAGTGCTCGCGGCGGATCTCATTACAAGTTGTAACAGACACCTCCCCTCGACGGCCCCACCCCTGGTTGCACAGAACAAGGGGGGAGCCGGCCTGCTACTCGTCGGTGTTTTGCTGAGAGCCCTTGGCAGAGCGGCGGGGCAGCGGAGAGGTCTGATCCGTGTGAAGTGCTGGCAGGTGCTGCAGCTGGTGGACGGACGCAGACAGACAGACAGACAGAGGGAGGGTGAAAACAGCAGCTGATTGTGCAGTCAATCTGTAGACGTGGTCACATAGAAGATATTGATGTTCAAAGGCTGAGATGAGCTCTGCAAAGAACAGATGTGTGTGTCCTCCTGTTTGCACGGGCCTCCCTCTTATTTTTCATCTCTGTCTGACTTCACCATGAACCATTTCTTCTTTTTCTTGCCCATCATAATTACAACCTCCGTGACCTTCCGGAGATCGAGGAAAAGCCAGAGAAAATACATCAGAAGCCCACAAGATTTTTCTTTGTCCAGCAGAAAATACATTTTTCTCCCTTCAAAGCCTAATGTTATGTTACTGCTATGGTCAGGTCCTATGTGGGCGAAGCTCTTACAGCTGATACCCTGCAGCGTATTCTTCACAGTCTGTGGACATGAATAATATAAATGACACAATATTCCACAATATTCCTCTTCACCTGTGACGCTCCTGTTCCTCCTTGAAAATTTGGCCAGCTGAGCCAAGTGAAGCGGACTGCCTCCTTTATGATATTCTTCACTGTCCTTCTGACCAAGTGCAAGACAAAGAAATGATCCTCCTCAATGTATTGGCACCTTAAACTATATTAAGATTCGGCATCAGTTGATTTTAAAAAGTAATAATTTTCTTTGAGACATCTTGTCCAGAAGTTGAATTTCAGTGTCATCTTGGCATTATCTGCTGTTTTTTTTCTTCTTTTGGTGCAGGAAGTTGCAGTTTCCAGCACTGTGATGTGTCTGTATAGCAGGATAAAATATTGCGACGCAGCCTGTCTGCTCTTCCACTCAGCGAGCTGGCATCGTGCCCTTTTATTAACGATTTCTTTTTGTGACATAAATACATTTCTCTGAATGGATGTTTCACGCGGAGGTCAGAGCGAGTCAAGTGGCCGCTGGAGCTCGGCCAAACAGACCTGGTAGCTTGTGATCACGGTTTCTGTTCATGTTTTGGTGTTTTACCTGGCCTTTCTTTTATGCCCATCTCTCCTGAAACCGGCTTGCATGTCTGGTTTATTTGTTGAACTGAGAGCGTTCCCACTTCTCTCTTTGACTCACATGTGGAAGTGACGATCGGGAAGCATTAATTTTGTGCATTCGGTTCTCGAAAGGATCCCACGTATAAACAACACCAAGGCAAAAGCAACAAAAGGCTGCGCTCCGCACCCCCGCATCACTCATGACAAACAAGACATGTAGAAACAAAGAGCCATATGTCAACGTATGATAAAGATGTGCATTCAAAACAAATACAAATGATAGAATTTTTTTTGTTGTTGAAATAGGAATTGAATTTTGCTGCAAAAACTTGAAGGACCTTCTGTTCTTGTTGGCCTAAAACTAGAAGTAACTGCACTTCTTTCCATTTGCAAGCTACTAAATAAACCTTGTGGAGAAATACATTTATACATTACATAAATACATTTGTGCCAGCTAACATATAGACCAAACTGGCTGTGAGTTTGATGTTTGTTTATGAGCTTTTATTCTTTATAAATGTTACAAAAGCTATATTTTATTTGGGATGAATAATTTAAAGTGATGTTTGTTGTCTTTTTACCACAGTGGCATAAAGCTGTTTCCTCTTTATCGTCTGATATTTCTCTGGTCAGACGCTGTGAACTGAGCTTTTGCTTTTGGCGGTGGACCCAAACATAAAAAGTTTGTGGGAACGTCTGTAAAAACATTGGAAATGATCAGAAGGAAATCTAAATGTGGTTTTCAAAATCTGATCTAACAAAAAATATATATTTTTAAAGCTTTTTTTCCCTCTCATAATCAGAATTTCAACATTTCTTTTTATTCTGAGTTGAATCAGAGAAGTTCAGGTTTGTTGAAACTAAATAATAATGAAAGTAGAAATAGATACAGCCAATTGATTAACAAGTTATTCTTCCTTTTTCACTTTACCGCAGAGAGTTCTACTGATTTCTCATTTTCTCGTTAATGTAATCATATTAGAGAAGTTCATATGTTGACCAATAATTGGCCAAGTTTCTGTTTGTCAGCTTGTGGATGGAGATCAGTCAGCGAGTCCAGTTCAAATGTAATAAAAAAGGGGTAAAGTAAAAACTCTTACATGTTTATTTGAATTCAGTAAGAGCTGACCATTCATCTGTATGAAGCAGGACATGAAACAATAGAAAGAAGAAGTGAGAAACCACTAATGGATTTGATGAGTCATACATGTGAATGGGGCATCATTTATTTTTAATTTGCTAAAGAAATTATGATGCACTGAGGTGTCTTGGTATAGGAAAATAATTACAGCTTCTCAGTTTTGATGCTGAGAATAGATATATATTGTCCTGATATACAATTTTTAATGGACGCTTGTTAGCCAATGAGAAACCTTGGTATAAAAAGTGTCTTTGTTTTTGTACATAATAGAAAATGTTGTATCTATCTGGTGGATAGAAATTAAGCACACACTATATGTACAATGGCCTCAACAGGACACGTACAGTACGGCTGAAGTGTAGATGTGTTGAAAGCGTCCTTTGTTCGTGTGCAGCGTGGCTCCTCCCAGCTCAGCATTTCTCTGAGTCAGGTGACGGTCAGCAGAGCAAAAACGCTGCTCCGGCACAAACCAGCGCCGCGACCGAGCCCGAGCCGCACACTTCCCATCACACGACCGCTGCGGGCACACCGAGCAGGAGCTGACTCATGACTACTGTGTTGTGAGTGGGGCGAAGCGGGCCACTGTGCTTCCCATCACACTGTTTAGATTGGCGTCTGACTGTAGTCAGAGAGCACAGCAGCTCAGGCATGACTCAGGAGTTATGTTTGTGCTGAGTCGCTGTGATAACAACGTTATTCCTGTTGAGCGAAGAAGAAATGTCTTTTCACTTTTGCAGTGTAGGAAAATATCTATTTTAAATAACGCTCTTTTGAAATGTCATGATGCTTTGTGGAACATCCAATAAACATTTTAATTTAACTTAAACTTTCTTTCTAATTTACTTTAAGTATATAAAATATGAATATCATCTGCCTCTTTACTTGGTTAATAATATTGCAATAAAATGTCTATGTAGGTGGTGTGTCATTTCTACCCTGTTACTGAATAGAGCTCTATGCACACAGTCCTCCATGTTTGTTTAAGTACCATAAAGCTGAGCTGTAGCTTCAGTTTGGACACAGACAGTACAGAGGGCCGGATCCTCTACAGACGGGCCTTTGTGCGGCGGGACGCTCCGGCTTCGAGCCGGCGAAGCGCGGAGATACATGTTCACGCTGGGCCTTTCAATGACTTGTCGCTCAGCATGGCCTCTCTGATGCCTGCGCTCCATTTGAATAGCATCTGCACACGGATTTGCATCCAATTTGTGTGCTGTGAGATCATCCGAAGTGCTACATCTTCTTATCAACTTGTGCGCTCAGTTAGACATGTGTCAGGACGTGGGCATGCTTTTTGTTCGCACCAAATATGGAAGCTTAATGGAAGAGATGTGACATCAGGGAAGCAGGAAAATCCATGACAGCTTTCGTAGATTAGACAAAAGTAAAATAAGGCTTTAAAAAGTTTCTTGTTTTTAGATGAATGGGTCGCTTTATGAAAATTTTGTTTTACTCCGACGAGCATTGGAGTTAAGTTTCAATAACACAATGTAAAGTTTCAAAACTGATTTATTGAAGTATTATCATCAAAATGTCCCCTAAGTATCAAATATAAAAGTATTCATCATGCAAAATCCCCCCTTTGTTCTGTTATAATCTGTAATGTTATTGGATTATTATCATCGATGTATTCATTTGTTAATAGCTGATTGACCAGAACTCATTTTTACTGCTTCATCTACTGTTGGATAAATCTGTAATATTTGAGTCCAGTTTTATTAGCTGATCATAAGTTTCGTATGTGCCACTTTAATGTGAAAAGTAACAAGTAGCCATCAACTATAACAGTATTTGTGTAAATTGTATTTAGTTCCATCCGTTTTATAATCACATCTTTCCACATATGACGGATGTTTGATCCAGCAGCAGTTTCAGACTCGAACTTGAAATCCTTGAATTCCACCAAACCACCCCTTGAAAGTCATTGAATGTAATGTCCAGGTGACCGTCAGTGGATATGACGTGGCGACCTCTCGCTGTCACAGACGTTTTTGTGGTTGTGAACTTGTGCTGCGTGGGGCGTGTGTGATCGTGCATGTGTAAGCTGACATGTTGGATCCCAGCGAGTGCTTGGGGAGGGGGGGGGCTTGTGGACGTGGATTTTTAAGAGCCTCAGCGCGGCAAGGCTGTTTGTTTGTGGGTTTCCAGGCCTTTTGTGGTCGTCATAGCAACCGCCCAGTGTTAGGTGCTCTGCGGCATTTTCACAGACGAGCCACTCTTTGTTAAATGAACTCGGCTGAGGAAAGAGCTACTACCACTCTTTGACTTCTCATCGTAACACACACACACACACACACACACACACACACACACACACACATGAATATGCATCAGGGCTGCTCTGGGCCACAAGAGAGTAAATATCAGTGGACTCGTCAACAATGGCTGCCATTCTTTGTCAATCTGCACTTTCTGGCCAGCTCACTGCTCCATCAGCACGCGCTCTGACTCTGGAGAGTGTGTGCATGCGTGTGTGCAAGTGCACGTGCTGAAGTATATTTGCTTGCATCTATATTGTGTGTGTGCGTCTTGAATTAGTGGCAAAACTATATGCAGACTGGGCGTATGTGTGTTTTTGTGTCGGCATATTTTTTGGTTCATCGTTCACGCTCCACGCACTGGCCCTCGTGTGCATGTGTGTGCTGAAGCAGCAGCCGAGGCGATAGATAAGTGTAATGGGGAGACTGTGCTGAGTCGGCAGTTCTCAGTAACAGCCTGTTTGAGTGCCTGGTTGGATGGATGCTGCACCTGAGAGACTGTCGCACTCCATCAGGGCTGCAGGCTGGAAAGAGCACTTCCTCTTCTGTGGTGGGCGAGGAGGGGTGGACGCTGCTGTGGGACACTGGGTTGTTTAGTGTGTGTGTGTGTGTAAGAGAGAGAGAGAAAGTGTGTGAGACACAGACAAACTGCATAGTCTGATCTGAACTGAGATTACAGCAACAAACAAAGTAATTGTATATAATTGCCTATAATTTCATGCACATTTAATTCTTAATCAGCATCCACAGCATAGAGTAAGCTGGCAAATAATACAGAGCTGGAACAATTTGTTGATAATAATCGTTTTCATAATTTTTCAAGCAAAAATACCAAAAGATGTGATTATTTGAACAAATTTTCAATTTTTAATTTTGTTTATCTTCACAAACTGAATATCTTTGGAGTTTTGTTCTTGAAAACATTTGAGGATGCTCCTGTGGGCTCTGGGACAGCATGATGGGTGTTTTAGTTGATTAATCGAACAAATAATTGGCTCATCAGTAATGCAAATAAAACTTTACAGTTCTAACAGAAGTTTTGTTCTTAGGCTTGTTTGCCTTTCACATATTCACATAACTTCTGAGATATTATTTACCACTAGTGTATTGAGCAGCACGTTTTATTGAATTAAAAAAGGTTTAAAACACAGTTATATAAATGAAGGTATCATGAAAAGTATTGTTTTGACATCAGTAGGAAAACTTGGATATCTTACTGAACATAATATCTAAAAAATTTCAGCCCTTTTTGGAAAAAAAGTCAAATAGTTTCATGCTTATTGAACCAAATTTGTGGAAGAAACTGGATAAAAAGAGGAAAGTGAGAGAAAGGAAAGAGAGAGCTGTTAATCTTGACGGGTAAACAAGGGAAGGCAGTGCTGCGATTTTACCGTCAAGTGTCAGCTCAGCAAACCCAACCAGCTGCAGCGAGAGAGGAGAACAGTTCACCCAGTACATATCATCCTCATCCTCATCCACACACACACACACACACACACACACACACACACACACACACACACACACACACACACACACACTGTTTTTAGAGCCAGAGAAGTGTGTGTTTGTTGTGTGCGGGTAGTCAAGCTCTGTCCTGCAGTGAGCATTAGAGGAAGGAGACAGAGGGGGATGAATGATGACCTTTGACCCTTTCAGTGCACTCCCCTTGTTAGCTGGCAGGTCCCCAGACTTGTGTCTTTCCTGTGTTAGAGAGAGAGAGAGAGAGAGACAGGAGGGGAGAGGGAGACATATATTTCCCCTTCATCCCTCCAGCAGGTTGAGCAGGCAGAAAGGTCATATTGTTCCTGTCCATGACTCACTCTGAGCAGGATGGATGGAGCAGTGGCTCTTTTTATGCAGCGCCGTCGTGCTGTTCGTGCTCGAGTTGTAAATGTCTGCATGTCAGGGTGCCTCTGTGCACGTCAGCTGACCTCTTTCTGGTTATGTTTTGTTTGTTTGTCTCTGGGTCAGAAGTCCTGCAAAATTACCCTTTAACAAACACTGTGGGTGACTAAAAGGGTTCATTGTGTTTTTCAGTGTTGTCACTCTTCAATGTTACTTCTGTCCTCAATGGGACACCGTAGGTGATTCGTAGGAGTCCTTTTCCACTGATTTACTGGAAAATGCAGCAGTTTCTTGACACAAAGGTTGCTATTGTTACCCTTGTTATGTGATCGTATGTAGGAGATTTCCATTTAAACTATTGTCTAGTTTTCAGGAAGAAAATGACACATCAAAGTTCACAAAATGAAAGTGAAGGTGTCACCATCCAGACAATGAGATGACATTGTTAACAGACATCGACTCCTCTCTATGACTGTCTCGTCCATGCCACATATCTTTTGTGGAGCACTGTGCACTCCAGTAGAACACGGTTTTATGAAATTGGATGGTTCGAGGGCCAGCGCCGTCGAGACCATTTTCAGTCAGTCAGTGGCTCAAATTCACATTTCAGAGTTCACCAAAAACTGAACTCACTGCCAAAGATGATTGTGGATTTTCTCTGCATTTGTGATTGCATCCACTGAAAGCTCAGATTTCACAGAATATGATTAATTTTGGTTGGAATATCTGCAATTGTGCATTGTGTTATTATACAAAATCAGCACATATATTAAATGTCAGTGATGCTCTTGAAAAACAGGAATGTCACTCTTTCATTTCAGCTGTTCTGTCCTCTCTATACGTGCCCATGTTTATATCAGAGCCTTCATCATCTCCGTCTCTGGATGCGTACAGCACTCGCTCTGCTCTCTACCATCATTTCTCTCAGACTTTGCATCATGCCTCTCTGCTCTCTTGACTCCCACTCGACTGCTGAGATGGAATTTATGCTTTGAGTCTCCCGGCTTGCCAGATGCTCGGAGCCACAGCAGTCTGCAGAGCATCCAGACAGCAGCCTGGCCCTTCTCGCATGTTGGGCCTCCAAACTGAAGGCAGCAGTAACCTGAATCTTTTTCTGTTCGCTCTGCCAGACTTTCATAGTCAATCCTTATTCACCTCTAAATTTTTTTAATACATATATATTTCTGGATTATGTAGGTCGATTTTATTTTTAGATAAATCAGATTTCTTTCATATCTTTATGTATCAGTGACTCTGCCTTTCCAGTGCAGTGTGTTATTCTCTGTCCTGTTTCAGGCTCAGTCAAGCTGTAGTAGGTGTTAAAGTTTCAACAACTGATTGTTTTCAGGTGAATTTAAGATTTAATTATTGTCGTGGCAACACTGACAAACTCGTTGCCAATAGGATGTTGGAAAACCAATGTTATGTACCACATCTTCATGGAGAGAGACACATAAAGAGGGTGATTTGTTTCTAAAAAGCATATTTCACACCAGGCTACATTCAGCAATATTTGTACCATTTGGCCATAAAAAGTAGTACAATAATTGGTAATGAGAGAGTTGCTTCTGGTTAATGTCATCAAGACATTTGGTTGCTAATTTTTGTGTCAAACTTGTGTGAAACTTCTGTTTTGAGGCCTCAGGTTTGACATTTTATCTGTCGTCATCATTTTGCAGCCAGTGGATTTGTCCTCTGTTGGCCATCAGAAAAAATCCAGGTTAGAGGCATGTCCACAGTTTCTGAGACAAGAATGTGGATGACACACGGCAGCCAGTCGTAGCCACACCCTAAAGTGTATTCTGCTTTACTGTTTATTTTCACACTAAATAAGACCATAATTTATACAATAAACATTATGCTGTACTGAAGAAGACTTGAAACTAGCGATTGAGACCATGAAGTAATTAGAAAAATGTTTACTGAGGTAATAAATCAAGTGAAAAGAGGGGTCGTTTTCCTATAGACGTCAATACGACCGGACTTCTTTTTGCAACCATTTGCCCCCTGCTGGCCATCAGAAGGAATGCAGACATAAGACACCTCTGCACAGGCTTCACTTTTCAGACCTGGATGCAATGTCTACTCCTTTTATACAGGTCAAGCATGAAATTGTTTGGATAAGCGGTTGTTCAAAACCACAGGCCAAGTAAACCGCCACATTTCGAACGTGTGTTTTAAACAAATAAGTTGTGACCCTCATGCAGCCATTCAAATCCCCATTAGAAGAAACAAATGAGAAAAGTTCTTCCCTTCCCTTGTCATTTACCATCAATGCACCCTTGAGCAAGGCAGCTCTCCTGCCCTCCACAGCTGCCCCCTCCCCCAAGAAGATCAAATCAAAGCATGCTCTTGGTGAACCCGTCTGGTTAAACGCGATGCCCCGATCCAGCCCACATCAGGAAATCATCTGGAGGGAGTCTGAGAAGGAGGAAGGTGCTGTGGCTGTTAGCAGCTCTGTTTTCCTGGCACGAAAAAGTTTCCACCAGCACTTTCTGGCCCCCACGAGCCTCACCGAGACGAAGGCAGCAGCAGCAGCAAAAGACTTAACAGGAGAGAAACGACGCTCTTACCTCTGTGGGATTCACAGAGGCCCATACCCCTCCGCCCCAAACTCATCCAGACTTTATTCAGTCTCTGTGCAGCTCGAGCTGTGGGTGGTGTCACGGTTTTTATGTTGTAGATTTGATGCTAAAGTGAAACCTTTTTCTTTCCCTCTTAAACCTCCTCTTGGCTCCTTTCTCCTCCTTTGTTGAACGTTCTGGAGGAGACGCCGGAAAGATATTTTTCTTGCAATTCATCTGCCTGTTTTTTGGGGTTTTATATGAGAGGCCCTCCGGTACCCTGAGCTGGAGACTCGGGCTTAAGAAACTGGACGCGGTGTTGAAAACCGCCTTCCTGTGTCTCTGCCAGCAATATCTGCCTTTCCTCTCTCCCCGAGACTTGTCTGCCTGCCCGTGTGTTCGGATATGGCAGGAGCTCACTCTCATGAGCTGGCTTGTTTCAGTAAAAGGATTGTACTAATATGGAACTGGCAGAGAAGCAGGGAATATTTTCCTAACTGAGGTTGATTAATGGAGTGGGAGGGAGGGGAGAGGTGGAGAAAGGAGCAAGGAGGGAAGAAAGAAAACTGTACGTGATGGGTTTAAGGCTCCTTTACGTGTCGGGAAGCTGTTTTTATTGTCTGAATATGTTTTCTGATAGAAAAAGGTAAATGTTTTTATCATTAAAGACAGTCTCTGTAGTTACTCAACAGCAAAGGTTGAGTACACGATTATTTCACTCGAAGTTCATTTCCTGTTTTTTTGGGGGGGAGTTTTTATCTATGTCATGTTATAATAATAGATCTGCTGACATCAAGTTCAAGTTTATTTTCACCAGGAATTAAATTCTAAATCCAAGGCTCTCTCTGTTTACAACTCAACATCATAAAATGAAAACTAATTGACTATTATGATGGTCGACTAATTTTAAACATAACAGACAATCATAGTTTATAAAAGATGTCACAGACCTGTAAGCTTGGTCCATCCGTAAGTGGCATTTAAGTTAAATATTAACATTCAGATTTGACCCTGAAAGATTTGAAGATGTGCAGCACAAATCTTGATGCAACTTGTTTAATATCTCCAGAAACAGCTAGTAAGTTGACCTCAAAGTGAAAGTTTTTCCACCAATTTCCAAAGTAAAGAACTAACTTTCATGCACATTTTGACCTTTTCAGAAAAACACTTGCTGGTTTTCTTGCTGAGACGTAGATAGAAATAACTATCTCTTATAATTATAGATTAAGCTACTGCAAGTAACTAGTTAGCTTAGCATAAAGATGGAAACAGGCTCACTCTGTCTGGAGGTAACCTTTAACCTACCAACACCTCTCAATATCATTAATGAGCATAGTATTTATTGTTTAAAAACCAAAGTGGAAGGATTATGTCATTTTATGGCGCTTTTGTCCCAGATTGATAATTGACCGACTCTTTAAATCTTCTGGCCTCTCAAATGTTGAGATTTGTGGCTTTTCTGTGGTTTATAATATTGCAAAATATAAAAATGAGCAATAAAAAAATATCGCTGGGAGCTGTGGGAAATTGTGACGGGCCTTTTCATCACTTAAATGCAGATCATAAGTTCACTCTGAGCTCAGTATCCAGGTTGACGAGCTTCAGGTAGTCGGCTTGCTGAGCTTTGCACTTGGTGGTCACCGCGGGAAGAAATGTTGCTGGAACGACGCTGACTGGCAACTTTCCCTGAAACTGATGCGGAGCAGATTCCTCCCGCTCTTGACCCCTGTTGTTTTTACAGCCCGCCTCAGTTCTGGGAGGCTGAGACCAGAGAGAGGAGGCAGACGAGAGAAAAGAGGGCGAGGAGGAGGGGGGGGTTCAAAATTTACGACCCTCCAGTTCCTCCTGCACACACAGTCGGTCAGGCTTTCACTTTGCTCCGTTACACGACACTGAATCTGAAACAGACTGTGTTTAAGCCGCAGTAATGAGAGCGATTTTCACTGGCACGTCGCGGATGGTCTCCGGGACTCGGAGCAGACATGTTAACAGCTCACAGAGCTTCACAGCACATACGGTGCAGACACACATCGCACGAGGACAACACCATCACACATGGAGCCTGCAGAGATCATACACTGCACATGGCAAAGTGCCGCATTCTTCACAAAAACACACATGTAAGCTCGCTCTGATGCTTAAGGTAATGACGCCTCTCAAAGCACTCAGTGTACCCGCTGTTGAGCAGCTGTTTGTGATGTACAGTACATTGCATGCTGAGGTCTGTTTTGATGCCAGTTTCATTTCTGTGAGGAACAAGCCAAACCTACAGGAAATAAGCTGGGGTCAAGTTGAGATACACTCCAGTGAAGCACAACTGGGCTCCATTCATTTATAATAAATCCAAAACAGTGACACACGTGAACACTTTGTGGGTGTCCCACGCGTAGTCGTTTACAAGATACGCTATTTTGCACCCACCTTTCAGCAATTTTATAAATCTACTGTAAAAGATGGAGACTGATTACTCCACCGACTGCAGCTTCAGTAAACTTTGAAGTAAACAGCTTTGAAAAAAATGGAAAAAGTCTCACTGGTAATAAAGTCTCTGGAGAGAGTTTCTTGGACCAAATCTTGATTTGAGTTATTTAATATTGGGTTTTTTTCCAATTCTGATCTCAATATTTACTTAAATGTTGATTAATCATATATCTGATTCAGTGAAATAACAGCTCTGGCCTGCTAAATTTGGCACACTTTATGTCTGTATCCAAACACTGGTCTTTATCAGATAAAATTATTCACACAAACAAACGAAAGTTTTAATAGGATGTTCCTACTGCTGACATTTAAAGCCATCAGCTAAAGAGAAGATGTCTCACACTGTTGGATTTGTTGGAGCCACAAAGATATCCAGTCAACTCTGGAGAATCTGTGCATATTGCCAACTTCATTGTCTAAATACTGAGCTGCTCCCCGCCCAAATATATGCACACTCACAATTTTTACACCATCGGTCCCTAATTAGAGGAAATACAATACAAGCAGGTTGAGGTGGACAAAACACAGCAGAGTCCAGATCAGCAGAGGAATGCAACAGGTTTTCAGCAGTTCTCCAATCTGGACTTTGTCAAAAGTCATTCTTGTAAACGGAGGAAAGTCTAAAATGGTACAGACGTGGATGAATCTGGTAAAAGAAAGAAGTAATTTACAGTTCATAAAAAGATAACTGTGGATCTGTGTGTATATTTTATCTGAGCGTAAAGCTTCAATAGTATTTCTACCTCTTCTGTTGGTGATAAAAGTTTCAGCCCTTCGCTCAGGGAAAACCCAACGCCTGCAGGTTTCTTGAAACGATAGCAACCGATGAAAACAAAAAACTCTCACGGGGCCTTTTTCCTCTCATGGCTCCTTCATTAGTCCATCATAGCAACTACTTATGTCGTAGCTAACAGCAGCCAGTACCTTATGGATTTCATTCATAGTAAACTAAGCCCCGCCCACGTTAGTTAGTATTGTAACACTTTACATTTCAGTCAGGTTTGGTACACATTTTTATCAAAATAATGTGTGCTCAGTCATTTTATAAACAATGGGTCCCTGATTGTAAGACAAAGATGAGATGGTTGAAAACACTGTCGAAGAATTTTTAAGTTTTAGTGCCTGTTTTAGAAGAGTTAAACAGTCTTAAATATGGATGGGTACTTAAATAATTTGCTAAAAGTCTGAGGCTAAGGCTGCGTGTCCCAAGAAGAAAGTTAACATCCTTACCCGTTAATAATTCATATAGAGAAACTGGAAATATTGAAGTATTAGAAGTATAATAGGTGTGATACTGAGGCCTGTAGTAATTGTGCTTGTTTGTATTTTTTGCACAGTAAGTTTTCTCATTTGACCTTCATAAAAGAAAAGGCTTTTAGCAAGATGAATAATCAATGTTTTTTGGATAATCAGGAAATCTTGCTGGTGTCGCTGGAGTGTAAATGTGCCCAAATCCAATAATAGTATGGTTACTCAAAAAGAAAGTATCTGGAACTGGCTCCCTCAAACTCTTCTCACTCAGAGTGTGTTATATAGAGAGAGTTTTTGAGATTCAGCCGACCGCAGGTTTTTCTTTTGATGCCCCATCTGAGTGTCTGCTCATGCGGTAATCTGCCTCTGTGACCAGTGGACCGGTGACTCTGTGTCCTGCCCTGCCAAGAGCCCCAGAACACCTGAAGGGCCTGGGAGTGTTGACCATAACACAGCCAGCGGGTCATGTGACGGCGCAGGTGGCTGCCAGCCTGGACTGCGCGCCGCTGCCAAAAACCTCCACAGCGACCCGGAGAGTTAGACGAACTGCAGGAGGGCCGGCTAATTCTTGTCAGGAGGAGGCCCGTCGCCCGGCCTCGGAGCGGCCAAACTTACCCTCCTTCCAGCACATTTAACAAGCTAACATTCCTTCTCTGAACTTTTTAGTCGTTTTCACAACTGCGCTCTTTGCGGGCTGACTCAAAGCCTTTTGACATTTTCAGCTGTCTGGTCCTGTTAAAGCTGCACTAAGCAGGCATTTTCAGTAAAAATGCATTCATTTTATCTACTTTAAACACATGTACCATTCCTCTTTGTGACTCCTACCTAATTCGCCTTAGTGAAATTGTGGTATTAGGAGGACTCTTTTCTTTTTTTTCTGTCCTTTGGTATGAGGCTGTGTGCAGTCTGCTGATATAACAGGATACCAGTATATGAAAGGTCAAAGTTTTTAGTCAGTTTGTTTGGAAGAGTTTTCTTTTTGTCATGTTTTTTATATATTTGTGCTTGATTAAGTGGTGGGAAAGTGAACCTAGAAAGGGGAAGGGAAAGAAAAGGGCCTGACATTTGTCAAAAATTACATCCTGACCAAAACAAAAAAATCCCACAAAAGTGTGAGAATCTGAACCTGCAGAGGCAGCGACCTTATCTTAACACTTTGATTAAATTATACAGTATTCGTGTTAACTGCTGACACCACAGCCCTGCCGCAACAGTTTAAAATCTTTGGCAAGCCTTTAAAGAGACTATCGATTAGGATTAATTGAAATATCTTCGTGCCTGTTGGAGCTTGACTTAAATCATGGCCGACTTTAGAGGAATACAGTATCTTATAGGCCGAGGGCGTGTGCCTGCCAGTTGCACATAAATCTTCAGCGCTGGTCTTTTTCTGTCAGCTCTGCCCTTGGAGATAAAACACCATATAATCTAACCCTTCTCCCTCCACATCTTCTACAGTATCCTCAGAGTTTCCTTTTGACTTTTTTTCATTGGCTGAAGCTCCGCCGCACGCCAGAAAACCTCGCACACATCTGAAACCCGGCTCTTCCACGCTCGGAGTTTATTGATAGTCGCGTAAACCTCACGCTACTCCATTTTAAGAGTGATCTCATCGCGGAAGTTCCACGAGTGCTCCGAACCGGCTCGCCAGCGACTTTTAAGTGGCTTTTGTTCCCTGGCAGTGGAAGGGGAGGCCTGCGAAAGACAGTGCAGGCTTTCATAAACGCCTGGCTCGGCTCCTGCAGGTCCTCCTTCGGCTCTCTGGTGGAAACATGGTGCCTGGTGTTTGGGCCCTGGGTGTAATTAACCCGGGAACTCATAAAGAGGCGTTTGCAGCGGGGTGCACGGCGGACCCGCTCCACATGCCAGCTCCTGTTGGGCAGCCGAGATCCTGCTCCAGATGTTTTCCGTTAGCGCGTTTGCATGCCAGCAATGCCAGAGAATCCGATCCGGCTACACCTACTGTATACAGTACACAATGCTGCAGTGTGCTGTCGTGGGCGTGGCGGGGAAGGTTCCCATGAAAGGGTGGGAGCATGCGAATAAACCAACAGGAAACACATTTATTGGTCAACAGGTCTGGATCAGCTTCAAAACACATACACCAGGCTGGGACTGATTTAGTGTTTTTCTCATTAAACTGAGACTTGGATGGCGACGTTGTTTCCAAACTGAAACATCTCAGAAACTAGTAGATGGATTATCATGACATTTTCACGGACGCTCATGATCCCCAGAAGATGAACCCCACTGACTTTGTTGATCCCCTCGTTGTTCTTCTAGCAGCTGAGCATTTGAGTGAAATATCTCAAAACATCAGTACTTTGTTTTATGACCAAATACCTGCTAACCCGACTGTTAGTGTTTTACAACGTGGGAGGCTTGAACCTGCATCTTCCAGCTGGAAATAAATCTCTCTTCCTCAAACACCGACCTGCTGCCCCAATGTTCACTGACCCAAATATAATTCTGCCTTTGATGAGGTTGGCCTCGCTGGCGTTAATTCACTGGACCGGTGCCACTGTCAACCGATTGTAAAATAGTGTGAATTTAATAACTGAGCAGTACGAAACAAACATAATAAGACTCTTGTGGGCCCACAATGTGTATTTAAAGCTTGAATCACGGCCTGCTTGCTGCTGCAGTCACACGTAGTGTTTGTGCTGTAAAATAGATTATTTGCCTTTAAGCACAGTGACTGATGGCTCCCATCTCTCTTTTCTTCCATCTCTGCAGACATTTACAGCTTGGTGTAACTCTCACCTGAGGAAAGCAGGCACCCAGATCGAGAACATCGAGGAGGACTTCCGGGATGGACTGAAACTCATGCTGCTGCTGGAGGTCATCTCAGGTAAACAGCTTCTTACTTAACAGGATTATCTGAGTGAAAACAGTTTGCATGGACGGGACGGTCGCACGCTGAGTTTGGATATCAGGATCAGCCTTAAAGGAATAGTTTGATCCTCTTGTTTAAAAGTTCAAAAAATTTGAAAAATAAGCTAGAAAATATTAATCTTTACTAATTTGATATATTTCAAGGGACTTCACAGGGACTAGTTAAAAGGGATTTAGATCAAATATTCCGTATTTCATTGGATATGGATATGCTTTTACCAACTGGCAACCATGCACACATTTTCCACTATGATTTTGATATAAATGTCAATTAAAAACATGTTTTCAGAACTTGGTATAAACTGAAAGATAACCAAAATGTTCTTGATCTCTTTTTTCACTGTTGCAGCCAGCAGCAAATTAGCTTAGCTTAGCACAAAGACTGGAAACAGGGATAAACATCTAGACTGTTTAAAGGTAAAATAATCCGCCTACCAGCACCTTTAAATGTCACCGGTTAACACATATTTCATATGTCCAATCTGTCCAATATCTGATGTGTAAAAATAACGACGAAAATAACGACGAAAAATAACGAGTCAGGCCACCTTAAAAATGAGAGAATAAATATATTTCCCATAAACAACAAGAAATATCATGACATGTAGAAAAAGTTTTATGGAAAGTTTTGTATTTCTTGCATCATTTCAGAACAAAACCTTTTATTTATTTTTAATGCGAGTACTTCGAGAACATGCCACACAGACTCACATATCTTCTGTCTGTCTGCCTTTTTCTGATTTCCTGTCTAGGCGAACGCTTGGCCAAACCGGAGAGAGGCAAGATGAGAGTCCATAAGATCTCCAACGTAAACAAAGCGCTCAACTTCATCGCCAGCAAAGGAGTGAAACTGGTGTCTATTGGAGCAGAAGGTGAGTGATGTCTCATCTCTGTCCTGTCGTGACATTTCCGCCCATAAAAGATAAAGGTCAGGGGTTTTCCACAAAGTCACCTGACCTTCTCTAAATGTGTTTACCTCTCAGATTGTCACCTATAGATTTTAATGAGGGCATCAGCCAAATCAATGGCTACTCTTCTGTCTGTCATTCTGTAAATAGTTATGTATAATTTAGTCTCTCTGGCCCTCTCTTTCTCTCGTTACCATGGCAGTGCCGCTGGCAGCTGTGCAGTTTAATGAGATCCTTATTCCGGCGGAGGTTGTGCTTTGCAGTGCATTTTCTGAGAGTAGATCTTAGGATCAGCAATCCCCTCAGGGGCTGAGGCTGCTCATTGTTCAGCACAAATAACTTGGGGATGTCCGTCCTCCTCCCATTGGAGAGTAAACAACTCTTTAGTCAAGTAAACATCCCCCTCTCCCTCTCACTTTCTCGCTATCTGTCTATCTTCCTCTTTCACTACCACACACACCACTACGGCATTTTCTGGAAGTTAGAGTTTGCACGCGTGTGTGAAACTGTGTCGACTAAGCGATCAGAAAATATTTAAATGCTCTTAAAGGGTCAGTTCGCCCAATATACATATTTTTCTGCTTACCCCTTGTGGTATTTATCCATGCAGAGACTTTCTGTTTTAAGTGCCAAGCTTTTGAGATATCGGTCCCTTGAGATTTCTTCTGCTGCTCCAATCCAATGCAGCGGAACAGAAGTTTTATTGTGCGGCTCGAAGTGCTGAAAGATGACATTTGAAAACCTCCAGAACTTTCTGGAAACCTCGAGGTTACTCAGGATCATCTGCAAACTCCACCGTCAACAACTCCTGCTGGAAGTCCCCAATAAGACTGTTGACAAATGTTATTTTCGATGTTTGTGCAGGGACGGTAACAGATATTTCTCACATTTCTGCAGCAGAAACAAAACTGTTTGCACAGCGAGACATCAAAATGTAAATGAGACAGTAGGTTAAGTTCTGAATTTTTGGTGAGCTGGCCTTTTGAACTCTTGTCAGTGAGTCAAGTCAAACACACAGGGGATGTGACTTTCCTGAATGCCAGGGCTTGTCCCACCACAACATCCCCTAATGAGGTTAACCTCTGACCTGTGTAATCCCACTGTTCAAATAATCTGCCCTTTCTATCAGTCGCTCTTTCTGCGTCTTTCACTGTCAGACACAAACATGTTAAAAGTAAAGGTTTAATGACAAACCTCAAGTTAGAACTGAAGAAGGCGAACACTCACACTGCAGAAATATCCATCTTATCAGGTTATTTTCTCTATTATTTCTTCTATTATAATGTGGGAAACACTGTAAGGTACTAAAAATAGCTTTGATTTGTCCATTTTAGATACCTCTGTATTACCTAAATGCGTAAATAAGATCGACGTTACCATTTTTGTCCACAGGTACCACCAAAATCAACACAAAATAAACTGTAAAAAAATGTTCTTGTATTGTTGAAAGTATTTAATATTTGAAATCTTAAGTTTCTTTTGTTCAGTTACAGTTTATTTTAAAAACAAATTGCATATATTTTTACATTTTGCTCAGTAATGAAATCCAGGTAACATACAGACAATCGTATTGAAACATTTGAAACAATAACAAGCTCTAAACTTGGCAGAAGTCAAAGTAAGGATGATCATCTAATAAAGATTATCCTCATTTTGGCTGCAGCTAACATTTATTTTTTGTTAATGCAAAAGTACTACAAACAATCAGTCATTTGATAAATGAAATGTCTGAAAATCCTCATGTTTTCCTAAGTGAGTCCAAGGAGTTGTCTTAATTGCTTATTTTGTCTGACTCACAGTCTAAAAACTGAAAATATTCTATCATCATAGAGGACAAAGAAAAACAGCAAATATTTACATCTGACACAGTGAAACCAATGAGTCATTTCATTTTCTGACTAATCGTGTCAGTTCAACTTATTTTACTAATTAAAATAATCTCAGCAGATTTTCTCCATTTATTTAAAGAAAAAAGACCTTTTATTTTGCACATATAAGGACATAAATTACTGATAAGATGGAGATTATTTTGCAGTGCAGGGAGGCCGGTATAAAAGCTCCTAATCCAGACCAGCATTCCAGACAGATTAGCCACCTTGAATCCCCTCCTGCTCCTGCAGCCCGGCTCACCGCCGTGGTGGTGGGATGGGACGAGTCGAAGGCTCAGATCCATGCGACTCATCGGGGGGTTTGTTGTGAGTGAGGGATGGAGGAAAGAATGGGGGGGAGTGCAGTTTCAAATGGATTTAACAGGATTTGTGTTCCTCCCCAAGGTTGCTCAGTCATGTTCATTAGGACTAATCTCAACATGTATCTGCATGTGTCAGCCCGAGAAGCCCAGCGCGACTTTTTCTGGCTCCTAATTCAATCCGAGCCGCCTTTCACAGCACGTTACATGTACAGACATCTGACTGACATCTCGCAGTCCAAGTTTGTCCGTCACAGTCTGGCGGCTGCTGCGCTCCTGCGCCTTATTGGATTAGAGGGAGAAACGAATGATTATTGAAGGCGGGCAAACAGGCTGACCTGTTGGAGGGGATTTTCATTATCGACAACAGAGAGAGGACTGGACCGAGGCCGTTCATTCACAGTCCTCCAAGTGCACGCACACGGCTGATTGACAGCTTATCGGCTTCAGACTGAAATTATTGAATCATCACAGGATTCATTCATAAGAGCTTAGTGCTCACTGAGTCAGCTCCTCCTGCAGAAGTACTGCGAGCTAATGTGAGCCTGTGTGGAAAATTATGAATTACATGATTTGGTGTCTACAGCGGCCAATGAAAGGTCATTTTATAGTTTTCTTATAGAACGATAACTGTCATTGTGTTCTTTTAGAGAGCGGTTACGTTCCCCTATTTGTGTATCAGGGCATTATTTCTTTCTCTTCTTTCACTCTTTTTGACAGTTTGTAAATTCAATTAAAAGTTACTTTAAAAGTTACTTCTCTGCAGATTAAAAGTCAGTGAGTGCTGACTTTCAGCCACAGTAAATCTAGACATCAAGGTGGTTCAGTGTGAGCCATTATAATGTGGAACCTATTTCACGTCTGCTGCTCTTCCCAGGGTTTCTTCTGTGTTTTTTTTTCCTAAATGAGTTTTGGGAAGTTTTTCTTATCAAAAGTGAAGGTCTAAAGATAGAGGGTGTCGTATCCTGTAAAGACTGTAAAGCCCTTTTAAGGAAAATTTGATGATTTCTGTAGGGGCAAAGTGAGTAAAACTGACTTAACTAATTGCTCTGTGAGGCTGTAGTAAAAACAGCACTGCAACACTTTAAACTTTAAGGTGATTTTTCAAGTTTGCACATAAACTTAGCTAATTATACAAAGTACCACTAAGCTGGTGGGAATGTCATTAGCTTTGCAGGTATCTACTCATAAAAGTAGTGAACAAATAATGACCTGATGGAGGTGCTAAATGAAAACTTAGAGCATCACCAAAGTCTACATAATTCCCTCTTGAGGACCTTGATTGTCGAATACACATTAAATAGGTCAGATTTTTCCGTTTTGACCAAATTGGTGAACCAACATTGCCAATAATCTTTTCCTTTGCAGCCACGTTTGGATCAGTTTTAATGTAGAAATATTTCAACCTGTAAATCGCCAAATCAGATACTCGGCCAGATGTGAGAAATACAGACGTAAAAGTGGCTGTTCAGCGTGTGAATCCTGACATGTAAATGTTATTTGCTTTTCCTCCTTTCAGAGATCGTAGACGGCAACGCTAAGATGACCCTGGGAATGATCTGGACCATAATCCTCCGCTTCGCCATCCAAGACATTTCTGTGGAAGGTAGTATGTGTGTTTGTGTGTGTGTGTGTGTTTCGTTTTCATTCACTTCATTGAAAAGAGATTCTGCTCACTGTCCTCATTTGCAATTGAAAACACTTTTCTTTGACAGTGTCTCAGCGTTGCCTTTGTCACGCATCTCACCGAGCTTAGAAAAAACAGCACAGCACCACATATAGACTTGATTTAATGCACAGTTTTATTTGAACATGAGTGCTTTCTACCTATGGAGGTGGAAAGGTTTATGTTACGCTCCTCTCTTTGGCTAACACATATAATACACTTAGAGTGTAATCCAGTTTAAATGTCAGGAGAGATCAGCGTTGGTTTGTTCAGCTTTAGATTCCAGCACAGTGGGTTTTAAAGTCTTTAACTTTTACTGTTTGGGTACAACAAAATACCAGACACCTCTCGGTTTCCGGCAGGAGAGCACGAAGCATCCGAGCAATCACACATGCTTCCCATTCACTTCACCTCCGCTTAATCCACCGCTAAACGGGGGATAAGCCGAGAGTCGGTCAAAGTAAAAGAGCCTGAGAATTTCTCCAACTTCACTCTGATCCCTTCTCCCCAACCGCAGAGACATCCGCCAAAGAAGGCCTCCTGTTGTGGTGCCAGAGGAAGACTGCGCCTTACAAGAATGTCAACATCCAAAACTTTCACATCAGGTGAGGCAGTGGGGAGGAAAACATGAACTAACTCAAAAAGGTTATTTTTCTCACACGCTGAGATGCAGTTACAGTTTATAAATTGAGATTGTGGAGCCATACTCTAAATGTCACGCAGGGAAAATTAAGCCAAAGAATGTGAAAGAGCAGAGGTGCCATCATCTCACCTACGGTCTGTTTTATTTGGTCTAAATATCCTCACTGCTGAATTATATCCGAGCCAGAGCTTATAAACGAAAGTAAACAGTCCACAAGAGTGTTTTTATTACTTGTCATCATGCAAGTTCAGAGATTTTGCTGAGGTGGGACTCCTTAATTTTTAAGTGGACTTGGCCCACATGACTCCCGGCAATGATTTACTCTCTCAAGTGTTGATAGTTATTAAAAAGATGTGAAGGAACATCTGAATATGCACTTCAGTCTGAGCCATGTGTTGCCCTTAGTTAAGCTTTTCAATTAAAGGTTCACATATGAAGTTTACAAAAGTCCAGAAGTCTGGAAAGTCATCAAAACACACTGAATTATGGTATAGATATGTAATGAAAAGTAAAAAAAAACAGTATATTTGCAACTGTTTTCATCTTCTCTGCTCTGACTTGCACTGATAGCAACTCAGATTAGCATTTTAATAGTTTGAGCTTCTCCCCTCTGGCTTTTAGCTTTTAGGCAGGACATAATGTAATCAGTCACACATGGTCTGTTACAGATTCTTTTGCTCTTCGATCTCGATCCTGACTTGTATTTTAGGCTCTAATTTTGGTTATATTCGAGGATATTTTCAGACATGTGGTGCAGTTATTTAGCGTCCCCTGAATTTAAATGCCTTGTTTTCATCTGCCTGAAGAAACCAGACATGCGCCTGCAGAGATTAAATAAACTGCTTTAAAGCAAAATTCACATTGTGGTAGACCTTGGTAGCTTTGGAGTATGAATCCGTAAGTCTTACAGCTATCTATGAAAGACGCTGCATTAAATTAAAATGTAGTCGTCAGCTTGCCTACTTTAATTAGGATTTAATAAGAAATGTAATTTTAGGCACACCAGGATTAAATAAATCTGTAAGAAATTGTTGCTAATGCAGCACAGACGGCGGCGGAGGCCTCAGACAGTGCTGATGCTGAACAGAGCAGACCTGAAAGCGGCAGACAGATTTAACAGAGAACAGAGCAGCAGACCAGACCAGCAGAAGTGGCAGTAATGAACCAGTGCATTTACATTTACATCAGTAGATTAGATCAAAATACAGGGAGTGAGCTAATCCTGTCCTAGCGTTATACCTACACGTCTGCTCCTGCTTTGGTTTAAGCTCAGTCCGCGTCACAGGATGCCTCCCTGCGTGGTGAATTATTGAAATAAAAAGAGCACTGTGATCCTCAGATGTGGATGAAAGCCGAGGTGAGAAGAAAGGTGGAGTGGAGGTCATTTCAGGAGAAGGTAAAGGGAGAGGCTTGATGATCCCGGTGCAGGAGACGGGGGTTGTCAGAGCAGAGGCTCGGCCTTTGATGTGGTCTCTCTGTACCAGATGATAGCTGCACATCTCCGAGGATGAGAGGCAGATGAGGAAGAGTACAGTTTTTCCTTTTTCCAGCACTCGAGCACGTCTGTGTCAGGTACAAGAGCCGTCTTATAAAAGCCCCTCTCGTGCATTACAGGCACTTTTTATGGCAAGTAATACATTTAAATAGCCCATCTCATTAATTTGTCACCAGTAAATCCTCCACAACTCTTCCAAATTGAGATTGAGATTGTGCTGCAGCATCCCATCATGCTCCATTCAGACAGCCTGCTTTCAGCCTCAAGGCCATTAATAAATGAAGCACAGAAGGCCGAACTAAAAATATTTTTTCCAGCTAAATAAACACAAGTTCAATAAAAACACTCTTGAAATTTTTGCTGGGTTTTAGATTTAGTAGCTTTGCACATTTAAGTACTATGTTTATCATATAATTGTATTTTTAACCTGCATTTCTGCAGATGGAAATGGGAGCTCAAGCAAATCTTCAAGCTGCATTAATCAATGTTTTTATAATAGCAATGGATTAAATCGCTGTGTAATGTGAAAGAGGTCGCTTGTAGTGAATTATCACCAGACTCTGCAGTTCTCCTGAGCCAGAAACAGGACTGCAAATGATTGTTAATGCTAGTGTGTGTGTGCTGGCTGTGTGAATAGTTAACTGTTTGCTTGGTCATATCAACTTTATAAGGTGACAATGTTGTGTTTGCAGCTTTTGCACTGCCCAAAAGGAGCCAATTTTTTTTAAATATTTACCTTAATGTGGAAGAATACACTCGCTGGTTGCATTAATGTCTAACATTAACATATTAAAAATGTTATGAATAAATGCATTTTGTATGAATCAGTGAAAACTTTTTAGCAGCATCTTTCCTTGGAGCTGCAGCCTTCTGTAAAAACTGCACATCTGTAAGTCAGTAACCCACAGTGAGACCACTTGCCAAGAAAATTACTCTGGAAAATGAAAGTAAACCAGTACAAAATTACCATGTCTGTTCAGTGTACAAAAGTGACCAAGCAGGAATTTCCTTTTCTTTGAACGTGTTCCAGAATATGGCCCTTAAAAGCTGAATGACTGCAATTAACAGTTTAGTCATTCAGTCTTTGAAAATAGTGTGATGGTCAGTTTTTCTTCCTCTGAGAGGCACAGTGATGTTTTCCTTTGAAAACTTGGTTATTTCACATTAACATCATTTAATAATTTTGATAAATCTAAATCTTACATGTCTCATAACTGCAATTCTTCGTAAAGAGAATACATATAAAGAAATATATATGCTGATGAAATGTTTTCTCCTTAATAATTGTGACCAAACATTAAAAACATGTAATTTCTCAAACTTCAGAGACTCTGGGTCAACTTTAATTGGAGACTTGGACCATGCAGTACATAAGATAAGCCCTGTGATAGTGGTCAGGACCCCGCTGTGTTACGGTAACTCACCACGTGCCTCTGGGAGGACGTGGGTGAGTTACACGAAAGTAATTAGCGGGATGGACGAAGAGGAACGATCTCGATCAAAGATTAAAGTCAGATTCCTTTTCTGTCCCTCAGCTCATTAGGTTTCTTTCACCTCATCCTAACCATTTCTCTCTCTCTCTGTGTCTCAGCTGGAAAGATGGTTTGGGCTTCTGCGCGCTCATTCATCGACACCGTCCAGAGCTCATTGACTACGGAAAACTGCGCAAGGTGAGAGAGTGTCTGACAAACACAAAGAGAAGTGACACAATACAAAACAAAACAGACAAACTATAATCATTAACATGGCAGTTAAAGTTTATTTTGAAAGAGCATTTTGAAAGGTATTTATGCTTATTTTGTGCTGCATTTTTGAAAAAATAAAAGGAAAAAGTGGTCCAAAATTCAAAGACTGAATTCATAAAACAAAAACAAATCCTCCCAAAAGCTGAAACTAGGGGATGTTTGTCATTTTCGCTGGAAAGAAAAAGACTTTAATGATCAGTCCATTACTGAAATAGGTGCAGATTAAGTTTCTGTCAATCAACTAATTGATTAATCGTTAATTGCTCAGGCTATTCCCAGTGTATAGTTATAGAGGTGTCAAAACCAGATGCATTCAGATGTAAAATAGATGAATTATCAATCATGGTTATTTCGAAACATTTATCTAATTAAGTCTGTTGATTATTGATTTTATTGAGTCTGGTGTTGGGGTATTGGTGCTGTAGAATCTGTGTTGATGGTCTGCTGTGTCTGCTGTTGACAGGACGATCCAATGACCAACCTGAACACAGCCTTCGACGTGGCAGAGAAGTACCTGGACATCCCCAAGATGTTGGACGCAGAAGGTGAGCGGGCGGGAACAAAACAGTAAAATGGACGATGAGGGGGAACACACTCTCTCCTGTGTACAAAGACAAAAAACTACTCTCTCAGACGTGCTGTTGAGAAGTCTGAAAGTGATGAAAAGCTGCTTTCAGGTCATGAATGAGGTCTGTACCACCCGATTTTTTATAACTTCCCGAAACCTACAATCTGGCAGCCACGCCTGTTCTCCTGCAGCAGTTAACCAGGTGTGCAAAGGTGTGAAAACGGGGCTAAGCGTTTTTTTCTTCTTCACATTTCTCACATTCTTACTTAAATTATATCACTTTACATGTTTACCACAGAACTGTGGCAATTCCCTCTGCAGTTGGCTGCGTTGAGAGTTAATATATTTCCAGAAAAGAGACAAGAGGAGGCCCAAAAAGGAGTTAAATCTGAACAACAGCACAAGACACATAAAAGATAGATGAACGCTGCCTTTTCCACCTCTTGTGTTTTTGTAGCCTCCTTATTGATCTCTAGGCACCAATTTGTGCTTTGTTTTTCATCCTGAGAGCAGTCACTCTAAAAAAAGTCCACACAACTCAGCTTTTTCAGTCCTCTGAGAGAGTATGTTTTGGCCTTAACGCTGACAGACACAGCTGTGCACACAGATGGAGACACACTTCCTTTTTTCTAATGAACGTAAACACGCACTTGTCGCTGTGCAAATAAATGAAAGCCTTTAGACATGTCTGCTTACTTAGTGGTGTAGTTGTAGACATCTAAATCTGTGTGTCTCTGTGTTTAAGACAGATTGCAAAGTTTGAATCAAATCCTTCCTGTCACATCTGGACGGTGACACGCTGTGTTGTTCTTTCCACTCTGGATGTTGTTTATGTGAAGAGCTGCACCCCGGCTCTACTTCCTGTTTCTTCATTTATCTGTGCTCTGTTTAACACCCCCCCCCTCCTCCGTCCTCCATCCCCTCCCTGACCTCCTCTCTTCCCCGCAGACATTGTGGGCACTGCCCGTCCGGACGAGAAGGCCATCATGACCTACGTCTCTAGCTTCTACCACGCCTTCTCAGGCGCCCAGAAGGTATCCTGGATGCAGCGTCTCCTCCTCCTCTTCCTCACTCCTCCTCCTCTTCACCCCTCTCCTCCCTCGTTTCCACTTTCCGTGTCTTTCTCCTAACAGTGCCCTTCTCTTTCTGCAGTGCACAACGCCCCCTGCAGGGGTCACTCTCCTTCACTTTCCGCATGGTTCATGCCACCAAATGCATGATGGGACGACAGCTCTCTGTTCTTAGAGGCAGCGAGCACAAGTGTGTCTCCAGTCTACCTTGTTGTTATGGCCGCCGCGTCCGCCCCTGATTAGTGTTTTGTCACGGTGAAAAGCAGAAGAGCGGAGTGGGAGGTGCGGCGAAGTTTGCCTGATAAGTGACGATGATTGCCTGTGATAAACGCCACGGCTGCTGACGGAGGGAAACAAATTAGCCTGAAGTCTGGCGTGGTGGGGGAGATGTAACCGTTTAAATGGATGGTGGTGTTCAGCCTCGAGAGCGACAGCATAAATGGAGGGTGGGAGAATGACTGAAATTAAAACCGGCACTTCAAAGACAAGCAGAAAGCTGTCTTTTAATTTTAATGGATATGCGCCGCCTAGTTTAAGTGGGGAGTCTGTTTCCTTGTTTCCCTGACAGAAGCGTTGTATCGGGCCTTCTGTGGCGGATAATGAATGATTGTTAGTTTGACAGCTACCTTGAAGCGCAGCAGAAGCCTTGAGATTTCGCCGCTCCTCCTCTCAGACAGTTTGGGAAGAAGCAGAGCATCATGAAGCAGAAGTTATATAAGAGGCCGGCTCATTTGAGAGGCCCAGCAGCAGAGAGAGCGCTTCAACACAGCTGTGTTTAAGCAACTCAGATCAAAAATGTCTGTGTTTATAACTGGAGGGAGCAGAGCAGGGTGGCGTGCCTCAGCGAGGGCAGCAAAACTACAGCTGGACTCTGAGTTTCATCATCGATCTGCGAGGACGAGACACGGCGGCTTCTGAAATTAAGACAGACTAAGTTTAGTTGCAAAATGTAATAAAATACTAAGTTTAAAAGTTCAAAAAGTTGCCTCCTCCATCTTATGAAATTAGTGATAATACAGAAAACTTTCTGGCTTCTGTCGTACTGAGTTAATCCTCCATATTTTACATGTATTGGCATATTTGATACCAAATCTCTGGTTGTATTTTTGGATAAATTGTTAGAGGCGCTTCAGTGTGTGAATTTATTTAAGCTGCCTGAGCTGCTGAAAGTGTAGCTCTCCACTTCATCCACACGCTTCCCACTTCAAACACTTGATATTTTTAAGGGAAAATTTCAATTTCCCCAAAAACAAACCAACTCTAAAGCAACCTAAAGGTAGACTGGAGGTGACCTGTGCCTCCTTCGCTGCCTCTTCTTGTGATTACACCCCCTGCTGGCCCTTTTGTCTCTGCACTCTTTTACTCTTGTGCATTTTTTTCTCTTCTCTGTCCTCTCTCCCTTTCCCTCTGTTCCCTGGGCAGACATCATTAGCACCTTGAGGCCAGATGAGAAGGCTGTCATGACTTATGTGTCGTGTTACTACCACGCGTTCTCAGGCAAGCAGAAGGTGAGAAATTAAATGAAAGGAAGAAAAAAAACAATAACCGGATACCTGCCAAAGTGGCTGGCAGAAAAAGACAGATCGGCCACACACACTTTTTTGCCAACACTAATTTTTTGGCTGCTTACATGTGATACAATAATCTGTGTGACAATGTCAGACAACACAATACCTCCAGCACATCTCTATTAAAGGCTGAAAGATGCCTTTTTTATTAAAGAATAATCCCTTGATGCTATGAAATACAGAAATCTAAGTATATCATACATTTTAGTGGCTCAATATTGGCAGTAAAAGCTCCTATTTTCAGTATTTTATTGTAGCAATGGCTCAGATGTGTATTGCTGGTGATGAACCCTCCGATTCAGCAGCTCCCGTCAGCTCCACGTCGAGCGTTTTAGCATCTTTCCACTCGCTTTGGTTCACTCACACCTCCCTCGTAGCGTAGTTTGCAGCATCAGTGGGAATCTGTTTTCAGTAAAAAAAAAAAAAAAAAAAAGCCCCAGAAACCCACAGTACACTATCTGCTCTGCACCAAACAGCAGACAGGCACAGTTAGAGAATAATTGGGAAGCATATTGGAGCATTTAGCAGCTAAAGACACATATTTCTCTTAAGCCCAGCACCAAGAACAGAACAAAAAGAGAGTCAATAATCTTAATGTTTCTCCATAATGGCAGGATATGTAAACAAAAAGATTTTCTATTGATTTCATCCAATCAACTTCACATAAAACATCAATATTGTACTTGTTTGTTAAAAAGAATCAGTTAAATTAAAAAGTCAAAAATCAGTGTGAGAACCAGTCAGGGATCTACTTTCAGTGGTATTTCTGCGTAATTTGACTTCATTTTTAAAACATTAACCAGACCAAGAAACACACACACGTATTTACACTGCTGACATCTTATCTCGAAGCAGAGCTGGTGAAATATTTCATATTGTGTGTCTTGAAGAGAGATGACTTCATGCATTTTTATAGTGGGCGGCCCCGGTGGGAAACCAAACCCTCCGTCATTCACAACCTCCTTATCTCCTTATCTTTCAGCGGCGTATTGATCCTTGATAAAGCGCGTAACCTTTCTCCCTCTGCCAGCGTGAAGTTCTTCCACTCTCAGCAGACTACGTTACGCCAAAGAAATGCAGAATCCTCTAAAGATCACCGTGCAGAATAATGCAGACACACACACACACACACACACACACACAGAGGATATCCGCTAAGTCTCCTGCACTTAAAATCTTTATTAGGATCCACTTCTTAATGGAGCTGTTGAACCTCCTGAGGAGAAGCAGTCCGGAAACCACCGCTGGCTGGCACACAGCTTTACAGCGCTGGCACAGATTTCACATAGAAACAAAGGGGGGAGACGCCGCTTCTCCTCCCTCTGTCTAACACCTCAGATTTTACTCTTCAGGGCAGAAACTTCCTCCCAAAAACACCCTCAAAATCGCTTTTCCTCACCTCGATTTTACAAAGAAAGCCCCAGTTTGTGCCTCTCGCTTTGTGTATTATCTCTGCAGTTCATTTGAGTCGTAAATTGTTTCAGTAAAAGCGAAATCTCTCACGCTGCGGTCACAGTTTTGAAAGTATTTGCAGAATTCACAAATTCTCCCCAGTTCATCTGGATCAAAAAATATTTTGTGTGCTGCATCATAAAAATCTTCTAGTGTGGCGCGTGTAACCATAATTTGAAATAATAAGGTAGTCAGAAATGATGTACTGTCTTCTTCCCAGTTTTTTTACGACGCAAGAAAAAACAGCAGTGAAAATATAAATCAGAGGAAAATAAGTTGAATATAGATGAATGCAGGGTAGGAGATACCGCTGAGGTCGGTGAGGCCATGTCCATGATGATATTTATGGGAAAATGGGATGGTTTTAATGAGCTGTGGCAGAGTTCACATTCTGTAATTACAAATGTATCGCTCATGGTGGGTGTTGTAAAGGCGATTCTGGTATTTTGACACTAAACTTTAAGAGATAGAGTTGTGTTTAGTTTAGTGTTTGGACTCTCAGGATTACAGTCAATCCACCACAGACTTACATACGGAAACACTCATTCTCACATTCACACCTACGGGCAATCTTAACAGTCTGCAATTAACCTAACCTGTATGTCTTTGGATTGTGGGAGGAAGCCAGAATAACCGGAGAAAACCCACGCAGGCACAGGAAGAACAGGAAGCCGCCCCATGTCGGTTTTATTTATGTTGCCTAATATCACAAACCACAATTTACCTTAAGGGGGTTTTACAGTCTGCACAAGCTCTGACAACGTCCTCTGCCCTGTGACCTTTAATAAGATAAGAAGGCTTTGAAGGAAAATCATGTAGTTACTGTAGATCAAATTTACAGAAAAAACTATATTGGCAGGATTCTTGACAGGATTATATGCAAGATTAAACACATAATACAATGATGATGCAGTGATGGGAAGATGAAATGGAAAGCTTGCATTGCATTAAACATCACCTTAAAGCTGCTCTAGTCAATATATTTGTGTTATCAGTGGATTAAATGACTGCTGGTCCGAATTTTCACCTGACCTTGCAGTTCTTCTCATCTCTACTCATTCGTGTCTTTCAGCTTTACTGCTTTGGTTTGGTCTCTTCGCTCTGATCGTGTTGTTTTCAGCCACAGCAGGCTGCTGTTTTCAGCGAAAAAAGATCTAAAAACTCACTGTACAGTACCTGCCCAGCATCAAACTGCAGACAGACACAGTTAATGACTAACTGCTGGAGCATTTAGCAGCTAAAGAGTCAGACATTTCCCTCAGGAGTGGGTGGAAACTGAAAGAAAAGTAAAAAGAAGGCAAATATTGGACAGACATTCAAATAAAGGCTCATGTTGCTCCACATAAGATGGACGTGGAAAAGGGAAACAACTGTCTCTCTGCATTAACTTTTATATGATAATGTATTAATGATTTGGCAAAAAAGTCATATGAGGATGGGATTCTCATGGCTGACTTTAAATCCCAGCTACAGTTCAAATAAGTATACCTGATAATGTAATGTAATGTTTAACTTCAGAACTTGTTATTTTTATGATGCAGTTGACAGAAAACTGCTCCTAGTTTTATTAAAACATCATCAGTTTGCTCTGTGATGAAACATAATGGTATATATGTGTCGTATATATATGTACCATAGATAGTTTTCACCTCGATCAATCCTCCTGGTGTCCTCTCTCTGCTCTGATGTCAGGACAAAGTAATTCATAAAAGAGCTCCTGGCTGTCAGAGCTGTCAGTAAACAGGCCCAGCGTGCAAACATTTGCTCACAGAAGCACGACCTGAACATCCTGGCTCTCCTTTTAAGGCAGCTTGCCCGCCGCTGCTGGTGGAGCCCGCGGAGCATGTCTCCGACCGAGCCAAGTTTCCCCCCGTGATCTTTTGACAAAAGGAGGCTGGAAGCAGTCCTCCGTGTGGGATGCCAGTCTCTGAGCTATGAAATGCGGTGGGAGGGGGATTTGGGGCCCCTCTAAAAGGACCCTGCTGCGAGGTCTGCTGCCTTTAAATCAATTAATTTCCCCGTCAAGCCTTTTTAGAGGGGAATCGATAACAGTGCAGTTTGGGTTGATTCATGGCAGTCACAGATGGATTTTCTTTCAATTTTGATATTATCTGAAGCGCTTTACCTTCAACACTGCCCGAAACCTTCAGAGCTTTTTACATTTCTGCACATCTTCCAGACTTTGTGCATGCTGCTTAAATCTCTGTTTATTTTCAATAAATCCTCTGCTCTTGTTTTCAATGAGCCTTCCTGACCATGTTTACTGCTCTTTAACCCGACGGGTTAACCGACTTCATGTTGTCATGGAAACTGCTTCGCTCATGCATTGCCAGTCCAACCTTTCTCTGTCCCTTCTGGGCTTTTTTTTTAATTCCCAAGATCCTCTCTGTATGTAGGCTGAGCGGCTAAAATAACACTGCTGTTCTATATAAAGACAGTAGTGCAGAGAGAAAGGTGCCCCTACACCTGACAACAGGTACAATGTGTGTCCTTGTTAAAGCTCTCGGGAGCTGTCCCTGTCGCTCTCCAGAGGCCTTCCTGTTGCAAACAGACATTAGATTATTAATCCTCGGACAGTTTGGTGACATTCGCAGTGCAGCACATGAGCCCAGACATCGTAACGTAGCTGTCCTGTTTGTATGTGCTTGAAGCATTGTTGCTGCTCCATTGCTTCATCCCCAAAATGACTCATTTGGGAAATCTTGGCGCGCCTGTGTAGGTAGCGCTGATGGATGTCTGCAGTTAAATGGCAGAAATAAATGTGAATGTGAAAATAATGGTTTAATAATATTCTACTTGAGTAAAAGTATAGAAGTATTGGCTCCTTCTTGAAAAAAGAGTTGTGAGATGATTAACATTGCAGCAAAGAAGAAAACACACATCTGTGACATAAATTTTTATCTAGTTTTGGAATCTACTGTTTATTTTCATTTGTCTTCTTTGAGCCATACATTTTTTTTTAACTGGAAATATGTAATAAGTTTAGAGATGAAAATGTTTTTATTGGAAACTCATGGACCCAAATACATTTTTAACAAGAGTCACATTTTTTGAAATGGAAAATCTTAATCTGTAAAGTACCGAGTACATACAGTTATGATACAAAAGTAGTCAAGTAAAAAGTACAGTATTTCTGCCTCAAATTTGATGGAGTAGAAGTGTAAAATTTAGGCAAAACTGTACCACACTTAAATAAATATCCATAGTAACTTACGCCAAAGATGCATAGAGCATGCATAGATGAACAAACACCATCACAGCTTTAAAAAGTGCTTTCTTCTCTTGGCTCCGATGGTCTCACACTGTTTCTCCCCTCGTCTTCGTCATCCAGGCGGAGACAGCGGCCAACAGGATCTGCAAGGTGCTGGCTGTCAACCAAGAGAATGAGCAGCTGATGGAGGACTATGAGAAGCTGGCCAGTGATGTGAGCACACCCCGATTTTCCTATAATTGTCCCGCACCTCCTCTACCCTTTTATCTCCCTCCTCTCCTTTTTTGTTTAAGCCGCCCCCTCGCCTCCCAGCCCCCCTGGGGTGTCTGTGCTCCGTACAGGTGCAGGGTCAGGACCACAAACAGGGTCGATAAAGATTCAAAAGGCAGCCAGGAAAACACTGTTGGTTTGAGGCTTAAGCATAAATTTTACCGTTGTTTTTATAAGGCCATGTTTTTGCCTGTTTTAGCTCATTTGCATTTCAAATATTTTTAAAACAAATCAATTTCCAAAATATACAGTTTTAGATTGATGAAGACTTTTTTTTTTACCAGCCAGCAGTTCCTTTGGTTTAATTTAAACAGCAACTATTTTGATAAGTGGAAAAAGTAGTGAAGTAAAAATAACAAGTAGTTAATGACCTCAGCTTCTAAAATATGAGAATTTGCTGCAAAAACTGTTTATCTTTGGAGTTTTGAACAAGACATTTTTACAAATCAGACTGTGTGTTAGGAAATTATGATGGTGATTTTTCAGGATTTTCTTACATTTTATTGACCAAACAATTAATCTTAAAAATAATCTGCAATTTAATTGATAACAATGATTGTATTTGTGTGGTTTTGAAAAAGATTTCTCTGTGGTGCATTAAAGTGCCAGTTTGAAGCTCAGACATGTGAAACTCTTTCCACTTCAACACTTTAGTGCACCAATTAGTGAGATTTTTCACAATATCTGGTTCCAGCTCCATTGTCATACAAACAAAACAACTATTTTTTCTCTGGAAAATTATCTGAAAATAGCACACTAATTAAACTAGATAGCATAAAACATGCAAAAACATGGGTACAGTCCTTCAAATGAGACAGAAAATGAGTTGCATTTTGTTGTGAGAAATGAGCAATTAGCTAACCAATTATCTCATCCTGTATTCTTCTTTTACTGACACACATCAATTACATCCTCTATACCTCATTTATTTCCCTTCTTTTTTCATTTGCATGGTTTTCTTTCGCATCTCCATTTTCTATCCCTTGAATGGTGCTTGTTTCTCTTCCATCCCCTTTCTCTTATTCTCACCATTCCACACACACACACACACACACACACACACACACACTTGCCCACACACCACCACCACCATCAACACCCCAGCTGCTGGAGTGGATCCGTCGCACCATCCCCTGGCTGGAGAACCGCTTGCCCGAGAACACCATGCAGGCCATGCAGCAGAAGCTGGAGGACTTCAGAGATTACCGCCGCCTGCACAAGCCGCCCAAAGTGCAGGAGAAGTGCCAGCTGGAGATCAACTTCAACACCCTGCAGACCAAGCTGAGGCTCAGCAACAGGCCCGCCTTCATGCCCTCAGAGGGAAAGATGGTCTCGGTGGGTCACAGCAACTCGCGAAAGTACAAACTCACACACAAAAATCGCGAAAAGTTTGAGATCCAAACCTCCTCTGTGCATGACTGTGAAACTTTTCTGCAACTTTGATGGTCGTCAGCGGCCAAAGAGTTACCTCAGCTTATATGAATCATGCAGGACATGATGCCAGGGAACATTTGAACCCATTTTTAACCTGCGTCTCACTTGATTGCTTTGAAATGTCCATCTGTTGTCCAGGCCAAATATGGCCCAGAGCATCGTTACCTTTATAGATGAAGATGGAGACGATGTGGCCAGCAGCCTTTTGGTGCAGTTCAACTCCAAATTTCTTAACTAACAACTGAAATTGTATATTCTGGTCCTGCATGATAATATTTAAATGTACAAATATATGATGTGAAAAAGAAAACATAACCGCATGATTATGTCTTAAAACATGAACAAAAAATATGATCTGCACATATTTTTGTAACTTCCATTAAAAATATAAGCTGCAGAAATCAATATTTTTACACAAGCAATGGATGAAATGAGTCATGTGAAAGGGATTAAATAAAATACTTGACTCCAGTTTTCCTCAGCTCTAGGCAGCAAAAGTTCACCATATCCACTTAAAAAGTGATGGTATGTCAAGGTTGTGTATACAGCTTGTTTCTGCTGCCCCTGTGTGGCTAAAAAAATCATGTAAGATAAAATCACATAGTGTAGAAAAACCACCACAGGAAGAGTTCTTGTATTGTTTTGCTCAAAGAACGAAGTCTTAAGAACAGAACAATAGTTGTGGCCTAATTTACACATGATGCTGCTCTCTGATAAGAATTCATTCTCAAGCATCCTCCTCTGGCTCATACAGGACATCAACAATGCGTGGGGAAATCTAGAGGGAGCGGAGAAGGGCTATGAAGAGTGGCTCCTCAACGAGATTCGCAGGCTGGAAAGACTCGACCACCTGGCGGAGAAATTCCGTCAGAAAGCAGCCATCCACGAAGCGTGGACCGAAGGTACTGAGTGTGTGTGAGAGCAGCTGAGGAGAGCTCGCCATCTGAATATAAAGATCCAGCAGCTCCTGTGTTTTAGCCTCAAGGTGCCCGTTAAAGGCCGCAGCAAAGTAAAATGTAAATTACAGCCTGTAAACATTTTTGGACTTGTGTAACGTGTAATTCATCTTTGTTTTTGTGTAACTTAACAAGCCTTCACTGCTGATAGATTTGAATTGATTTCTTTCCACATCTCCTCCTGCAGGTAAGGAGGAAATGCTGCAGAAGCGTGACTACGAGACGGCCTCACTGTCGGAGATCAAGGCCCTGCTGAAGAAACACGAGGCCTTTGAGAGTGACCTGGCTGCACATCAGGACCGCGTGGAGCAGATCGCAGCCATCGCACAGGAGTTAAAGTAAGACATGACAAACCAGAGTCGACTGTCAAAAGACTGCACCGCTTCCTGATCAGTAACAGATAAAACAGATTAGGTTGAGTCTTTCTTATTTTCAGTGAGCTGGTCTTTCACGGGTGCATTGATCATTGTAAATAAGTCGCTGTCCTGAATTTGGGATTCAGACGCGAGTGATGACTGAAAAAGTGAACAGAAAAGAAGAACCTAACAAGCGGCTCGAAGAACATTTCACACTCATGAAAAATACAAAGGACGACAAATAAAGACACAGCAGGAGCAGAGAGGCATTAAAGTGCATCTAAGAAAGATGACGCTGAAAAGCAAACCACTTAAATAAATAATGCAAATGAAAACCGCTGTGATGCAGATAATTATAATGAGTCTCTTGTTCCCTCGTCTGTTTGTGCTCCAGTGAGCTGGACTACTACGACTCCCCCAGTGTAAACGCTCGCTGCCAGCGGATTTGTGACCAGTGGGACACGCTGGGAGCTCTGACCCAGAAACGCAGCGAGGCCTTGCAGGTGAGGCGAGACTCTGGGATCACCCTGAGAGCATTCAAAATAAACGAGTGAATTTCTAACTTCTAAAGTCTCGCTCACTTTGTCATCCCTGTTTTCTGATTCCCTCTGTCCTTCTTGGTGCTGGTTAGAGCAGAAATAATTACGCATTTAGACATGAAAGTGCTCCCCTTCACAGTGAGGGGCTGTGAAGAGACTGTTTGATTTTCAGGATTCCCGCTGGCCTTGAAAATCCTTTTAAAGTTTGGAGGGTTTCTTTATATTTGTAAAAAATATAACCCCCAATTCCATCCATAAGGAACATGAATAAGATGAAGCCTCAGTGAATTTCTCCCAGCAAGACTTTGAAGGTCAATAAAAAGCCTGTGAATTTGTGTGGTAACCTTGTTTTTTTTATTTTTATTCTGAACAGAGAACCGAGAAGCTGCTTGAAACCATCGACCAACTGTACCTTGAGTTTGCCAAAAGAGCCGCTCCATTCAACAACTGGATGGAGGGCGCCATGGAGGACCTGCAGGATACTTTTATCGTCCACACCATCGAGGAAATCCAGGTGAGCAGGACAGAGGAGGCTTTCTTTCCCTTAGCATCAATAAAAGAGTTAGAATATGGTATGTATACACATATGTGTTGCTCAGAATTTAAAATACAATACGTACAATATGTTTGCTTGCAAAGAATTAGATGAGAAGGCGATGATGCAACTCTCACGTATGTCTAATGTAAAATGACTTGTCTGAATTTAAATATAAAACCAATGGAAAATACTGCAGGTTTAAAGTATCACATATATCCTGTATGTAAGAAAGTAAATATAAACAGTTATTGCAAATGTGTAAGTACAGTACGTACAAGATATTTAGCAACATAACATGAATGTACAGTAAATGTATAAATTATATCAAAGTTAAGAGAGGTTTAATCTTGTGATGATGAAATAAATGAACTAAAATAGAATAAAATAAGTAAACTAGTTTGCTCACTTTCATGGAGATGTTAGGAGCAGAAACCAGCCTTTTCTCTGCCACATGTCCTATAAAATGTTTGCAAAAAGCTTTTGTACATTTAACTTATTAGGGTGGAGGAAGTCAATTTCAGTTTTATTTTTAAAGGTATGTATTGTTGTTTTTGTGGCATTATTTTTTTTTCATGTGTTTGTGTGTTTTTTATGTGTCAGGGATTAAGCACAGCCCACGAGCAGTTCAAAGCCACGCTGCCAGAGGCCGACAAAGAGCGCCAGGCCATCCTGGGCATCCACAACGAGATTGCCAAGATTGTGCAGACCTATCACGTGAACATGGCTGGCACCAACCCCTACACCACCATCAACCCACAGGAGATTAATGCCAAATGGGACAAGGTAATAAACTCAATCACGAGCGAGGAAACACACACTTCAAGATGTCTTTTTATCGTTATCCAGTGAAGATTTAATTCAGGCATCTCACATCTGCACAGTGCAGCCGCAGTCACGGGGCAACTTGATGGCAGTGGGATTTAAAAAGTGCCAAATATTTATCAAAGCATTTCTCAGATTTTAAAAATAGCTTCCACCCTCCATCAGTCAAACTTAACCCCAGGCCAGAAAGACTCTTCATGGGAGATTGAAATGAAAAGGAAAATTAGGTTTCGGCTGAGGCATTAACATAAAATACAAAACATTTTAACATTGTACAATATTCACAAATATAATGTTTTTTAACAGTCATCTCTGTCATGAGTTACATAAAATGAGCCTGAGTGCGACAATAAAACCTGCTAAGAATTTATTTTCATCTTGATCATCATTTTTGAAAGATAGAGATAAAAAAGACAATATACTATGTCTTCTGTCCATTTTCTGTTTAATTCCCTTCTTCATTAGAGTCCCTTTAATGAGTATTAACACATTTGTGTTTTCCGTGACTCTCCCGCCCGCTGTAGGTCAGGCAGCTGGTGCCTCAGCGCGACCAGGCCCTGATTGAGGAGCACGCCCGGCAGCAGAACAACGAGCGTCTGCGCCGACAGTTCGCCAACCAGGCCAATGTCATCGGGCCCTGGATCCAGACCAAGATGGAGGTCAGTGTGAGCAGAGCCGACAGTCAAATGAGCACTTTGCCAGTTCAGAATGAGTCAGTACAGCCTGTGTGTGTTTTAGTCAGTGGAGGCAGTCTCAGTGCATTTACCAGTAAAATTTAATCACTCACCAGTCCTTTTCTGTGAAGTCTTTCTCATGCACAAAGTTAAGAATGATAATAGATGGTGAAACTTTCTGACTCTACATAATGTTAATGTTTCTCTCTATTTCTCTAATTCTTTAAAAGCTCGATTAATGGAGATTGCAGGGTGGCCAATGTGAAAATAAGGCTGCACATATTCACAGTTGCAGCCAAGTTAAATAAAGTAAAGAAGTAACATTCTTCATTTAAATATAATTAGAAGATGTCTGTCTGCTGGGGCATTGGGGTCAAAGAGTTGGCAAAGAGACAGAAACACTGATTTCTTTTGTCATTTTAGTATATTCTTGTCACATCCTTCACTCATTCTTATTAAAAGGCGTCACAACCTGCGTGTTATCTCTGCAGGAAATCGGCCGCATCTCCATCGAGATGCACGGCACCCTGGAGGACCAGCTGACACACCTACGCCAGTACGAGAAGAGCATCGTCAACTACAAGCCAAAGATCGACCAGCTGGAGGGAGACCACCAGCTCATTCAGGAAGCCCTCATCTTCGACAACAAGCACACCAACTACACCATGGAGGTAAAGAGCTGGAGCCGAGCTTCAGAGAGAAAAAACAGAGAATATTTCTGCTCTGTTCTTCTCTCTGAAATTGCTCTGTCTGACCTGACTGGACACAGAAAACACTTTTTATTCACCGTTCTGAGTCGTGTTGGAGTCCGACGGCTGCGGTTCACCACAAAGAACAAAGCCGCGGGTGTTTGGACGACCACAGGAAAGTCTTGGAGAGTTTAATGCTGAACCTCCCTGAGGTCGCTGTTTACCATCCCGGTCTCTCCCCACTGTTCATAATTAACTCTGCGGCTCATCAGCCAAGTGCTGGAAAACGAAAAACCGCCGGCCTGCCAAGGATTATTTTCCCTGGCCAAAATGATTTATATGAATCTTGTTATTGAAATTCTGCACATCGACTGACCCATTTTCAAAGCTATTATGTAGGTGTGTGTCTGGAATCGGCCCTCGTTAAAGAGACGAGCAGATTTAAAGTGCAAATGCCAAATTTGCTAATGTGTTGTGTACAAATAATATCTTTTGTTTTTCTGCATCTCTTCGTTTTTCTTTGGCTGCACTCTTTCTGTTATGATTCATTTTCTCCCCAGACCCCATATGTGATTATTTATTAATTGATTGGCACTGGTTTATACTTTATATGCTTTGTATGCTTTAACAGTCTAATGTAAGGAGTCTGTCTCACAGATGTCATAATTTTTCTTATGTTGCTCACAGTGAGGGGACGCAGTGACACAAATGGAGAACAGGCAATGACTTGTTTGTGTATAATGAAAGCATCTAAATTAAAATGTCTTAAAATGTCAGCTGCCGTTTGACCCCGTTAAATGTCAGAGATTTCTGCATCGTTCCGATACAGTAAAACTGCAGTCGTCTTATCTTCCACGCAGGTCAAAACAAACATTTTTTTCCACTTTACTTTACGTCTCTTCCCTAAACTTCCTCTGCTTTTGTGTCTCTCTCTCTTTGCTCTGCAGCACATCCGCGTGGGCTGGGAGCAGCTCCTCACCACCATCGCCCGCACCATCAATGAAATCGAGAACCAGATCTTGACGCGGGACGCCAAGGGCATCAGCCAGGACCAGCTGAATGAGTTCCGGGCTTCCTTCAACCACTTCGACAGGGTCAGTACTCGCACTGAGTCACGCTGCAGACACAGAGGCGAGAAGCTGTTGTGCTGTGGGCGGCACGCTGCTCGTTTACTGTCGGCTGTTTGGATTCGATTTGTGGCAAATTCACGTCTCTGGATCAGAGTAGGAGCATTAAAAAAATCCGTTATGTTGAGGGAATAGTTAGTTTATCCGTTTTCTTTAGCTGTTGGCTCCTGTCATGAGAGCGGTATCAGTTTTTCTCATCTAACTCTCCACAAGGAATCAGACTATTTCCCAAAATGTCAAACTACTGCTTCAAAGATTGATGCAGCCATTTCAGGAGTCACCAGTTTGTGTTTATACATTTAAATTAGGTCAACAAAGCAAACAAGTGAAGGTAAGATAAAATCCTCTCTGGGTTTGAGTTCATGCTGTGTCGTGCTGCCCGAGGTGTGGCTAACAGCTGTCCTTTAACCCAGAATCACAACCAGAGAGGGCCAGAGTGTGTGGTACAGTTTGTGTGAGAAATGAGAAATCAGGCAGGTATCGACCTCACTGCCTGGTTGAAAAAGAGACTCACAGTTCAGTGACACAACGTTCATCTTTAAAAGCTCCTTTTATCTTGAAATACAAGATAGTCTGCATTAAATCAGATACGGAGCAGGTAGAACAGAAGCTGAGGATCTAGTTTATATGACAGGTAGCTTCAAAATATCTTTCCATTGAAGGCCTCTTCCATAAAAACTGCTTACTTTGCCCCCCCTCCTCCCACCTCCCGAACTTAATGTTTACACTGGAGCTCACCGTGTCATGAACAGCACCAATTATGGATGAGTTTTTATTTAGCTCCCTCTCCTCCTCATCCCAACTCTCCTGCTGACTCCACCATTAGCTCATGCATTTTTCCAGAGCCGTGCTATCGTTAATCAATGCATGAGGCTGATGATCGGAGCTCACAGGAAGCCGACCGTGGACCCCAACTCGGTGCTTTTGTTTCATATTTCATGAGAATGGAGCCTCAGACCTCAAAGCTTTCTGCTGACATGCGTTGGTGGGTTTGAGGGAGACTTGTACTGAGCCACAGCAGCAGATTAATCTGACACATTCGAAAAAAAGGAGTCATTTTTTTCAGTTTGACTTTAGTTTAATGAGAAAGATTTAGCCTGTGTTGTATCATTTTATAGCCAGTGGTTAGTTGATTAAGCTTTCGGTCCATCAGTAGAAGGTAAATCAACCATTTTCAGTCATTTATCAAGAAAACATATCAAACATTTGTTGATTTTAGCTTCTCAAATGTTTTTTGTTATGCTGGTCCAAATTAAACATCTTTGGGTTTTCAGTTTTGGTTTGACAAAACAAGCTTTTTGAGCCTCTGCATTTAGGATGTTTTTCCATCATTTTTCCACATTTCATAGGCTAAACAATTAATCAAATGAAATAATAAAAAATCTGACTAATGAAACCAGTGAAGAATAATAATCATTAGTAGAGATGAAAAAGTAGTGACTGAATTCTTTAGTCAGTCAACAGAAAATTAGTTGCCAGCTGTTTGGATAATCTGTTAGTCATCAAACTCATTTATGAGCAAAAAATGGAAAAATGAAATTTACTGCTATCAGCTTCTCACATTATTAGTCCTCTATGAAAATGAAAATGATGAACTGGTTCTGGACTGCTGCTCAGACAAGATGAGACATTATGCTCGTGATTAACATTTTTTTTTCCAATTTCTGATACCGAATAGGCCAAAAACTAATAGATAATTGTGAGAATGTTAATTAGATTAAACTCTAATAATAATAATTATAAGTTCCAGCTCACATCTTCACGTGTATTTACATTTGTTATACGAGTAGTCGGGGATGAATGTGATTTTAATTGTTGTGTGTAATGAATTTGATGCTGTACAGAAAAGGTAAACAGATACTTTTCCGTCTAAAAGAAAATTGTATTTTGTGATGTCGAGTATATGTGCCATCAGCGATATGAATAACCTCACCAAAGGCCCTGTAGTCTGCCTGCCCCACTGCACATTAACGCCTCTGAATGCCCTCGCCCAGCATGGCAGCACTGCTGCCACCGTGTGTTCACCTGCCAGATCCTAATGAATATGCACTGTGTTCTCTGTTTTCTACCTTGTGCATGGCCCTCTCCCTTCACCCCCCTCACCTCCTTTCCCACCTCCCTCCCCCCTGTGCATGGTGCACTCCCTACACCCTCCTCTTCCCCCCCACCCCCTCCAACACCACCTCACCTGCCTCCTCGTCCCACCCCGTCCACCCCCTTCACCGTCACTGACACCGCTGTATGTGTTGCTGCATGGCCTGTGGCCCCCGACGCCTCGCCTGGCACTGGCCTCCCACACCCCAGGACCACTCGGGCACTCTGGGCGCGGAGGAGTTCAAGGCCTGCCTGATCAGCCTGGGCTTCGATATCGCCAACGATGCACAGGTACTCAATCGCAGCCACACCCCCGCTGTGAGAGGTTTAACTGGTTTCTTTTTTTTTCCTTTTGTACTTCTTCCCCTTTGTATTTCTATTCTTCCTGTGTTTCTCCCTCCTTTCTATTCCCACCTTCACTGCTTATCCCACCTGTCTAAATTTCCTTTGTGATGTCCCAAACCTCGCAACGTCCACATTGTGGATTGTTGCGTTTTTTTCCCCCTCAATTCTGCTCTTGGCTCATCCTTTACTCTTCCGACGGTTTCCCTCCACTATCCCTGCTCCTCCTTGCCTTTCCCCTCCTCCTGGTTTCGTTTGTCCATCGCTGACCTTGTAGAAGAAAACAGGAATCATGGATGCTGAAGACTTCAAAACCTGCCTTATCTCCATTGGCTACAACCTGGTAAAACCACGAGCACTCTTCAAGTATGAAAGTTTGTGTGTGATTAACCACACCAGTCAGAAATGGTAATAGATTCATGTCACCTTAAATTCATTCTTTTTTATGTTTGGGCATGTTTTTTTAGATATTAAAAATGTTTTTTCTTTTCCATAGTGCTCCGTTAAACAACTGGATTAGAATTTAAGATGATGGAAATGAAAGATTTTCATTTTGCAGTATCTCAGATGAATTAAAATGTCACTTGTTTTACATATATTTGTGCTAAACAATGAACCAAATAAGTTATCCCAAGTTTCATCTCTGTGTGCGGTGTAACTGTCATATGCATGTTGCTGTGGGGACTGTAACCACGGCTACCCAGCCTCATAGATCCTCTCTGTTGTCACCAGGGTGAGAACGAGTTCTCCCGCATCATGAGCATAGTGGACCCCAACCGGATGGGCATCGTCACCTTCCAGGCCTTCATCGACTTCATGTCCCGCGAGACGGCCGACACAGACACTGCCGACCAAGTCATGGCCTCCTTCAAAGTGCTGGCAGGGGACAAGGTGCGGTGTTGTGCTGTTGTATCATCAAAGAAAAATAACAATGAAGACAAGTTGAAATCCCCATTTGTTCAAAAGATGAATATTTAATACACTTTTTGGGCTGCAGAAAAGAAACAAAGATATGAATATTTAAAAATACAGAAAAACTTTAAACAACAAGACAGCGCATTTAAAGCTGCTTTAATCAGTAGTTTTTATATTAAAAATGGATCACTTTGCTACTTTTATATAAAAGCAGCCTGCACATTTTGTTTGATTTCTTCTTTGTCTGCCAGCTGCAGAGAAAAATATTCACTTCTCTTCAGCTTGCAAGACTTGACACGAGCCACTGATTTATTCCAGCACTCCTTTTTTCTACTATTGGCCTTACTTAACGGGCCAAGAAATGATCTGAAAGAGACTAAAGACTGCGAGTAAAGGTGCTGCAGAGCTGGTTGTTGATTCTGAGTAGGATAGGCAATAGTAGCAACAATTAATTAATACAATTTTATATTACAGTCTTTATAATTAAGTGATAATATCAAAAGAAAATATCAAAAATAGTCTTTGTCCAGACAGTCTCATTAAGTTTCCACCATCTGTTACTTCTGAATCAAACAATTTATTAATAACTTGCATATGATAATAATAATAACTTGCATATAAAATATACATTTTATACTAATATAAAATGTTGTTTTTATTTTTCTCGACAGAATTATATTTTGGCCGACGAGCTGCGCCGGGAGCTGCCTCCAGACCAGGCCGAGTACTGCATAGCCCGCATGGCCCCTTACACCGGCCCCGATGGCGTCCCCGGAGCCCTCGACTACATGTCGTTCTCCACCGCTCTGTACGGAGAGAGCGACCTCTGAACACTCTGTCAGTCGTCCTGACTCGGGACCACCAGCCTACCTGCTCTGATCACCGCCACGTCCCCCTCGACTGCCCCGCCACCACACTCCTGTCCTACTACGCTCATTTTTTGTATGTCTCTGGCCTTATCTTTTTCTCATTATCCTCTGTCTCCTCCTCCTCCTCCTCCCACCTCTCCAGCTTCTTCACTGCTCCCTCACACTCTGTCTCCGTTGTATTTGCTTCCCACGCAATGCAGCAGCTCTCCAGGTTTACAAAGAGGGAGAGAGAAAAAAAATGTTTGTTTCTGTTTTTATTTTCTTGTTGTCATTGTTTTTCTTCATAAAATGAATAAAGTTAACATATTTTATTATACTGAACAAAAAAAGGTATTTTTCTTCACCTGATTGAAAATAAGAGACAAAAATTGTAATAAAGAAAAATTGCTATACTTTCTCCTCTTATTCTCTGTTTGCTGCAGGGATTTTTTTATGGAAATAGTTTGTGTGTTTAGCTGATGACAGATACACTCGAAACACGTAAATGCCTCTTTCATAAAACTGAAAGTACTCTATGTATCAAACCCTCTCTGGAAAACAAGGGGGACCAGGTCCACAGTCGTTAAAATAATTATGATGGCCTAAATTCTCACATTCATAAGTAGTTAGAAATTACTTGCATGAAGAGATGTGGACTTGAGGAAACTGGGACCATACTCCAGTTTTTTAGACTTTCGAGTTAAGCTTACAGACAGAAGTTTATTTTCAAATGTCAGCACAAAACTTGGATATAAACTAATTTTGTATTAAAAAATACAACTGTGACTCTCACACTTGTGTGATTATATTGAAAACACATTCTAGGAGTTCATGTTTTATACCAAAATGGAAAGTTATCCTTTAAGATAGTACTTTACAGATAACATGATGCCAGTTTCTGCTCATGTAAGTGTGCTAATGTAAGTACAGACCTTTTAAATGAATGTGTTATTTCATCAGAAATACAGATGTTACATTCACAGCAGACATTTTAACTCAGCAGCTCCTTTCAGTGAGCTACAGTGGACCTAAAGAGCAGGCTGGTCCTGTACCTGGTAAATTTAATGCAACCTTTATTAATGTTAACAATGACACCTGTGGTTATAATGTCACAATTACACTGTAAAGTGACAAAAATAACCCAATGAGCTGAGGATGAATAAGGATAAGCTGCACTCTCAGGAGGCCTTTTTAACAGCAGACATTTTGATGTGTTATTGTAGGAAAGACACAGGTGTTACTGATTTTTAAAGTGAGTGCTGCAGTATGCTGACAGGTAGCTGCTAAATGCAGTTCAGCCTTCATTGATTTTATTACTCTTGCTTTTTCTACTGTAACATGTCAAAATGTCTCCGGTGAAACAGGCGTAGTGAGTTTTACAATGAGTTACTAAAAGGCTCTCAACACCCACACGGCTGCTATCAGTTAAAAGCTTATTGGACCTTTGCTTTAGTTTAAGTTGGAGCAATATTGGGAATTATTTAAAGGTCATCAAACTCCTTTTACTGCATGTTGCCCTGCCCAATCTGTGGACTTCTACTCATCCTTTTATTTCTGCCCTTCTCTGCATATATATATGTATTTGAAATCAATTCGGATTACCGTATTTTTCGGACCATAAGGCGCACCGCATTATAAGGCACAGGCTCAATGTAATATCAATGAATGGTCTATTTTCATACATAAGGCGCACCGGATTATAACGCGCATTAAGCACAGTATGTATCACTCCGCCAGGCTCCTGACGACAGTGGCCGTGATGCTCCAACAATCCATCAAGCTAACCCTGCTTCGTAGCTTAGCAAAGTTGTACTAAAACATTTTGACCCATTTTTGAGCGCCATGTGCCACATAAAATCCGTTTGAGGTAAGTAAGCACTTCCGGAATTCATACATAGGGCGCACTGTCGATTTTTGTGAAAATGTAAGGGTTTTAAGTGCGCCGAAAAATACGATAGTTTGTGGTTACCTGATAAATCACAGGTTATTCAATAAGATGCACAACATATGATCAGCTAAAACAATAAAGTCCTTAAAATTAGACTTAAGGGTCCAGCAGAAAGTCAAGAGGCAGTTGGCTTTAACTTCAGAAAGGTGTCATTCTAGCACAGCACGTGCAGCACAAACAGCCCTCATCAGGTGAATTAAGCACACCTGCAGGAGCCAGCTGATGAGAGCATGAAGGCAGGAGCTGCAGAGATGGTAGGAAATCATTACAAATGCTCTGTGACCTGTGAAAAGATGCGCGTGCTGGCAGTGAAACGTGCAAACAGACACCAGTGTGGAAGATTAAAGGTTTGATTGTGTGAGATACCTGCTGATCTGCTATTCTTACACAAAACAAGTAAGCCTGCACAGCATAAACACAATCAGAATCAGCTTTATTGATCAGGCATGTGAGCACTTACAAGGAATTTGACTCCTGGTTTTGCAATGCTATCAGTGGGAATGAAAAAGTTTGACAAGTTTGACAAAGTACAGCTTGACAAGGTAAAAATGAACATAGGTATAAGCAACTATGTACAAGAAGAAATTTATAAGGGTACATATACATACATAGAAAAATATGCACTTTCACAATTAAAGATTACTTCAATAAATCTCTTTAGCAACACTGCAGGATTTCTCAACTTTTTGTTATGTCTCAACCATTGACTGTGTTCAGTCTATGGCCTCGACTGATCGATGCCACAAACCGGAACCTTCATTGCGTCCTTGCAACCACACGGACGGATTATCGCGTCGGACACATTCAGGAAAGGCGTCCCAGCCGTGACCTGCTCGCTGTTTGCATCAGTAAAATGGACTTTTAGCTGGAAAAGAAGAGTCATGTTTAACTTAAAGGCGCTGCGGAGGAACAAAACAGTAAAATATGGAGTGCCCATGCTTGTGAGTAACGTTTATTTTGCCTTTTGATGTTTTAATGACCCTTTCTTAGCCTGTCAGCTAACACGAATGCTAGCTTCATGATACATAATCAGAAAGTATCCTCTTCCGTTATTTAAGTAAAAATACTTATACCTCACTGTGAAATTACTCAAGTAAAAACCCTTCAAAGAAAGTCATTTTTAAATGAAATTTTGGTCATGGAAATATCAGAGACGTGTATATAAGTATGATTATACATAAGTTACAAGGATTTTTTCTAAATATGTTTTAAAATGTTGTTTATATGTTGCAGAGAAGGTGAAAACAAGTGCTCTATTTTATGTATTTATCTGAATTATAGTGAAGAAACAAAAACTTGCATTAAAGAAACTCCTTAAATTTGTACTTAAGGCATTGTTCAAAGTCTTGTGGCAAGAAATTCATTGCTCTAGTCTTCTGGTCTGGTCTGAATGTGAACAACGTACTGAAATGACCCTTTTTCCGCTTGTGACACTGAAATAAAGGGTCACACACAGTCTAGATCAGTTTAAATGTAGGTGGGTCATACGTTAGATCAGATTATTGTGAAATTTTCATTTTTACTTTCATAAATCATCTAAAAGTTTCACATGTCTGAAACAGGATTTTAAACTGTGTTAAGAGCTTTAACTAGGATATCTATCACTCTTTAACAACAGTAAGAGTAAAAAAACAAACTGTCACATCAGCAGCTGCTAACTTAAGCATCATCATCCCTGCAACAAACCTGAATCAGGCTTATAATGTTCAGTTCAGGGAGTTTTTTTCTCATTTTTAGTATTTTTGGAGGCTGTACTTTGTAATTTCTTATGCTAAATTCTCTTGCTATTCTTACTTTGCACTAAAGAATAACAGTCATTGATAATTAATGAACAGATGATAACTCATGTTCATGCATTATTCATTGTGGGGCTCTGCAGTACCCAAACATAATTTGTGCATTAAATAAACTAATCAAATGCATCTCAATGTTTTATTTCAGTTGCTTGTAGTCGGAGGTTCCTTTGGCTTGAAGGAGTTTGCACAAATTCGATACGATTCCCAGAAGATCAAAAAGAAGGTTTGTTGCAAATTAACTCTTACATTACACCCACTTAATGGAGCATTGATAAATGATAAATTTCAACACTGAGATGCCTCAGGGGCCAAAGCTGGTCTCTGCACAGTCACACAGCACAGCAATGACTCCTCCCAGTGGCTGGACATGTAATTGCACATGAGAATAATTATTTGCAGGCCAATGTAAAAATAGGGCACACAGACACATTTCTACATCTGAGGACTGCTGGAATCTCAAACAGCAATTTTTTGCTTTTTTTTTTTTAATGAAGTTAGATTCAGATTCTTTGTCTGTCCATCATTTCAGACACTGCAGGCATACAACACTGAAAAGCTTTTCTAACACATCAATACAAGTGCAAGAAGTGAGAACAAGCTCTAATAATTCATTAAGTGACAGGCCCAATTTGTTAAAATGACAGAAGACCGGCCCTTTTATTAGAAGCCATTACAGTCTGACGAGCTGGCTGCGAGGGGAAGTAGCTGTTTTGTGCCGTTTTGCTCTGACAAAACACTGATGAGCGTCATCTGGGTGGGAGCCACACGGCAGGGACATCTTTTCTTATTGCTGTCCATGTGAGGCTGGCCCATGATGGAGAATGATCTTGCCCCTGGCGTCGTGCCTGTGCAGCTGCCTCCGCGCTACTCCACTCGCTCTCCACCGACGGGGGGCCTGCGGCAGATCGAGCCTCCCTCCTCTCAAACCCTGCGGGGTGAGGATTCAAGTCCGCTCAGCGTGTGTGTGTGCATGTAATTGAAAGCACAGAATATGTGATGTATCATTTAAAACCACTCTCTTCTCTCTTGGAACCTGTTATCAGCCCCGATGATTTTGCCCTCAGAGATATTTGCCCACTTAAATCATTTAAAACTGCTGTCTGCGGGTTAAGTCACTGCATGATCCAATTTGCATTTTCTCCTCAGCAATTTAATTTAGCCTGGAGGCAAAGATGAACTTGAAGGCTTTTTTTGTCCTCGCTGTCCAAATTTTGTGAGTTTCTCACCTCCGATGCTCCCTAGTTTGCTTTTGAGGTTCAGGCTTGTGGCAGTTAAAGAAAAAGCTAATAACACCCGCACACAGCAGGTATCGTCCTAATTTTAGGCTGTTAATTCACTCGTCTGAAGGCTGCAGAATATTCTATATATTATTTATTTGCTGTAGTAATGTAGGTCTAATTAAAAATCAATCACAGAATTATGAAACTCATCAGTCACCCGAGTAACTGCGGCATTATTGCTATGAAATATTAGAACTCATTAAAAGTAATGATTCAGAATGGGATTCATTTCAGTCCCATTCTCAGGCAAAATCAATTTGAATTGCAAAACCGAGATAGCTCCATCAGACCCAGCGCTCTCTCTCTCTCTCTCTCCCAAAACCCTCTGACATGTTTTTATTTTTTTACTAAACCTGGTGATGTTGATGCCAAATCAAGCAGAATAATTTACTGAATGAAAACAGGCTAAATTGGATCCTCCCTCTGGGTTTGGAGAGGCCCACCTTTGACTTTGGCAAGAAAAAGTCTTCCACAAGGTTGTGGGCCTGAAAAGTACTTCACCTCTTCTGCAGATGTCATCATTTATACATTCAAGAAATAACACACGGAGGAGAAGAAGAGGAGGTGCTGCCTGAACAGGCTTCTCCCCACTCCAGTTAAAAGCTGCAACCTTACAAACCTCATTATTTGTAATTTCTCTTCGAGCATGAATGGCTTTGTTTCATTTCTACCCTTAAAATCCACATTCTTTAGTTCATCTCTTATCTTTGCTTTGTTTTCATTTTCCCAGTGTTATTGTGAATGCGTGACTTTCTGCTGGAAAGCTCTGTATCTTAACATTTCTGCTGCGCTCTCTCTCAGCTGGATCCGTCACTGGAGGCCAAAGTGAACGTCCAGAAGCAGTCAGCCATTCTGGAGGAGGAATATGAGGTAAGGAGAGACAGGCTGGGCACCCAGAGGGGGGGAAGAGCAGATGAAAGAAACTAACCGCTGTGGTCTGCCTGCACGAAGGAGCTGCTGGTAAACAATATGTGCTTTATTAAAATGCAAGATTTTTTTTTTTTTTTAAAGGGAGATTTTGTGTCCAGAAGAGCACATTTTATCAGGCTCGTGCTGGCAGGTTAGAGAAGTCCAAACTTCCCCACAATTTCACACAATGTTAAATATTAATAATAATAATAATAAGCTTTACTTCCGGCGCCGCGCGAGTGGCAGCCTGTAACAGCAGCTCCTGCTCACCGTTGAGCTTTTCTTTACTTTATACTA
>JBAJHX010000115.1:4404134-4419480 GCA_037176925.1 Amniataba percoides
TGTGTTTGAATTTCATATTTGAATTTAACAAGCATGGAAATCTGAACAGGCTAATAAGATTCTGTAGCACAGTGTCGAACTATGTAATTAAAATCGGATCCAATTGATTTTTCTCTTCCTGCTTTGCATACAGGCTCCGTCCCAAAAGAAAAGAGAGGAATGTCTGCATACCGCAATAAGATGACGGTTCCCTGTGTGTTAATGATAATTCATTATTGATTAATTGCTAATTAATTGGACAGACTTTTAAATACTTGTATTAATTTTACATACAGTTTGGTTTGCCCTGGGACTTTGAAGGTTTTTCTTTTCCCACAATGCTTCAGGCCTGTATGATTTTGTAATTAGAGGTGGTGGAAGTGTCAACATCCTCTTGCTTTGCTCTCGTCTCATCAGCAGCGGTCGTGGGTGATTGTGCTGCATCGAGGCCTGTGTGCCCACTGAAGCTCATCATCTAACGATTTCAGAAATGCGTCTAACCGGGGAGGGAAGATCAGTGGGTCGAGCAATAAAACAAAAAAAAAGAGGGAAGTCAAAGCAGTGACAGGAGGTGATAAGAGTTTGATGGGAACGTTCCCGGACTCTGGAAGCAGGATGTGTATAATAGAATATTTTGACATTTTTTTGGGGGGGGGGAAGCATTTATTTTTATTTTTTGACAGTAGATGTATACCACTGTCATTTCTAGGCCCATTATGCTAAATATGAAGCTGAGTTGGCTTAGCTTAGCTTAAAAGTGGGCACAAACAGGTAGCCTGACTGTCTGAAGGTGAAAATTCAATCTGTGTTCTTTTACTAATTAACTCTTTATTAGACATACTACATTTAGTTGAATTCATTTAAATCACAAGTTGCGGTCTTATGGGGGTTAAATGACTTTTATTAACCTTTTTGCAGCGCCTTCTTGTCACTATAAGGTACTTTGGCTTTTATATGGGATGAACAAACAAGATATAAATAATATTATATTTTAAACTTTAAATGCAAAACAGAGTTATAAATTGCTTCATTTGGTTGAGATAGGAAAAAACAGGTGCTGATGGGTGGATTTTTTTTCTTTGACCTTTGGACAGAGCCAAGCTAGCTGTTTCCCTTTGTTTTCAGTGTTTGTGCTAAGCTAAGCTAACTGGTAAACAAACAAAGTAGCATCTTCTCACCTAAAACTGAGTGAATGTTTCCCAAAAATGATAAACTAATCTTTTATTGGTCACATGCTGCTTATCATCTTTGCAGTAGGTTCAAGTTTTGCACCACAAGTTACTTTTATTTGTCACATTACTGATAGATGAGCACTAAACTGATCTAAAACATCAATTCATCTGTCATGAATCACAAAAATAAACCCTCATGTGGACTCACAATCCAGTGTGGGTAGAATATGTCGTCATGTGCACAACCTTATAAGAAATCCTACAAAATATAAGCTCACAAATGGGCTATTTTTCCATTTCCCAGTCCCTCCAGCACATCTGCAAGCCATACCACCTTTTTTAAATTTTATTTTTGTTACTGCCACCAAAAAAATAGCATGAGGAGAGCTGCTGGTGAATCTTACATCTGTCTTCCCTCCATTCTCAGCATTTACATAGTCTCTATTATATATTGTCTGATCTGTGGCCAGAGTAAATGTGACTCAGTGATCATCCTCCGAGCTGCTCGCTGATTTCAGGGCACCCTCAGTTTTTAAGAGGTAAAATAGTGGGGTGACACCTTAATTATGAGCCTCTCTCTCTCTCTCTCTTTCTCTCTCTCTCTCTCTCTCCCTCCCCTCCCTCCCTGTGTGAGCAGTGGATGATATTCATGGATGGTGATGGTGGTGCAGGTTTCTGGTGACGTAGCTGCGCGTCTCCGCGTGTCACTCTGTGCGTCTCCTCAATAATGATAAAAATAATAATAACAAAAAAATCACGCTGATGATGATAATCCGAGGATGACAGGTGACAGCTCCACAAACGCACCGATCAGGAGGCTTTCTGTGGAAGTCCGGCTGACTGCAACTTAAAAAAAGGAGGAGGGGGAAAAAAGAGGAAGAAACGCCGGTGCGCACAGCTGAGCGCGTTTGAGAGGAGCCTGGAAAGAGGAGAGGAGCCTGGAAAGAGGAGAGGAGCCAGCTTTGCACCTCCGAGGAGGAGACACCGCAGATTTTCCTGCGCTATCACGGCGGATAGAGGAGGAGGAGGAGGTGGAGGGGGCAGCAGCAGCAGGAGGAGGAGGAGGAGGAGAGCGCTGATTCACGGCTTGCAGGAGGAGGGAGAGCCGGGCGGACAGGGGCTCCATCTCTTCTCTTAAAATACCGACCCCCACCACCACCACCACCGACACCTCCTCCCCCCTCCTCCTCCTCCTCCCTCGTCACTGACAGCTCCGCGACCCGGTCAGCCCGTCAGACAGGGAGGATCTTGGGGAGGAGGGCGCCGAGGCGGAGGAGGAAAGAGGACGACAGGCGATCACCTGCGGCCGGTTTGATCCACTCGGAGCGGCGCCGCGGAGCCGCCGCTGCGCGCAGCCAGGACGACACGGCGGCGTCAGTCCGGGGGGGGCATCCCACCGAGGGTCACGTTTGACTCCTGAGATCCGAGCAGGCTGATCTGAACAAGAAGAAGAATTATACTCATCAAAAAGAAGAGAAGGAGGGGGCGCACAGGAGCTGTGTCCTCTGTAAGAAACTCTCCGGAATACAAATCCAGGTAGGCTGGAAGCTGAATTACGCATGATGCAAACTCAGAGCTGATAAATATTCAGTGCGCTGATGAGTGATGCAACCCGGCACACACACACACACACACACACATAGAGGCAGGGTGAGTGTGTGACACGTTGTGTGGACTGTGTGTGTATTTTTGTGTATGTGTGCGTGCAGCCTGCGGATCCGGACGGAAAACTGATGTGGGCTGGACGTGGTCCGGCTCTCCGGTGCGCCCAGGTTTTAAGACTGACTGACATGCAAAGGGCTGGGATGGATTCGTGATACCGTCTAATGGGTGTGCCATTAAATAAATTGGCGTCTGTCAGTGTTGCAGCCTGCCGAGCCGCTGATTGGCTGAACACCTGGATCTCCTTTTTTTTTTTTTTTTAAATCTCAACCTTTATCTTTTTGGCTTCTCCTGCAACCAGAGTTACTTGAGGTCAATTAGTTTAAGAGAGGAGATAAGCATATGCATGCTCCGTGCGTCGCCACCCTGTAAGTTGTGGTGGGGGGCCTATGGGTGCTCCAGCAGGGATTCCCCCCTCAGGTAGCTCTGACACCCGCACAGAGAGCAGAGAAACGGCCTTTATGATGATTAATCAGCAACAGCTGAGGCTCTCCGTGTGTCTGCTGAGTCCATGTTTACGCGCATCTCAAATAGCCTCCTTAAACAAGAGCCTCTTCCCAAAATAGGGAAAGGGGGAAAGAGATCTGTGTGCAGAGCAGAGCAGCTCTCCTCTCAGCGACTGTCTGAGCCATGATGCTGCCTGCATGTAGGAGGCTGATCGCTGAAAGATTGCACGAAATCTCTCGGCAAAGTCTGATTTTCTCCTTGAAATGCACAATCTGAGAGGTGCAAGTCCTCCAAAATGAGACTGATGGGATCTGCAGCTATCTGCCCCTTTATGATTTTATCTGTTTGGTCCTTAAAATGTCTGAAAAATATTAAAAATGCATGAAAAAACACAATATCCTAAAGCTCTGGTTGCCACATTCAAACCAACATGCAGTTTAATGTCAAAAGGAAACCTGGAAAATATTCACATTTGACAAGCTGACAGCAGATTCCTTTAATATTACATAAAGGATTGTCAATACAGTGAGACATCTCTTCTCTTTCGATCAACTAATCAATTAACTGACCAATCGATTCAGCTCTGAGGCTGATAAATCTGTGACATAATCATAACATGTTCAGGCCTTTAAGACTGACAAACTTTCAAATCTTACTTTCTTCTTAACATGTTTGATTTTCTTAGTTTTTAAGTCTTTACTTTTAGTAATTCTCTCTCATTGGAGGTAAAGATTCTGAAAAGCTCCTATAATCATTGAGTCAGTTTGGGTTGAAAGAGTTTACTCTCTCCTGATTGTTTAAATGCTGCTGACAGGCAAAGAGAAAACATGAAACATCTTTTTGGCTTTTATGATTCATTTCTGAATTTTAAGCAAGAAGATTTGAACAGGTATCTTCTTAAAAAGTCACTCTAAACCTGTTATTTTTACTATTCATGACTTTTAAACCATCTTATTAATATTTTTAAATGGTGGATTTATTAGCTTTTTCTGAACTTTACAGCAAAAATAATTCTGCATGATCTCCTCAGTTGTCAAATTGATGAATATTAAGGTATAACATCAAAGACTGTGATATTGTATTTAGTAATATCACACTTTCTTATGTTTTTTTAAAAGAAAAAAGTGGTTAAAAGTTGTGTGAATAGAGTTTAAGTGGGTTCACCATCAGCTGTTTGTGGCTGACGAGGTCAGTGTTGGATTTAATTGGAATATGTCAGAGTTTAACTTCAGCTTTAATTTAGATATGTCGGTTCTCCTGAACAGCTTTGTCTCTTTCAGTTGATTTTAATACTTTTAATGATAACTCCAGTGACGGCCCGTCCCTACGTTCGCGATACATAGCACAATCCTTAAAACAGTAATTAGTATGCAAATAGTTTCGTGTAGCCCCTAATTTCAGGGTCATGGCTCTAATGTTGGTACACATAGAGAAACGGGATCGCTCACTCTCCATCACCTGACAGGGCCCGACGCAATTTGTGTTGAGATGGAAAATCAATTATTCAAATACAAAATCCTTGTGAGGTCACACAACTGAACAGTCTGAGTGCTTTTAATGCAATTATTTTAATGAGCTTTACATTATTGCTGAGGACTGTGTTATCTCTTTTAAATGGATTTTCAGTCAATCAATCCATCAATCAATCAGTCAATTAATCTGCCACTACTGACCAGCTACTGGCCTGCTCTGAAGAGATGCTCTTATGATTTCAGTCATGGAGTCAAGTTCATTTGAAAGAAGATAATGTGTCCTCTGTGGCTCAGGAGTCACAAATGAAGTCCAAGAAAAGAAACTTGACAATGTAATAGTGATGTCATCACTATTAGAGGGTCCATTGCACCCCACTATGGAATTGCATGATGGGAAATGCGGCATTTCAATGGCTTCTAGAGACTCAGTTTACAAGTGGCATTAATATTCAAGCTAATTCCAGATATCATATCTGAATAAGTACAGACATGATAGTGCAAAGTGCAAACAGCAGTGGGGTCAGAATGTGATCGATTTGTGACACTACATCTGTCAGCAGTGTGGTTTAAATACAATATGCATAACATGGCCTCTTACTTACGATGCAAATAGCAACCCCGCTGCTGTCTGGCAAGCAATACAGAAGTATTCATTTGTAGCATGAAGAGACTATAGCTTGCATTTTGTTGTGATGCAGAATGACCAATAAATGAACTCTGAAGAAGAAAATTTACCCAGTAAGGTAAAAGGTCACCTAACTCCACCTCCTCCAGCTAGCTTCAACTATCCAATGAAAACGAGTCGAGATTAAGAGAGCGCTTGTTAATGCCAGATTTAAATAAAAAGGCATTAGATGTTATTATCCAGATAACGTCTTCAGATACAGATGTGTGTTAGTACCAGGTGTAAATTGGGCTTTTAATTCAGGATGTATCATCCAATCTGATGCTGTGACATTTTTCTAAATCATCCAGCTTTATGGACAACCTCGTCTCCTAGAACTTAAGTTTGTAAAATATCTATATATTTTTCCCAATCATGGTGTCAGGAAATGTAATTGTTGCATGGATTATGTACACAGAGAATATAAATAATACTTCAGTGGATGAGTGGATATTATAGAAACTATCATATGTTGTCAGTGATTATGTAAGTGAAATATTTACTATAAATATTTCATGACATTGACTTAAATTAAAAAACTTATCTTATAATGTTGATATAAAATGCACTGTTTCTTTCAAAACATGTATGCTCTTGCAAAGTAGAGCATACATGTAGTAGTAGTAGTAGATTTGCAATATTATGTCATCCTGATGTAAAATTAGTTGAGGAATAAATTATTACATGTACAAGGAATACAAGTATCACATATTATTAAAACTACTACCTAGAATGGTGCAAATGTCTAAAATGTCTTTTAGTAGACATGGAAATGAGCCTAACTATAGTTGATAATCTTTCTTTGCATGATTTTATGTCCAATGTGAGAAGACAGGAGGACTCCCTCTGTCCAGTGTTATTGTCCGGCCTTAATATCTTTAAAATTCTCTCTGTCACTCTGGTAGTTTGCTCACGGATTCGTGGGTATTTGGCTTGTTTGCCATTTTGTTGTACCTCTGTTTATCAAGGGTATACTGACTGAGCACATTTACTCTCATCACTGTCCTTCCATCCTCCGCTAACACACATTCATACATGGGGACACAAGAGGCCCCCAGCCACTGCAATAAAGCTGCAGGAAGTCACAGTGAAGTGTTTGGAGGGCACTAAATTTCAGCTCATTAAAGCCGCTGTAATCAGTATTTTTATGTTAACAATGAATCACATGGCAACCTTTATGTGAAATAGGTTTGATAATCAATTATCAGCCACCTGCCCTCAGCTCTTTGTAGCATCTTTCAGCTCGTTGTTTTCTCGCCTTCATCTTTACTGTTTTGGTTTGCTCCCATCTTTCTTTAAATGAAAAATCTCTAAAAATCTCTATGTACTCTGCTCTAGCTAAATAGCTGGCGAATATTATGGAGAGCTATAAAGAGTGAGATATCTCCCTTAGGAGTTGGTGGAGACCAAAACAGAGCTTCATGGAGGATATTGGATTTATTTAAACTCCAAATTAAAGTGAATGTTGTTCCATGCTAGATGTGTAATTTGCCACAAATTTGCCTTATGAACTCACAGTTTTTTGACTTAATAAAATCACACCATTATGTATTACCTTGATCCTGAATACTGAAATTTTGGGCACTTAGGACAGTGGAAAAAAAGCTGTAAATATTACATTGACATACTATCACCTTACACTGATGCAGTTTTACACTTTTGGATTTAGGGTACTTCTCCCCTTGTATATCACTTAACAATTAATTGACCAGTCATTTAATCATTCCCCAGGTAGCGACATACTGAGAGGCTCTCTCGCCTTTAAATTGTGGATGCTTCGTCTATTTCTGCCTCATTGCAGTTTCTGCCCATCCACCCTGGCTAGCCACCGTGCAATAAAAAAGACAGGGAGAAGTCAGCAGTGCTGCTCTGATTCTAAAACAGGAAGGGTCACTTCCCTTTGCCTCCCAGTGACTTCAGAAATGTGCCCCTGCTGTCAGTGTTTTAAATAAAAGTCATTTACAAAACATGCTGATAGACGTTTATGATTTCAATTTAAGCATCGCACACACGTTTTTAAGTCCTGAAAGTTTACTCAGTACTCTATACTCAAAAAATCCAGTTTTCAGACTCAACCTTTCTGTCATTAAGTTACAACTTTGTCACTCAATTATTTCCCTGTTGTTTTTGTTTGTGCTCAGCGCTGTCGGTCCTCACAGGGATTACATATCTGGCTCGTGTCCATATAAATGGCTCATCTGATTCAGTTAAATTTAAGTTCCTCGTCTCCTGCCTCTGCTGCCGTTTGATGTCATCCTCTTTCTCTATCGTCTGGATCGGTGTGCTGCTGTGCAAATCAACATTCTTTTTCAACACCTGAGCCATTTAATTTCAAGCTGAGATATTCTTCATTTTAATTTCTATCACCTCTAAAAAAAGCACTTCTGGAAATACATATCTTTCTGAAAGTTACTGAGGTTATGATCCCTCAAAAGACATCATAATAATATTGCCTGTGATGCAATTGTTTGCAATTTGTATCTATGAACCATAAAATTGGAAATATTAGGAGTAATTTATTCCAGAATAGAGTAATTGGTTTGGCTAATGTCGAGTTTGCACGCAAGACATTAATAGACTCTTTCTTTCTTTGCAGACAATAGGTGTGTGTTGACACTGCTCAGGTTCCAGGGATAGTATTTGGCATTTAAATTGGTGTGAGTGCTTCAAATATGCCAGCTCCTGTGTGACCATCCACACCTCCATTGAAGAATTTGTCAGCTGTCCAAACTGGCCAGTGGTCTGTCTGAATATAATTTCCAAAAATATCACCTGCGAGTTCGAGTAGTTGGCGTTAGTTTAAGTCTTCAGATCCAGTGTACCGTGTAAGAGTTAAACCAAATAAGAAATTTGCATTACACAGCATAACATATGCCATTTAATGGATGCTTTTATTCAAAGTTCCTTAAAGTGCCACGAGTGCACACTGTACACATTTTAGCATGAGCAGCCCCAAAGGTAATCAGACCTTTAACCAGGAATCAGAACACACGAATGCACTTTTAGGTACAAAATGCAGAAAGACCCAAACTACTTTTAACTACAACAAAACCAAAGTGAAACAAGTGTGACAGTAATAAAAAACTGTAATCCTCCAGCGAATTCAGGACAGAATGATTAACTTACACAGCCTGTATCTCTCTGAAGAGATTATTTTAATTCAGACTAAACTACCTGCTTGTCTCAGGGGCCCGGAGGTGTGGGGGAGGCAGCAGAGAGGCCCCAAACATCCTCTTGAACTGCTAAATAATCACAGGTACCGCTGAGAAGAGAGCCTCTGTAATAAATCCCCTGTGTTATGTCTTAAAGCAGCGCGCATCTTCTAAGTTTGGGTTGGTTAACTGTTGTCCATGCTCACGTTGCCTCAGCTGTTAGCATCAAAAGAACTGTCGAGTCCCATCTCATAAGTGCTGAAGAGGTGCCTAAGATGCTTAGCCTGAGCTTTTATGTATTCGGACAATGTCTGCATTGTTACTGTAATACTGCTCTCTCTTGCGGAAGTGGTAAGTGTGCATTTAGGGCTCAGTATATAATGAATTTGGACAGGACATCTGTACCCTTTGTTTCAGTTTGCCTCTTGACGGTCTCCTGCCTCCCCTCTGCTGTTTTTTTGCCAATGCGACATTTTGGACACTGCTTAGTTTGGCAACATTGCACGCCTGCTGAGCGAGCTGTTTGGTTCAGAGCTGTGTATTACCCCTGAGGTTTCAGACAATCACGCTCAAATCCACATTATTGGGCGCACGTATCCACATCTGAACTGAAAATAAAGTTTATGATTGGAAATGAGCCCACAGGCTATGATTTTATTATACTAATGTTATCTACATCGTTCACATAGTGGTTTACAGACCTCTAAGCATGGGGAAGTTTTTTCCAACCCGCCTCTCATAGATAACATAAAAGTCTCATGACTATGCTGTTTGTAAAGAAGGAGGCAGAAACTCCTTGAAGTCTCACAGAAGGATAGTTGGATCATTTGAATTCGTGCACTCGTATAAAATTCAGAAATCTCCTCTCTTGCTTCAAATAGAGTGTGTGTTTCTCCCTGTGAAATGTAAACACACAGTCTTACACACTTATACTCCTCCTCAAACTTGGGATTTAAAACAATGTGAAAGCAGCCTAAGGTTAGTTAACCATTCCATTATGTGATTGCATTAATTATTGAATTATCATGTGACTGAAAATGAAAGTCACTTTAATAAGTAATGCATTAAGTAGGGGAAATAAATATTTATTATGCGATAGATGGATTTATCTGTCTAGTAAAAATATGCAAAGCAGTGTGATGCAATTGATTTTCTCCTTGTTTTCCCCTACCTGAGCATTGTTTCTATCATATAATTCCCTGTCTTATAATAAAGGTTTAGTATATATCCATATAATCTCTTTTGTTTCTGTCTCCTCAGGTGGTGGGTGGAGAAAAAGCACAGACCAGTGCTGGATCCCAGAGGGACTGTCAGTGTGGTAAGGACCCTTGAGACGAAGGAGGGTGCATGGAGGGTTCAAGGCCTGTGAAGCCAGGGTCGTCAGCCTGCCTCTGGTTGGGGCTGGTGTCTGTGGCTGTAGCCTTCCTTTGCACAGAGGCCCGGACCACGCCGAGCCCTCTGCTCAGCCCCAGCAATGCAACCTGCACGGAAAACTCCAAGTGTCACACAGGGATCATCCTGCCCATCTGGTATCCCGAGGACCCCTCCATGGGAGACAAGATCGCACGGGTCATTGTGTATTTTGTGGCCCTGATCTACATGTTTCTGGGAGTGTCCATCATTGCTGATCGCTTCATGGCGGCCATTGAGGTCATCACCTCCCAGGAGAGGGAAATTGTCATCAAAAGGCCCAATGGGGAAACAACAACCACCACGATCCGGGTGTGGAATGAAACGGTCTCGAACCTCACCCTCATGGCCTTGGGCTCATCTGCCCCTGAGATTCTGCTCTCTGTAATTGAGGTTTGTGGACATGAGTTCAAGTCTGGTAAGCTCGGGCCCTCCACAATCGTCGGCAGCGCAGCATTCAATATGTTCGTCATCATTGGCCTCTGTGTGTCTGTCATTCCCCAAGGAGAGGTTCGCAAAGTCAAACACCTCAGAGTGTTCTTTATCACTGCAGGCTGGAGCATCTTTGCTTACATCTGGCTATACATGATTCTGGCTGTGTTTTCTCCCAACGTAGTCCAGGTCTGGGAGGGTCTGCTCACACTGGCCTTCTTCCCCATATGCGTCATCCTTGCCTGGGTAGCTGACAGACGATTGCTCTTCTACAAGTTCATGCACAAGAAGTATCGCACCGACAAGCACAGGGGTGTCATCATCGAGGCGGGGAATGAACGCTCCAAGGGGATTGAGATGGACGGCAAGATGGTCAACTCTCACTTCATGGACGGAGGTGCGGCGAGCAATCTTATTGGTCTGATTGAGAGCAAAGAAGTGGACGAGTCCCGGCGTGACATGATCCGCATCTTAAAAGACCTGAAGCAGAAGCACCCAGAAAAGGAGTTGGACCAGCTTGTCGAGATGGCCAACTACTACGCTCTCTCTCACCAACAAAAGAGCCGCGCCTTCTACCGCATCCAAGCTACACGCATGATGACAGGCGCGGGAAATATCCTGAAGAAACACGTCACCGAGCAGGCAAAGAAGAGCGTCAGCGTGCAGGAGGTGCACGTGGAGGAGCCAGAAGAGTACGTGTCTCGAATTGCGTTTGACCCTGCTGTCTATCAGTGCCTCGAGAACTGTGGAGCCGCTATCCTGACCATCACCAGAAAGGGGGGCGACATCAACAAGACGATCTACGTGGATTATAAGACGGAGGATGGCTCGGCTAACGCCGGGGCCGACTATGAGTTCACAGAGGGTACAGTTGTGTTCAAACCAGGGGAGATGTTCAAGGAAATAAACATTGGCATCATAGACGATGACATCTTTGAAGAGGACGAGCACTTTTTTGTGCGGCTTAGTAATCTGAGAGTCCTGGAGACCGAGGACGAGGTGCTGTCCGCCAACAGTCTCCCGTACCCAAAAGCCATGTTGGGTTTCCCCACTGTGGCCACTGTGACCATTCTGGATGACGACCACTCGGGTATTTTCACCTTTGAGAGCAACTCCATGCATGTCAGTGAGAGCATCGGTATTATGGAAGTGAAAGTGCTAAGGACTTCTGGAGCAAGGGGGACGGTCATTGTGCCTTATCGCACCCTGGAGGGACTTGCCAAGGGAGGAGGGGAGGACTTTGAAGACACCTACGGAGAGCTTGAGTTCAAAAACGATGAGACTTGGTAAGACAGCAACTTTTTTTTCTCATGGTTTTAAGGCAGTTGCTTATTATTATGTTGTAGCAGTTTTAATATTGGCTATTGCATGATTTTTAAGCATCCAAGGTTACTGAAAATGAGGAGTCATAAGTAAGGTCTTTCTTTGTGTGCTTCTTTTTGAGTCCTTTTGATTTGTGTGTTTTGTCTGAATTGCAGTTTAGTGTTTGAAACTGTCAAGAAATGCTAGCTACAGTATATATGACATGATAGCTAGCTTCAAAGCTACTCTGCAGTCTGCCAGATACGCATCTCATTTAGCATTTGCTTTTGATACAAAGATGTTGTCTTCTTTGCCTCTCGACATCATTTAATTTGGAACATACTTTGTAACCTATTCATGTGCTATTTGCACTCATCGCTCTGTGAATTTTAAACACTTGTTTCTTTACATGGTTAGACAGCGTACCCTCTCATCTGAGCGTGCACTCTACATCCCCTTGTTTTCCTGTCAAGAGATTTAGCTCTCATCAGAGAGCAATCCAGTGTGTATTGCATGCAGTAGGGATTCAACTTTGGGATTCGTCACACAACTGTGGAAACAGGAAGTCCTTAAGTACCCCCCCCCCCCCTTTCTTCTCTAATCCCTGCTGCTTTTGTTTTGTGGAAACTCTGGATTTTTGCTCTGTTTCTTTTTTGTTATTGTTTCTGTGTCATGTTTGCTTCAGTTGACAGAAAGCTGTACGGGAGAATAGGAACGGGATAACAAAGAGAAAGAGGGAGGAAATTACCTCGACAAATGTCAAAGGTCAAGCTCAGGCCCAAGTAATAATCGGACGTGGCTTTTAGTTTAGAGATCAGACTGCCATGACGAGTGACTGGAGATCTGATTCCTTTCTAGGGCTGCCATACTAAAAACAATCATGCAGTGTGGTGTTAAGCATCTATGAATAATAGTGATGTTTTATGTAAATTGCGTATGTTATGTAGCCTTGTCAGCTGTACCATCTGTGTACAATACTACACTACATAAGCTTACAACTGAGTGGGCATATTTGGCAGCGCTGCAGTAATAGCAACATACTCACTGTAGCACAAATAGCATCAGGGCCATGTAGCGTATGATACTACAGCCTTTTGTCCCATGCATGGCAGGCCATGCTCTGGGATATTGGCATCTGTACAGAACTGCGCCTCTTAAGAAATATTGATTTGTTTATTTCACAGCTTGCATCCGCTTGTATCTTGCACATTGGTCTGCAGGCACTGATTCAAAGTGACATGCGTCTGTGACATCCCCTTCCCCCACCAATCAGGACCCTTTTCAGTGTGCTGTGTCTCAGTGGCAGGGCCGGTGCTCCTGGCTGTGGGTTTCTGAGGGCTGAGGCAGCCCAGGAGACCGGCGGCGGGGGAACGAGTGTCGGGGTGATCAGCATGCTCTTGGGGCTTGCTCAGCTCTTGGAGTTTTGCTTGATTTATGTGAGAGATGCTTTATGGGCCGGGCCCGAAGGCTGCCGGGGGAGTCGAGGGGAGAGATGTGGAGAAGGACTATCATCATGAGACTGCTGTGATGTTGTTGGCATTGTGAGGGAATGCTGGTCTGTCGATCCGTTCATTGTGTTGCGCATCGCGCTGCGAGTTAGATGTTCTTACAGTGCAGCTCTGCTCCTTTGTGAGACTTCACACGCTGTGAATTGATAAATGCTCGTAGTGATCCTGGAGAACAATCAGACTTTATGATCAAATTATTACAGCTCCAAGAACCAATATAACAGTAAAGACAGTAAGTTGAGTTATGTTTCTTAATCTCACATTTCTGAAAAAAACTAGAGAGTTAGTAAATATTTTATTTATTATTTATAATACTATATTTAATACTTTATGGCCAAATAATTAGTGCTTATGAACATTTCAAGCAAACAAGTTAACTCATTTAAATAAATCTTAGTCACCTGTCTAATTAGGTTTTGTCAATTCCCTCATCATACATCTTATACATTTACCAGTATTAAATATATATCACTGGTAATCTGAAACAGAATGCATGTTCAAAAAATTAGTGCTTAAATAAAAGGGTGAAAATGATAAACTTTTAAAGGGAGTTATGAGCTGGAGCACAACAAATGTTTATGGCTTACAAAATCATGATATAACATGTTCATTTGTGAGCTTCAGAGGTGCTTTTGAACAGATTTCTTTAAGCTAACCAGATGCTTCATATTTAACAGAGAGACGTGAGAGTGGTATCGATCATCTCATCTAACTCTCAGCAAGAAAGTGAATAAGAATACTTCTCAGATGGTTCAACATTTCCTTTAAACCATCTTAACCTCCAGGTATCAGTATGAGGAAGATCTTATTCCTATTTTAGCAACATACATCTATCACCACTGAGGATGTAGAGATTTATTATCTAATCAAAACACTGCATGTAGATGAATTGTTAGGCTGAAAGACTGAGGTTAAGGGCCAAACCAAAGGTCACAGCGTCTGACCTTTTGATCCTTTTAGCAAGAACTAAAATCATATTGTTGCTTTTAAATCAGTTGTAAATGAACTCTGACATTTTCAGTGACATTTTATGAAGGAGGCTTTGAGCTTACAAAGAAAAAAAATAATATGATAATTAGATAATAAGTGTCAAAATCACCATCTGCGGAATAAATGTCAAGGGAATGGTCTTGCTGACATATCTACAGTGATAATGCAGAGTTTTATAGTCTGCACTGACATTCACAAAATAAACAAGATGTGACTTTTACTGCAAATGGACAGCACAAGACACATTGTGGGTATTAAACTAAACTTACACAGTCCTCCTTGATAAATGTACTTGCTATAGAGTAATGATGAATGTTATATGATTTCCCGAAACATACAGGACATTATTCAGTTGAGCAGCTGAAACAATGAAAATGGCTCATATGCATGAACACGCTGGAGTATTAATATGAAAGTCTTGCCTTCCCCCTTCAGAGACTTCTGGATCTTTTGTAGAAATGGCAGACTGCTGTTACAGAACTCCCAACAAATCTCCAGAAATTTCCATAATTACACTCGGATAGTGATGAATTAGATTCTGTGCGCATCCATAAAGAAGACAAAGAGGAGCAGTGGAAGTGACAGCTTCATCCAGAAGCATACTAGAAGATTCATGAGAACATTTCCATACACAAAACAAAAGGGGATGAATGTGAAGAATATTCACTAAAGGCGTAATTACAATGATGTTTCTTCTACTGCCTTGAAAGCTCTCCTCAGGGTCGTTTTCACGCTCGCGACATGAAAAAAAAAAAACAGAATTTATTTGCCTCCATCGCCGTCACATTCATATTCCAGCTCTGGCGTGTGCGGAAATTGACGATGGAAATGTTATGTTTATTTCCATTTTGCAAAGATGTTGAAGTAACAGAGGGATTGGCGCCTTGGCACGCCGTTAAAACAGTTTGGTTTCTTGCTGCTAATTCGGCGTTAATTGCGAAGACTAAATGAGGGCAGAGTGCTCCCTGTCTAAAGGGCACGGGCTTTTTTTTGATGCCCTTTAGGACAATTAGACCACATAATGTTTCAGCTCTCATGATCTTCCTTTCTCTCGCCCCCTGTTTTGCGAGGAATTGACTCTCAATCTCTTTTGACACACTTTGGGCCCATTGTTATCAACCAGAGAGGAAATTTATTACAGTCCTAATCTGGAGCT
>JBAJHX010000115.1:4425383-4447650 GCA_037176925.1 Amniataba percoides
CCGTCTCGCAGATAGAAAGTTCTCCTTTTTCGTGTCACTGTTCTCATCTGGTCCAGTCAGTCAGTCAGTCAGTCAGTCAGTCAGTCAGTGAGTCGGTGACGTGCATTCATGCCGTGAACCCTGGAAACAGTATCAGCTGATACTCTCCTCCATGTGGCCTTTGACTCCAGACTAGTGCTGTCCTGTCATGAATTGGTGCATCCGTATGCTTGTGTAGCATTTAATAAAGCTCCCTGTTCAGCCCCCGAAAGTGACACTGGATTTTTTTTTATATAAATATGATTTGTGGAGTTGACAAAAGCAGGGTTTCGAAGGCGAAGATAAGGATTCAGTGGCTCCTCGCTTTGTTCGGCTGTAAATCACAAACGGGGGCACTCGTACCTCCTGGAGTTTTTTTTCTTCCGTCTTTGATTTTCAGGGTTGTAGCAGCCTCCACTCTCCACTGCCCTCCGTCTCTGCAGTGGAGGTGCTCTTTCTCTCGAAACACCCTGAACCGATGCTCGCTGTGATCTCACTCCAGTTTTACTCTGCACGCTCTCCACAATCCCACGGCCTCTCTCTCTCTCTCTCTTCGTGTGTCAGGCCGAACCAGCATGCTCTGCGGGCAGCTCAGGGGACCTCCTTTAGGGGGGGAACTCGTTTCTCCATATTATTCCCAGGGTGCTGCAGCAGAAAATGCGCCAAAATGCATCAGTAGTTGCTTGTTACTCTTCCCTATCCTTTTCCTCCACATCACCCCCCCGCCCGGCCTTCATCCTTTTTTCCCATGCCTCCTCTTCCTCCCCCTCTTTTCTTTCTCATCATTTTCCTGTTGGGGCAGCAGCTCTTCTGGTGCAAAAGCAGGCATGTATCTCAACATTCACGTATCAGCTGTTTTAAAAAATCGCTTGATTTGTGTTTCAGAGTGAAATGAACTTAAGCAGTGCTCCTCGCTTTGCAGGAGGACTTTTACAGAGCCTGCAAGAATTCAGATTGTTTAAAAAAAAAAAAGAAAAAGCTTCTATTTGCAATGTGGTTTCTATATTCAGATTGGATGTCTGGTTCTGATACTCTTATCGTGGATTCATTGTATTTGCAGAGCGACATCTCCCGTCCTGGAAGCCGGCTGCTGATTAGTGCCGTTTATGACGCTTTGATGAGCGTGTCTTAAAGAGAGCACAGGCAGCACAAAGATTAATCAAAGGCTTGCAATCAGCGGAGGGAGATCTTTATTTTTCCATCCCTCCTCCGCCCTTCGACTTCTGAGACAGCCTGTCTCGACTTTGCTTCCCCGAGGAAGTCAGATCCTCAAGGCGCAAGCCAGCCAAACTCTCTCCCTCGTGCCTCGAGGACAGCGACGGCTGCACGCTCAACACATATTGGATGCTTATGTGTGTGTGTGTGTGTGTGTGTGTGTGTGTGTGTAGGTGGGGGGGGTGGCGGGTTATTTCTCCCTGATGCATCTGTGCCTGCGGGAGAGAGGAGTTCACCCAGGAGAGGAAATGGATATTTTGTGTTCCCCCTAATCCTCGCTGTTGATACTCGAGTGGCAGACATATTAGGCGACTTATGGCATGCAGCAGGGGAAGGGTTACTCCCAGAGGAGTGAACGTGGTAATAGTGCAGCGAAGACGTAAGACGAGGCCGCAGAGAGGCGTAAACAAGCTGAGGTCAAAGGTTAACCCAGAGCTCTGCAGAACAGGAGGAAGATTTATGCCGTATCCGGGACTTAGCAACTTTAACTTTTATCGGTATATTTAGATTGCTATTCTCGTCCTTGCTGAGCTTTGATGTCAGTTTTGTTTCTTTTTTTTTCTCTTTCGGGATGAGATGCTTTTTTAAAAAAAATTCCCTCTGGGTTTCTTGTCTCACCTGTGGAGGTTATATTTATGTTCCTCTCTTGTTATATGCTTTTTTACCCTTTGTTCAAAAATCTAAGCCAAGAAAATCCTGACACATGTGCCTCACCTGCCCCAGGTGTTGTGTGCTTTTCTTTACACGATGTCGTCTGGTCCACATTCAACAGTGTTGAATCTTCAGCGTGCACCTGTGGAGATAAAATGTCTGTTCCCCATCTGTCATGCTGCTTGTTGACTTCTGAAGTTTTTTTCATTATTTGTCACCCCTTTTTTAGTTTGTCTTTTCTGTTTTTTTTTAAAAACTTTCTGAATTTTATCAGTTTACCCACAGAGTTGTTTTTTTTATATATATAATGTCAGTTCCTTCCTTCCCTGCACCGGGTTTTAAACAAAATGTGTTTAAATGTTTGAGGTCTACATTCAACAGAACATGAATCTTTAAATGACCTATTTCCTAATACCTAATTTACAAATTAACCAACATTACAAAAACCAACATATATCATGAATATCTGATGAGAACAGAGTTGAAAGAAGAGCGAACATTTGACTTACCATTATCATGCAGGATGAACAAAGTTTGCTGACACATTCGCAGTAACAACATTATTATAAGCTGATGTCAGGTGGCCAAAAATAAAGCAGGTGAGGGCAAAACAGAAGTTTTTTAGCAGGCATTCTGTAAAAAATAGTGAAATTACTAAATGAGTTTTGGTTGGTTCCTATGTGTGACGTTAGCTGTTGAGCAGTGTTCGCAGACACACTCTGGCACAAGTGTGACACATTGCAATGAGTTTCGATCTGGACACATCTTAGGTGTTGGCCAACCTTCGGCCACACGTACGTAGGAAGGCCAGATACGCCAGAGGCTTGGTAATGGAAGTGGAGGGTGGGCAGGAGGGCCGCGGACGGTCAGTTTGGCAAACAAACGTGCCCACGCTGGGCCTCTGGGGTCCAGAGATGGGTAGAGCTGTCATGTCGAGGGAGCTGGCGAAAGATGAAGAGGTTACGCTGCCGGGATCACAGCTCTGCCAAGGCCTCCGGGACCTCTTTCTCTTTACAACGCTCAACCTAATCTCCTCCACTATCGTCCCTTTCATTTTCCCTCTCCTCTTCCTCTTTTCATGTTCTCCTGTCTCTTATCGTGTCGGGGGGCCTTGTTCCTGGCTTGCTTTCGCTTTTCCACCCCCACCCTCCTCGCATTTTATCTCTGCCAGCCTATTATCAAGCATCTTTTCTTGGATTTTTACCACTTTCTCCATTTTCTCTCCATCCTGTTCCCCCTTTTATTTCAGTGTTAATTTATTTTCATTTGAATCACTTCTAATTCTATTTCATTTCTCCTCACCCCCCACCACCCGTTCGTATTTATTATTTAAGCCCTCAGCAGTGCCTCCGTATGTGCTTTCCCCTCTTTATAGATATTGGCCTACTTCTGTCTCAACCTGTAATTGCACTTTGGATTGAGAGTGTCACAGCACCGGGCTGAGATGTCAAACTCGCAGGTTCGAACTGGTTATGTCCACTTAAGAGAAAATATAACTTCATCATCAGAATAACCTGAATATTCTGCTGTGTAGTGTGCAGATGGCACAGTCTGACAGCTCACATTTATTAGGAAATGAACTTTACATTACTCAATTTAATGACCTTCTAAATGCCGTTTTATTAATTGGTAATGGCTGCATAGTTGGCCATCCATGGTAGTGATGAAAAACTCAAGACTATTCACACTCACAAAATCGTGACACAAGATCTCCCACAAAAGTTTTGCAAATTCAGAAGTTTTGATTGCAAATCCCAAATGTTGAGCTGCAATCTCATGGATGGATCTGAAAGATGCGTGGAATTTTAAAGTGTAAGTTTCAAATCTGCATTTTAAATGTAGGTAGTATGAACAATCTGACTGGCGAATCAAAAGCCATCTTTTTGCTCAAATCTTTGAATTTGCAAAACTTCTGAATTTGAAAACAAAACTTTTTGACAGCATTTTTAATCATACATTTGTGTGTGTCTTTTTCTCTCTTTCTATCACATAATAACAACACAAAAGTAACTCTTGAAAGTTCTCACAGGATTTGCTTCTTCACATTTTCAGGGCTTTAGGTGAATAATTTAAAAGCAGGATATGATTTTTGAGTTTTGAGAGATGAAGTTTCTGACAACTCATTTCACTGGTGCGGCCCCACAAGACAAAATTCTGCAACTACATAAATCAAGTTAAGACCAAAATCAGACTTGTTGCCATTTATTTGACCAAATAAATTTATGTTAGTGCCACAGAAATGTTTAATTTAAAAGAGCAGCTAAAAACAAACCAGGCTGCACAGCCAAAGCAAGAGAGCCAAATCCCTTAAAACTAAAGGAAACAGCAAACTGACTTACTTTTCTGGTAATAATTGCTTACTAGAACTAGCAGCTTTTATGAAAATCTATACATTTTGATATCTTGGTAATGTAGTTTGTTATCCCACATAAACAGTAGAGCATAATCCAGTCATAGAAAGTAAAAACTGATGAACTAGAGGAGTTCGAACTGTAAAAGTCATCTTGCTGGTTCATTTATTGATCATCATATGAGATATTCAGCTGTGTTAAATTGCATATCTGGTTTATTTTAACATAATCATCCTCTTTTTTTGCCTCATTTTGTAATTTATGTCTCAGTTCGACTCTTGAAATGTAAAATTCAGGAAATAAAGCTGCTGACACGTGACGCGCTGTAACTAGTCCACGCTGTTCCCAACCAATGTTCACACAGGTTATTTTTGAACCACGGTATTTATAGGGAATAAAACCTTTCTAACCTTCAGACCAATGCCACAGGAAATGAGCGAGTGTCAACTCTGGATGTAAACTCCAAAAAAATACATTTGCCTCCCCGCTGCTGTCGTGAAACCTGTCATGTTAGATCTCATCCAACTTAGCGTAGCGGCGCTCCACAACATGCCACCAACTGAGGCAGCAACAGGACAGCGGGAAGGAGGAGGTGGTGAAACGAAACATGCAGCGAGCAAGGAGAGATGGAAGAGGGAGACAGATGAGGAGGGAGAGAGAGAGAGAGACGGCCTCAAAGGCAACAAGGTGCAGAAAGATAATGATGGAGACACAAAATGAGAGTCCGAGGAAAACAGACGGAGAGAAAAGAGGGGAAAATGTGGTGTGATTTGAAAGAGAGAGAGAGAAAAACAGCATCTGATACAGACAGATGAAAATGAGAGGAAAAGAGCAAGCGAGAGACGGAGTATAGGAGACAGATAAAGAGAGTGGTGGAAACGAGTGGAAGTGAGAACGAGTGAATAAGGAATGAGAGAGAAAATGAGAGCTGAGCCCCTCAGATTTCTGTGCAGCGTGTTGGCAGATTTGATGAGGCTTGACCAGGTGTGGGCAAGAAGAGGAGGAGGAGGAGGAGGAAGGGAAGGCAGGGGCCCAGCGACTGTAGATGGGATTGAATTTCCTCAAGACAAGCATTGATTAGAGTAGCCAACACCGTGAAAATCTCCAGTCGCAGAGATAAGAGAAGGAGGTCAGGCCAGATCTGTGTGTGAGATCAGCGAGATAACGTGTGGGAGAGACAAACCCTGAAAACAATAACCTGACTGAAGCTTCATTTGTTACTCTGCAACTTTTGGCTGACTGTCAAACAGAAGGGAAAGTTTGGTTCTGTAATAAACTCTAATATAATAATTAATAGCACATTTAAAACAGATTGTAGCACCTTGGAAGACAATGTCCTAATTAAGCCTTTTGTTGACAAGATGAAAACACGTTTAATTTTCATCTTTGCCTATTAGCAGATTAAACTGATTCTCTGATGACTTGTATTGTGCAGAGACGGCGTCTCACACAAGCAAATGTAACTGAGAAAAACTGCTCTTAAACTTACTTACTTAGACTTTTTCAATCATGTGTTTTTTATTGTTACCATCACAAAGGTCACCTGACTTTGTCCTTTCCTGCACATCCAAATGATACCATGCAGTGGTTTGTGAATTAAACGACAAACAGCTTAAAAATACTTAGACTTCACATGTGAAATGTCCTCAAAAATCCATCAGATGACATCGTGTTGGTTAGAAATTGGGGAGCACAGTACAAGTTTTTCATCGGTTCATCTGCAGTTCATCATATTAATCCCAAACAGTGTGAGTGAATGAAGGTTAAACTAAAACAACACTTGATGCATACGGCTAAATGCTAAAAAAGGGAACTTATTCACCAGTTTATTTGATCAGTTGTTAAAAATATGCATCCATCCACCACCTTGATTTCCTGTTTCAACACTAAACTGGATGCTGGCTATGTCTCTTTCTCTTAATACATCCTACATTATTCTGTCGCTTTCTTTACACTGAGTAGGTTTTTGCAGATTGCTGTAAGACCAGGCTGCTGTTTCCTACCCGGCACTCGTTCAGGATGTGGGATTTGATTAGCCCCTCGCCGATCACATGTTTACACAAACATAAAGCAGCTGTCATCAGGTCGCCGCTCTTATCCGCGCCACCTTCGAGAGCGTTTGTCACTTGTACCACAAGTGGCTCCGGCGGGAGGCGAACGCGCCGCGCTTCCCGCTGAACTACACAGGACCGTACCAAAGCGGGTGTCAGGGACGAGCCAGGTCTTTGAAACCAGAAATAGACAGGCAGCACGTGTTTCTTCTCCTCATTGTCAGAGATCTCAGAAAGGGGAAGCAGCGAGGCTTTAGACGGGCCTAATTAAAACTTCCAATGCTATGAATTCACTTTGATCTCTCTATACAGTCCCGGCGGACGGGCGTCAGTGTCACGTTCCTCTCTGTACTTCTGTCCTATAACCCACTATTTCCTCCTGTTGCAGTCTCTTGTTTTTCCTTTATTGTCATTTTTTTCGGAGTAATAATCATTTAGCTGTGTTTCATGGGTGCGAGTGTACGAGCGTCTGCTTTCTGGGGATGAGATTTTTTATGAGAATTACTTTTTTACATGTGTTCAAACTATTTCTATTAAGTTTTTTCAGAGAAGTGCAGTTTAAAGAAAGACCCCTGGGATACGACATCAAAGAGCCACTCACGCTGTAGATCTGTTACCATTAACTTATCATTTCTTTTCTTCTTTCTTTCTCCTAACAAACTTTGCGACACTGAGCGTCTGTGACTTTGAAAGCGTTGCCTCGACGTTTTGGGAATTTCGCTGATTCACTTTCTGACTTTTAAATGATACCGCTCTTTATATGAAGTAAACGGATAGCTTAGCATCATCAAGCACAAAGACTGGAAAACAGGAGAAGTTATAAACTAAAATAATCATCTTCTGTATGATGTATTTTCATATTTAACTATCTGATGTGAGATCTTCTCATCTGATTCTCCAACAGAAAGCACATATGATCATTTCCTGTTCCTTTAAAGTGAAAATCTGTTTATTTTGAAGGGTTATACTAAGTGCAATAAAGACAGAGAACTTAGGTTTCAGCAAGAAATAGTTTTAATGTCCTCATTCTCAATTTTTTTCTTTGTAGATTGATTGTAATAATTACAACTTTAGGAATTTCTGAGTAGATGATAATTTAGTCCCTAAACTGCAAAGTGAACTGACTCCAACCCTGCTTTACTTAATGATGCTATATTTCCTCTGCACAAACTGGACATTTTAAACAGATTATGTAATTAGACTTCAAACTTTACATAATAAGTCTGAATACAAAATTATTGTTTGAAATAGAATCTGTGAGATGTTTTTTTTTTCCGCTGCGATTATTCAGAGATCAAATTAGAGAAAAACAAATTGTTATTTCACTTCTCAGTCACCAAAGATAAAAACTGCTATTTCTGTTTGACTTATAGATGTCGAGATCAAAGTGAGCAGAAATGCAGGCAGCGTTCACTTCTCGCACGTTGAAGGGGGGGTGCATGTTCCCACCCCCGCCCCTCTTCATCCTTCACGCTCCCTCCCGCTTTCGCTGCTCCGGTTTGCATCAATCCTCTGAGATATTTAAAACAGCTCGTTTTTGAAGCCTGCGTTGTTTTTCATCTATCCCCTTGTGAAAATCCGTCCTTTGATGTTTCGACATCCTCAAAATTGCTCTAATTCCTTTTGCCACTATTTATGAAACTGTTAATTGAGCAATTACCGCAGTGTCGATCTGTCAGAAATTACCAGCTGTAACACTATACTGTTTTTCTTTCCACCCGAACTTTAAAATGATCCGGTGCCTCATTTGAGCGAACAACAAAGTGGACTCTGACAAGGTAATTTGGCGCCAAGATAAAGGTAGAAGCAGACACTTTTAATCTTATGATGTTTGAAGTTCGGCCTGCTTCTGAGTCAGCCGAGATTAAAGATGGAGTGCAAGTGTGTGGAGAGAAACTTGTGTGTGAGACGGCAGAGGTGGAGGTGCTCTGCCGTTGATGGGTCCTGGTTAAACATGGTATGTCTTGTCTTCGGGAAGCGGCGCGCAGCATGGCAGCCCCGGCTAATGGGAATCTGCTGCCTGTCATCTACGGCCAGGCCATTTCATCAGAATGTCAATAAGGGGGGGAAAAAGTAGTATAGAATTTCTGTTGCCTACTGATGAATTCAGTGATGGTGGAAGCAAAAGGAGAGCAGAACAAATGTGGCGCCCGAAGGGGAGGGAAGGCCGGCCCCGACTTGGGCGAGATATAGATTGATGAGGGATTGTTCGCCGGGAATGAGATTTCATAAGAAGCTGTAGATTTTCTCCCTCCAGCTGCAGGTACGAAACAGAGTTGTGTCACAAGAGCAGTAATACAACCCCCCCCCATCCCCCTCCACCCACACATATACACACACACACACCTGATGTTTACCATTCAGCCACACCAGCAGGGCTCGGCCGCGGAGGAAACTCTGGTTTTGTTTTCAGGGCTGATGGGGCTCTTTTGCCTCTGACTAATAGATGAAAGCCTGAAAGAGGTGCAGCTGAATAATTGAGGTCTTATGTAATGATAATTGCGGCCCATAAATAGGGATTCACCTTTGGTAGAGCACAGACCCCCCCATCACGATGTGAAGCCGAGCAAACTGTTTCCGTCTGAGATCTTTTTCTCTCTCCTCGGCTAGACTTTCTGTCTCTCCTTCATCTCCTCTTTATGTCTCTCTCTGCCCGTCTTTATGTCTTTCAGGGTTTTTTTTTTCTGTTCTGTCTCGGTCTTTGTCAGTTTCACACAGACAGACACACACGCACAGAGTAGTGACAGTTTCAAAGCAGTGCCTTGTGGAAGAGACGGTATTGAACAGGAGCCTCGGCGAGATTGGTTGCTTTAATTGCTGTCAGAGGGAGGATGGGAGTGGCAGCGAGCTGGAACAGCTGAAAGGTTTCATTCCAAAAAAGCTGTAAAGCTGTTTTGTAAAAAAAAAAAAAAAAAAAAAGACGTCTCGCCACCTGAAACTCGCCATCGATGTTTAAAAGCTCAGACTGAGTGACGCCAACCATTAACGACCTGATTCACCCAAATTACAAAAACAATATTGTCTCATTTATCTTAAAGGTATCTAGTGTTGCAAATTATTCACCATTTTTAAAACGATTTGTTTTTCATATCAGACAAAGGCATCCCTTTCTTTTAAAGATTCATAATTGAGTTTGTGGGCTGAAATGACAGCTGTTGAGTTTCTCGAAAAAGCTGTTTGCTGCCGACTTTTTAATGTGTGCGGCTGAGTGTTTTTAAAATGTGAACGTTGTAAAAGGACGTCCTCAAATATTACACTTAATGGCAACATACATAATAAAGTGGTAAAGCTGAAAGATCCCAGGTATAAAATCAGCATCTTCAGCAGCTGATGACACAAGAATATGAAAACAGCTGATAAACATGACAGAACATGTAAGAAAAGCCCATATTTTATTGCAATATACACCTTTGAACAGCCAAAACAGAGGTTAGAGTCCCGCCTTATTATTTATATCTTTAAATGGCGTGCTTCATGTTTAACCTTACAAAAGAAAACACTCTCAGGTTAAGGACTAAACAGTGTGTTTGACCTTTCTTTATATAGATTCATGTGTTTTGCTGGAGATGCTGGAGCGTTAACGTCTCTAAATCCAATAAAGAGTGCATCAGACAAACGAACGTATTACCCAGCGATGTGCTCTTTGGCCTTGGAAGTGCCGCTGGGTTACGGCTGCAGGGAGGGAGCTAGTTAGCCAGACATGCCAGATAAACACAGTCCTTTCCTTACTCTTGTGTTTTTGGTTTTGTAAAGGTCAAAAATAAATGCACCGTCCTACAAACTCTTTAACCGAAAGAATTTCTGTTTAGATTTGATGATAACAAACATAGAAAATGTTTGGGTGTTTTATTTGTGTGAACCTGCCGCTTGAGCTCCTAATTTTTTTTTTTTTTTTTTGCACTAAGAGTTTTCCGTGTCTTCTTGTCTCGTTTTGGCCTCTCTTTAGCCACAGCAACAGCAGCGCCATTGTGTGTGACCGGACGTCTGACGGGTCACTGGGTCTTTACCCATCATGCCCCACTTTCTCGGGCTGCTTGGCTGTGTGGCAGCGCTCTTTCTCTCCGTCCCAGTGCTCACCTTCTCGCCAAAAATAAGCAGAGATGGGGCCTTGATGAATGTCTGCTTCATAACAGTGATGTGACTGAGGGATGGGGAGGTGGGGGTGGTGCTGGGGTGGGGGGGTAATGATTTAATCATCGTATAATGGATGGAGGACATCATTCAGGACTGGATTAGTGCAGGTGTTTGCCACCCTAAGAATACTCAGGCTGATGAATCTCATTGTCAACGCTGAAAGTGATGGTGTGGTTTAATCTTCACTGTGAACTGCAAACACAAGCTATTTTTGAAGTGTCAACGATTCATCTCCAGCAGCAGATGCATGAGAATTAGCTCAAGTGTTCATTTGTGGAGGCATTTTGCTATTGAGATTAAGCTCGTGTGCTCGAAACACGATTTTATTCTGGTCCTGTGGCTGCAAGTGATGATTATTCTCATTGCTGATTATTCTGCCTAATGTTTTATCAATGAATACTTAAGCCGATGAAATGTCAAGCAGTAGTGAAACATGCACATTACAGTGTCCCAAAGCCAAAGGCGATATCTTTAAAAGTTTTGTTTTGTCTGAGCAACAGTCTGAAACCCAAAGATACTCACTTTACTATGATAAAAAAGAGAGAAATCCACACTTTTAAGAGGCTGTAACCAAAAATGTTTGACATTTCTGTTTGAAAAATGATGGTAAATAAATTATGAGCCTAGCTGTTCATTCATTTTCTGTTGTTTGACTCATCAGATTAATGGACTAATTGCTAACTGTTTAAGCTGTAAGATGAATTTCAGCACATATCCGGGATGTTGTCTTGTGATGTAGTTGCAGAGCTGATTTTAAAACATGTTATTTCATAAATAGCATAAATTGTGCACAACGTTGCATCCTGGGCAAGAAAACCATGTATCTCTAAAAGCTAGTTCGTTTATTGAGAAAATACTCAAACCATACATACTGATTTTATGTGATAAATGTGTTGTCACAGTGAAACAGATGATGACACCCAGTGCATAGTATGAAGTGGGCACTCATGGTGAAGGCCATTTGTGAGTTTAATCAGAAATATTAAACATTTTTGTAATTCAGTTTGTTTAAATTGCAAACACTGGCTGGTTTCAACTTGTCAGATCTGAAGATTGGCTGATTTTCTCTCTGGCTTACATATGATATAATCTGAATAGAAATTATTAATATATGCCATTGAATCTGACTGTCTGAGGCCCTAAATTTTATCATTTTTTAAATAATTTAATTTGATTAAGTCACTGACTGTCCCCCAAACACTGGGGAAATGACCTCAGTATCTCAGTGTTGCTTATGGCCACAAAACAAACAACTGATTATTTAGTAATGAAAAGAATTATTTCCCAAAAACAGAAATAAATATAGACACATTAATTCAAAATGCCACTGTGCAAGAATAATAATGTAATATAAATGTAAACTTCTTATCATTATTCTTGACATTTATAGTTTTAAAAGATATAATACCCTCCAAAGATTGGGATGATTACTTCCTCATCTGTGGAATCTGTTATAAAAACTGCTGCATAAAACAAACGAAAAAAAATCAGTATAACATTCACTATTTATTTATTTTTTTCTTTGAACACCCACTCTCTCTTCCTCTCGCGTGGAAAAATAGAATAAAACAATCATGTGAGGCTCCCTGTCAATCCTCACGGGCCTCAGAGTTGTTTTGGATAAAAACGAATGGAAAATGAAAGTGTATAAAGTGCTCTTTGTGCGAGAGTCCAGTCTTTGAACACGGCTATAATTGGAGAGCTCGACGAAAGCGAAGGAACTGACGAGGGAGAGCTCGTGGGACTCTCCAGCCTCTTGATTCGGTTTGGAGACGGGCTTTTTGTGACAGAGTGGGAAACACAGGGACGGAGAGAGGCAAATACGTGAAGTGACAGACGTGCACGGCGACACAGAGATGGGGGGGGGATCAGAACTGCTGGTGGCGTATAAGCTACCAGACCATCTGCGAATAAAATCTAAGCATCTATTTTCTTTATTTTTGTCAGCCTGTCATGATTTCAGCCAAGCAATGTCAACTTATGCATAAGTGGATGTCTGCATTGTTCACAGGCTGTGAAATATTGTGAATGGAAAGCTTTAGATGGAAGGAGACCAGCTACACGTACCTCCATGGCCCGCGAGTATCTATGTCTGCACGTATTGCCGTGGCAGCATTTTACAGACTGGAGAAGGCACTTTGGAACAAGTAGTAAAATGCGTAGATGTGAGAACGCCTTTGGGATGCCGTCCAGGCTTTTATTGGCGTCGGGAGATGAAGGGGATTTTTGCAAGGTGAGCCACGCGTTTACAGTTACACGGCGTGGCCCTGTGAGAGGAGGATACGTGCACGAACAAGTATTTAGATGCACCCAGAGTGTGTTTGTCCACAGTATATACTGTATCTGCATACGCGTAAGTGAGTCCGCGGGCCGAAGGAGCCAACGCAGCACATTCCACAAATATGGTTCAGGGGCCGCCTCGGAGGCTATAGGGTTACGATCCGGCCACAGTTGCCCTGTGACCAAATGTGGATGAGCTCTCGGTGTGGATTCATGCCACGGCTTAATCACATCACCTAAGGACACTTTATACATGTCGAAAATCATCCGAGCTGTGTGCAATGAGGGGCTGAGCAGCGAGTGAGCAGTGAGCAACGATGGGTTAAAAAGCCTCCATGTGCACTACTGTGGGCTACAGACACAGTGCACATTAGACAGTATTTTTCTCTGACATTTTTTTATGATGGGTGTTTCAGATGGTGTAATGTCCCCTCTGGGGGCCATGATGGAGGCCCAAGGTCTCGGGCCACAGCGACCGCGGATGTCAGATTGCGTTTCCGGACTCAAGACGTGGCTATCTGAGGGGAAAATTGTGTTTGACACAGCTAATTTCTGCGCTGATTTAGCTGGGAGCTGACCATTTTGCCGCTGACACATCTGATCAGCGCTGATTCGATCGTCTTAAGCTGTTCGCGATGTTAGCAAGCTACCTATTAACTGGTCAACCAAGATCATGTTTCAGATTTCCTTCCTCAACACCTGATTCACAAAGCAATAAGAGTACCAAATACTCAGCGCCTTGATCGGCTCCAGATAAGAGACAATAACAGTGCAATGTATATTGCAAAATTATTTTCACTTAAGCAGGAGCAACTTGTGCATTTGCTGGGATTTGGGATTATTTTCAGCTGCGGTTTTGGTGTATTAGTGAGTCTTCACAGCAGCTAGATGGTGTATGTGGGATGGACTCAGAATAAACTACAGTGCTCGTGCCTGTGGTATTGAACGAACATGTCAACAAGTGCAACAGTGAGGTGTATTTATGCGTTTTTGTGTGTGTTACATTTGTTCTTCCTCTAAATAAGCATCCTCTGATCCCAGTTGCATCAGAAAGGCTCCACTTAAACTATTTAAAGGTTCCCTCTCTTTTCGAGCTGCATTTTCATATATTTAGACATCATTTTGAGTACAGCCAGTTTTTCTGTGGACCTCCATGACGGTGGCAGCTGAGCTGTTGTTGCTAGGGAATCTGTGATGCAACTGCAAAACCTCTATAAAGTGTGTGTGTGTAAATATAGGCTATGTGTGAGACAGACAAAAAAAGGAGTGTGAGAGCATCTACTGTATGTGTATCACCATTATTTTTGGAAACGCACATGCAGAACAGCACCTGTAGTGTTTCACTCATGTGAGCGTTGGCATTTGTGTGAATGCACTTGGGCCCTCGCTCTGGGGGAACAATCTCACCTGAGCCCCAGCTTGTATTTGGGTGGCTGCTCTGTCACCACAGCTCCAAATGTCAGCAGGATGGATCACATGTTTCCAGTAACAGTGCCCACTCAGCCTCCGCGCACCCTTGTGCTCCCCGGGCGTCCTCCTGATGGAAGTCGAAGTGATGTGGCCCTCGGCCGCGGGAGTGGCGCCGCTAAAACAGATGAAACCGGCTCTAAAAGGCCCTTGTCTCCTACCTGCCAGGCGCTTATAGAGATGGATGGAGGGGAGCACATCACAAGCACCACATGAGGAGATTACTGATGAAGGCGTGGAGGGGATGAGCGGCAGACTCATCCTCAATTCTCTGGTGGCGCTGCAGCCTCACCCCCCTGGCACCTGGCCCCCAGAGCCGGCGAGGGCTCTCTGGAGGGCTGACGATGGGATTTAGGGGAGATAAAGTACACACACACACACACCAAAAGAAAAGAATACAAATGAAACACTGGTGAGGGCTTAAGAGGAGGAAATTATACGAAGAGAGAAGAGAAAGAGGGAGCGAGGAGAAGGGCAGCGAGGATGATGTGATGCATGCTGGTTGTGGGAGCGCCTCTGCTCTGCTCTGCTCTGTCCCTCCAGGAAGTCATAGCGCTTCTCCTCTCCATCTGAAGGAGGCTATGTCGCCATGGCAACCGGAGAGAACCTGCGCCCGTCTCCTGGCTCGCCGGGATGGGCATGTACGTGTGCATGCATGAATGTGTTTCGCGCAAACGCATCAGCTCATCGCCGCCGCATGTGTGCCTCCGTCTGATGCGCCTCTGTCATCCAGTCAGTGCGTGCGTTTGTGCATCACCGTGTGTGTGTGTGTGTGTGTGTGTGTGTGTGTGTGTGTGTGTGTGTGTGTGTGTGTGTGTGTGTGTTTTTATGAGCATCAAGTACAGGCATGCGTGTGAGAGGGAGACGCACACACACACACACACACACACACACCAAGCCTCGCATTCGCGGTTTGCACTGCAGGCTTTATTTTTAGCACGTGGCACTTATATAATCAGGGTGACACTGGGGGGAAATAAAAGGAAGGGGAGAAAACATCTCTTGCATTTTCTTTACCCTCTATCTGCCGCTTTCGCTCTCTGTTTTACCTCCCTTACATTTTCCCTCTCTTGCTTCCTATCTGTCCTCCGTTACATTTTCTTGTTTCCCCACCCCTCTTTCATCCTCTCCGGTCTCTGTCTCCTCTCCCCGGTGCTCCCTGCCTCATTATATATTTGACTCCGTGTCTCCTCTCCCTTCTCGCCACTTCCTCGCCTCTCGCGTATCTGTCTGCTTCCCTCGCCCATCATCTGTCTTCCTCTTTTCGAGCCTCACCTCCACACACACACCCCCACCTCCTTTTCTCCGTGACACTCCGCAGCCATGGCAGCGAGAGAAAGGGAAAGAACGAGGGGAGGGTGGAAAGACGGAGAGGGGAGATGATGGGAGGAAAGAACGAGGAGCAGAGAGAGGACAGAGGAAAAGGCAAGAAAGGCAGAGAGGGAAAAATTAAGAGAGACTGATGGGTGAAGAGGTAGAGACGTGGCGACGGAAAGAGAAAGAGGGATGATAAGAGTGCACAAAGAGAGACCAGGGATCCTCTCAGACAGACTTCCTCTCTGACTCAGATTCCCAAGTGGGCTGTGCTCCACACTCCTGTTTACCCCCTCTTTTTTCGTCCTCTTCCTCTGTGTTGGCCCATTTTTCAAGGTAATTCGAGACTAGATGACATGTCAGGATTACTTACTGGGATCAGTGGGCTCCTGGAATACCGCTGCCAAGGCTTTGGGAACAATCCACCCCGGCCTTTCTCCCGCCACATTCAGCAAATCACAGCTTCACACGTGAACGGCCTATCTGCGGATTAACGTCGGGGCCCGCTTTGCAAATAGCCGACACTGTACTGTCCAGGCGAGGTGTTTTTGATGTGATCAGGTGCTACACGAGTTGAATGCCACATCTGAGGAGTCATCAAAAAGGAAATGGTGTCGAGTGTTTGTGCAGCACCGTACTACGTGTAGAAAATCGCTTACACCTCTAATTACTTTTACTCAGCAAAGTAGCATCAGTATCACAAATGATTTAATTCAAACACTGTAGTTTGGGAAACATTGTAAGCGGCTGCCGATGTGTAGGTATTTAAAAGCGCTGAATTGCACATATTAATATGAAATATCTTCTACACAGAGGTCTGTCTGTGCATGCTGGATGGAGCTCTTGTGTGTTTAATTCATCTTTGATCTAAAGCAGAGGCATGTTGATTCTTCGCTGTTCTTCTCCGCCCTGCAAGCCATGTTTCTGAGTAAAGGTTTGTTTAGTTAAAGGATAGGGCTGGAAATATATATATTTGTTATAGCCAGCAAATCCCATAAAATGTGTAAATCCATCTCTGAATACTTGACCCAGACTGTCCAAAGTTCAATACATGTAAATCTTTATCATTGAATCACAAATGTATAATTTGATATTTTAAAAAGGTTCAATCATTTCCTGTAGTTTTTAGTAAACACTACTCAAATGGGAGTAAATTGTGAGTTTGTTGGGGACTATTTTCATCTGCAGAAATTTTTCAAAAACAATACAGCTCTATGACACAGTGGAACATCAGGTTTTGTTGGGCCTTTTCATAAAATTTATCTACAAGTAGAAAAATCAACAGCCTTATCTTTTCAGCAGACTTTGCTCACCTCAAGTAGGAACGAGCTGAATACTACGGTGTGTCCCAGATCTTTTTGCTCACTTGTTTCTTGGTTCTCATAAAATGCAACACACTGCTTGAGTCCAAACCTCATCAAAGCTCTTGTAATTGATTTTGACATAATGTGACTACTTTTAATGAAATTTGTTCTGATGTATTTGCAGCTTGCAACTGCACAGGATGATTACAAATACTTCATTTTCTTACTTTCTTCCCACTTAGACTTGAAATAACTGCAAATAATTTGTGTGATAAAGCTGTGTGATGATATCATAATAGATACAAATCCATTTTGTTCGTAGTACCTGCTGCTGTTGTGTAATCCCCGGGTGTGTGTGTGTGTGTGTGGTTGCAGGTGTGTGCAGATATTAGTATGAATGTGTGCCTGCGTGTCCACATCTGTGCACATTCGTGTTTGCGCTCACAAGTGTGCCAGCATGTGCTTTGTCCAGCAACTCGCAGATATGAGACAGAAATGTGTCGACACCTCAGGGAGAGTGTTTCACTTCACTTCCTCAGTGGCTGTCAGGCCCAGCCAAACGCCACCAGAGCACAGAGGGAATCCTCCACTATGTGCTGTCCCCCATACACTACAACACCTGCAAGATCTGTATGTGTGGGGAACATCGGACAATATATGCTCCCACAGTGGACATTTACCCAGTTCATGAATACTTTTCTTCTTTTTCTTTCCTATTGTAAACACAATGGCCTCCACTGAGTGGTTATATAAAAGGTTATCAGCAATGCAAACAATGGTTGTGACAGAATGGTGTTCAAGCCCCAGATAATGTCCAAAAAAGGTCTAAACACAAAGATCTAAAAGGTCCAAACATACACATCCACCATAGAAACTTCTTAAATCATGAACTTTTAGAACAATTTAACATGTTTCAAAGAAGAAAAGCTTCAGAGACCACATGTACATACACACATCAATTTAAATCATCCTGTATTATTATATTCTTAAACTCATCACAAACTAAACAGCTGATTTTCATTTTAATGTTTTGTGACAGAAATTTGGCTCCTGTTAGATTGCTCATCTCATCAATATTAGACATACTGTGTAGAGGGAAGGTTAAAGGAATAGTTTGATATTTCTGCATATAGAAAAATAAGACTCCCAGTCAAGACTATAAAACTGCAATGAGTTGAAATATAATTAGTGCGATGCTGTTGAAATAATAGTTATTTTTAACCTTGGTGGCTAAAAATTTAAAAAGAATTGATTTTTTTAAACTCATTTTGGTGCAGTTTGATCTAAGATGTCTTCTTACCTGCGAATCATCAAATCAGTGCTTACTGGCCGTTTTTACCCAACAACACATTCCAGTTCAGACTGCTGTGTGAGACTCCACAGTCCTTCCAGTTGTGCCTTATTTACTGCACAAACAGTCAGTATTTGAATGCAGATCCTGTGGATAGCGCTGTAATGGATTAGGTCTTTGGAGAGGTAAATAACACGTGTCCTGCTCCTTTGAACATTAATTCAGGTTTTTCATTTTCCTGTTTTCAGTAAATTCAGTTAAGCTGCTTTAAACCCCCAGCCGGTGCAGCGATTGTTTCTCTGCCAAACTTGTGCGTTGCCGGCTTGGAAACCTGCCTCTTTCGTTCATTGTTGTCTTGACCTTATCCAACGTACAAACCTTGCATGCATGTCCGAGGCTCTCAAATCTGTTAATATGGAAAAGTATCTCAGGTCAATCAGGAAAATTACATCTGGCACCAGTCCAGGGATTATGATGGCAGGCGTGGACAGAGCAGTGTAGTATTGTTGTTGGTCTTGGATTGCAGAGCAAAGCGGTGGAGCGATGACCTATCGCGCTGTTGTTGATACAGCTTTTTAGTAATGGCGGGCCCACTCCGGCTTCTGTTGTACACGTTGTTATTTCATCCGGCTTGATGTTCCCTGTTGCAGCTGAGTCGAGGGGAACTGCCAGTTAGTGAGCGTCATGGCGCTCTGCTGCTCCACAGTGACGATTGGTCACAGGCGGCTGCAGATGGGGTTGTGTTAGTGTGTGATGCACGGGACATGGAGGCATTATGCACATGCAGGCTGAGTTTGCATTGTGAATCTGTATGTTTGCGTGTGTGTGCGCACATGCAGGTGTTGTGTAGCTCAGCCGTGTCTTTTCCGGGGACTGACAGGCTGCCACAGTGAGGGTTTTCCAGTAGCTGTAGTTTTTAGCCTGACAGCTCGGTGACACATCGTTACATATTGCTCAAGGCGGTGCAAGCAACAGTGACCTTTTATGCCGCGGCTGAGCTCCCTGCACATGTGTTCTTTGCTTCATGCGCATGTATATGTGGGGATGCTGCATGTGCATATATGTGTCCATGTGCATCGTCTGTTTGTACTTTAAAGATTCAAACCTCTTGACATTCACCAGTGTTTTAGAAAATGCAAAGAACAAAGTAAAACGACGTACATAGATTGTGTCCGAAATCATTTGCTCGTTCACTTACTATCAAGGGAGATCTATGTACAGGACCTTGTAGTGAGCTCATTGGCATTAAAAAACACATTCACACACATCTCTGCTCATTTTCTCTGTGCAGTTAATTATGTTGTTGCTGTTGCACAGTTAAAAGTGTGCCGATCAACGTGGGCTTGTGGACCACACATGATAAATTCTAGGATGTATTTTTGTGATATAGCATATGTCCCAAATGAATAAAGACCAAATACTTTGTGGCAGTTTGTGTTGCGGTACGCTGGTATACAGAGGTCGGTTAATGCCCATTAGTTTTATGCCACTTTTCGCAATGCATTATTGGATATCTTTTGTCCATTATACAGGGTTAGTATTTCTCATCATGCATTTGGACAGAACTACAAAATGCCAAACTTGCTACATAATGGACGAGTGAGGTCTAAATGATTTCTGTTTCAGCTGTGTTCAATCACACTGATCATTTTGACATTTTAAGATGCATTATTATTACATAAGTATGTTAATAACTAGTTGTTTCTTTACCATACCACTACAGATGGATGACAAATGAAAAGTATTGGGCTACCACAAACCTCAGGAACAGCTCCAGCACTCTTTGTCATAGACTTCACACTTTCTTGAACTCGACTGGAGGGATGAACGCCTTTTATTCCTAAAGATGTTCCCTCGTTTGGTGTTTTGATGATGGTGATGGTGGAGAGCGCTGTCAAAAACTTCAGTGCAAAATCTCATCAGTGGTCAGTTTTGTTGAGCTCTGCTGACTGTGAAGGCCATAGCGTACGATTCACATATTTTTTTAGTACCCGCGGTGAAAGCTCCTGCCATCTGTACTCCAATAACAAACCCTTTTTTCAATGTCGTTCACAGCAGATCCTCTCACCATCTTGAGCCAAAATCCAGGTCAGCTGGGCTTATTCAGACCCTTTTGTACATGTCAGAGAGCATGACAGGAGGTTAATTGCTTAATTGTATTATGCATTACATCTGTAGTTTCCTTTTCTCCATTTATTTTCACTCATTTATTCAGGTCTTTACAGCCTGCGGTCAAAATAAGGTTGACTTGTGAGCTAATTGCTGGAAAAAACACCAATAAGTGTCTATATTACCTAAGTTAACCAAGTACGCATATTGCTGTAAACAGCTGACAGTAGTTAAAAGCACTTATAAACAACATTCATGTAACTAATGCTGTAGTTAATATGGTTATTAAACTTAATAGAAAGCAAATTCACTTCAGCTTGGTATCATGAGGTTTAGCAACAGATGTTAGATTTTGTCAATTGCTTGTTTAAAGAAATGCACAAAGACGCAAATAAAAAGGTATTACAACACTCGAAATCCCACACTTCACTTGTATTGATATTGTAAGAAATACAAGATACAAGATCAATACAATACCGCTCTCATGTCTGTACAGTGAATATAAAGTTATGAAGCAGTGGAGGTGGATTTTGTTGCCTTCGGACAGAGTTGTCTGTTTCTTCCATGTCTCTAGTCTTTGTGCGAAGCTAAGCCGACCCTCTGCGTGCTGTAGCTTCACCATAGAGATATGAGAGCATCAATCTCCTCTCCTAACTCTCAGCAAGAAAGGGAATAAGCGCATTTCCCAAAATATCAAACTATTTATAAACCTTTATGAGACCGCAAATTGATGCTGATGACAGAGATGCGCCGGCACAGCAGCTCTCCCCTCACACTCCTCTCTGCTGTCAGGGGTTTTCACATGAGAACATTATTGTCTTTTTTTTCCCTTCCATGCTTTCATTCAAACAGGGCTGACCTAATATTTCGGATGTGAGTGGTCTGGGATGGCGTCCTTTGTCAGAATTCAAAGCGCATTTGTGTGTTTTTCCCTCCTCTTGTCTGGCTGCGAGGCGAGGCAATATCGAGCGGAGAAAGTGTTGACTCAGGGGGAAGGAAAGTGTCAGATTAATAACGAAGACGGGCCACGAAAGGCAGCAGAGGAAGCAGTAGAAATTAGACAGGGTGCACTCGTAGTTGGGCTGAGTGAAGCGTGTGTCGTGTATTTGCAATGTTTCGGGTTTAAATCAGGTTTATATGGCTGTTTGTCATTCTGCGTCCCTCACTTCGTTCTTGTCTTTTTTTTTCCTGTGTACTGTCTAATGAGAGCAAAAAGCCAGACAACATTTAAATTTTTAATAACAGAGACGGGTCATGACAGGCAGTAGAGAAAGCGTGAAAATTAGAAGGGGAAAGAGTCCCTGGATGAGAGAAGGAAGGAAGAGAGAGCGACAGAGCTGCAACCAGTGATTATTTCCATTATTGATTAATCTGTCACCTGTGATGGAAAATAAGAAGTACATTTACTCCTGTAGAATACACTACTTTATTTGAGTACTTTCATTTTACAGTACTTAACTTTTGCTCCACTACAATTACCTGACCTGATACTTACTTTGAAGATCTTCAACAGTATAAGAAATCTATTAATCACTGAACACATAAAAGGTGTAAAAGAAATAACAGTAAACCTTGAACTTGTCTGTCACAAGTTACCAGAGCCCAAGGTCACATTTCTGAATTTCATCCAAAATGACTTTGATAAAAAGATCAAGAAAAGCAGTAAATCCTGACTTTGAATAAACCAGAGAACCTGGAAATATTTGACATTTTTCCCTTGATAGATGACTGAGCTAATCAAAACGGTTGATCGTTACTTTTCTATTGTGTGGCTGATCAGTTAATCGACTCATCCTTTCATCACTTCGAGATGGGAAGGGCAGAGAAGAAGGGAGGAAGTTACTGAAGGAAAGAGGAAAGGAAAGAGGAAACTAAGCAACATGGGAGAGGCAGAGGGCAACATTATTGGATGGTTAGATAGATGAGGAGAGAGGAAAGAAAAGAGGAGAAGGAGAGAGAGGACCTAAGGGAGGACAGAGTGGGAGGTGGATGTGTATCTCTGTATATCTGTGTGTGTGTGTGTGTGTGTGCGTGCGTGCGTGCGTGCGTGCGTGCGTGCGTGCGTGCGTGCGTGCGTGCGTG
>JBAJHX010000115.1:4447750-4470927 GCA_037176925.1 Amniataba percoides
GTGCGTGCGTGCGTGCGTGCGTGCGTGCGTGCGTGCGTGCGTGCGTGCGTGCGTGTGCGTGCGTGCGTGCGTGTGCGTGTGTGTTTGGCTGTGGGGTTGGGGTGGGTGTATGTGACACATACCATCAGACAGGATCAGGCAAAAGCAAATGAAGTACATGGCATCTCTCCCTGCATCCTGCATTATGCTAATGAGCACTCTAATGCTGCTGCGGCTCCTCACTGAGTTCATGTAGTGAATATGTGAAAGTGGCACGGCGGCGCACACACACACACATACACCAAGCAACAAGGCCTTGGTTTGTGAGTACCTGCACGTGTATACAGGCAGAGTCCATGCACATGCAGGCCTAAGCAGACATCTTATATAATCATGCGTGCACACCTTTCACATGGTTGCACAGAGTTTGGTCAAAAGAAACAACCTCCTCCACCCCCACAGCCTCCTTCTAGGTCAGCGTCTTTTTATTTTTCTTCAGAAATGTCTGCACTTCTGATTATCAGATACGTAGTCCATTACTCATGTCGGTTAATAGAAAAGTCACTGGCGGTGACATCATCCACCTCCTCCTCTTTGCCTTCCCCTCCCTCCTCCTCCTCTTTACCATTTTGTTGTTGGTCACATGACATTGTGTCACTCTCTGAGTCAGGGTGTGCAGTCCTGAGCCAGATTTGTTGCTGGTCAGAAGCAAAAAAAAAGAGAGAGAGAGATTTGATCTTTGTTAAAAGGTTTGTTTCAGTGCAGCTTTTGTTTGGCCCACATACTGTGATGCCTGACTTTAACAGCAGGAAATAGAGCAGCTCTAAAAGTAAAAAAAAAACACATCATGTATTTATACTGTAAAATATGATTAATCTACAATTGTACCCACTTTCAGTCAATTCAACCTTGTCTCCTGTAGTTTTCTTGAATAAGTTTTCAATGATTTCTTTCATTTTCCAGTGTGATCTTCCACAGCTGGAGAGGGCAATAGTAATGGAAATAGCAGAGTACGTTTGGAGAGTGAAAAGAATACAACGCTCTGGTTTGCTGTTCCTGCCTTTTATATTATGAAAAACAGATCTGCAAAGCTGCAAACTGCAGCTGTGGGCTGATGAAGATACTGTCGGCACAGAATTTAAGATCTTGCTAAACTCTTGCATCTATAGAGACACTTTTACTCTTCTGAAGGGATGAAACCAAAAAGTTATTTTCCTAGTACATACAGTGGTTGGATATTTTTATTCATTTTTGAAATAGAAATAGAAAAACAACAAATTAGGTTTAGAGCTGTTAAGTACATTACCTATATTACTCCTTGGCTTTACAGCTTTGTGGCATCATTTCTGAATGTTTGTGGGTGGGAAGCCAGTGAGGGATCTCATCCTTAATGCCGCACGACAACTCTTCCCGGTTGGTCCCGTCACATCTCCAGAGGATGGTGAGACAGCATGACCCCGTGCAACCCGTTACGTCCCGGTAAAAGCTCCTCACTGTTGCGTGAAAAGAAGCAGCTGGTGGGACTGATACACACGGCTCGACTCGACCTCCTCGGGCCAAAAAGGGGAGTGACGAGGGTGGTGGGGAGGTGAATTGGCCAATTGAAATATTGGAGGGAAAAAAAAGGTTGGGTGAAAAAACTCCAAAGAAAAGTCAAACGAGGTTGTTTTAGGCTTGATTTTCCGTTGAAAGATTCATTTTTCATTTTTGGATAGACTTGCTTAGCCTTGAACAGGATCCATAAAGTGGGTGAGTCAGATACCAATAAAAGATGAAATGCTGGTGCACAGTTTGCATCGTAAACCGTGGCATTAAGTGAGTGAGGACAATCACGGGAAAGTCACTTCACTGTGACTGACAACGTACCTGATATCAAGTGCACACCCAGACTTATCGTTTTTACGTAGATTCTCACCGCACATTTGATCCAGATTTGATGAAGGTGCCGCTGAATGTTAAAGTATTCAGCTTCCTGTTGCTGGTTTTCGTTGAGGACACAGATGAGCGGGCTGGTGTCCATGTGGCCGTGGTGGTTTGCTCGGACCTCGGTCATGTGGGCAGCGGCGTTTGTTCAGCTGTCGGAGGGAAGCTCCCTGTGAATGTTCATTCATATCCCGATGGTCATATTAACAATTTATGCCAGAGCAGTTCTTTCCTTTTCTTTCTCAGACAGAAAAAGGTAGACATGAATATTGACGATAGGAAATGCATTGTTCACTAGAGAGAGAGAGGAAAAGAGAGAGAGAGAGAGAGAGAGGGGGCATTACCAGGCTTTTTTGAATGAATGAGCGGAGTCGTCCTGCTGAAACGTGTGTGGATGTGCAGCGTTGTGTGGATGGAGCCAGCTGAACCTGCATCACAGTGAGGAGTGGAGAGAGCTGAGGCCAGGCCCGGTCAATCACTGGGCCTTACAGAAGTGACAGCCAAAATATGGACGCTTTGGACAGCTCATCAAACAGAACCAAGGATACACTTAAAAGTTCACCTGAATAGCTAAATGACCTAAAATAGTAGCAATTAACTCACATAAATAGTGGTGCTAAAGACTTCACTGCTTCTCAGTTTCATGAGAAAAAGCTTGCCTGGTGGCTAACAAGATTGCAACATTAAAGGACTGTCTTCAAGTGTAAAAAGTACACTGTTTTAATATAGATTTTGCCCCAAGAAGCTAGATAATGCAGTTTAATTCAGTGTAGTTAATATGCAACAATGCAATGACATTATACTGTAAAAATATGTATAAATACACACAGTGCAGAGTTACTCCATCTACCGTTTCAAAATAAACCATAAAAATGACTTGACTGCAAATAACTATCCAGTAGAAATAAAGATAATCCATTTAACCATTGTAGAAAGCTCTCAGTTTGATCCTTTTCACATAAAATGCATACAGGAAGACAACACAGGTACCATATATATCTAAACATAGCTGTGGAAAATTCCTCCAATTAAACATTTATGCCTACTGCTGTTATATAAGTGGTTTATCATTTCAGTCAGCCTTGAAGATGGAAGTGCTCTGCAGGAAGATGTATCTGTGTAGTTCATGTCTTGATATCTATAAATCTGCATGAATCATTTTTTACTTACAACTGGGATCCCAGTAGGAGGGTTTTGTTTAAAGGGGCTCATTGATCTTAAGTTGTAGTAATAATAATGAGAGGTGCTGCTGGTGATCTGATTGGCGAGTTGTTTGGTAGGTGCTGTTTGCTGATAGTGTTTAATGTGACTGTGTATCTCAGTATGTAGTGCGTCATAACAGTGCTGCCATTGTCTGGGTTTGATTCCCAGCGAGGACGGAGTCGTCACCGTCTGCCTGTGAGTTAAGCACTTTGAATTTGTCCGCTGAGTAGCCTAAACATGTTTGTTGGGTGTCTGTAGAGCTGCTGTGTCCACGAGGGGAACAGCGTTGAAGGACAAACTCGCAGCCCCGATCAGACGACGCTCATTTAAAACATGTCATCCAGCTCTCCGCCGCGGGCCACGTTTTTACCCGCCGTGTTCCCATGTCATTTCGCTCCCTCCTCGTCACATGTCATCCCTGTTTGTGTAGATTTACATCAGTCCGTGTCTGGCGGCCTTCCCGTGCGGGGGCAGACAGATAACTCTTATAGTAACTAACTAATGATGCCTGGCTGTGGATTTGGCTCAAATTGAATGAATGAGGGTCTGTGCGCGAGGAGTGGAAAATCCAAGCGGCCGTGGCATGCCAGACGGATACATCAGGCAGGCGGTCTGTGTACCTCCCTGCAGATTGGAAGAGGAGGAGGAGGTTTGGATGTGTGAACAGCTGGTGACTGGGTAAAGACTGGTTTGGGATGATGGGGAGGAAAAAGTGATCCGACGAAGAGATGAGAGGTCAGAAACACCAGGTAGTAGCCGGGAGGTCGGTCCTGATGAGAGGCTAAAACCTCATCAGCCTGCTCTCTCGCGGACATTAACAGTCTTACGTCTTTTCTTTTAAACGGTCCTCTAGCAGCATAGCGATTAGCACCGTCACCTCGCTGCAAAAAGGACCCCGGGTACAGCTGAAAAGTCTGTTTTGATTGGATTTCTAACCGCGATAATAGACCTGGAAGTATCCACATGATAGTCATGAGGGCAGAACAGCTGGTCGTATTCTTAAAAGGTGCATCTGCGCTTCCTCACCCGCAGCCTCTCCTCCACTTGCACCTTTCAGACTATATTTTAATACTAGTTACTCGTAAAAACACAAAGGCTACTCCAGCCCTGGTTTAATTCCCTGGCCTGCCTTCTTTCTGTGCAGTCTGAGCCTCTTCAAGGCTAACAGATTTCATTACAGATTCTGAAGACAGGCATGCAGGTCAGGACAGGTTGGGACTCTTAAATGCAAACGCCCGCCTGTGCTCGTCCTCTCCAAGATTCCCACCTCTGTTTAAGACTAAGCTGGCAAGTCCAATTAATAAGCTACACTCATTACCAAAGAGCATTTTAGTTTTTTCATACGTACCGGTGGCTGATGATTTTTTTATAACCATGATCAGTTAGTACAGTAGTTTAAGTTGCCTCTAGCATGCATTAACCATGATGCAACTGCAACATTTCAGTATAGTAGGAATGATTAATTAATGAGACTACATTGTGCATCCACCTTGGCAGCTCTGTGAGCGTGTACTTAGGCACTGTTGTGTTTTGAGCTAAATGCCAACATCAGCAAGCAAACATGCTCTCTATAACGATGCTTATTTTTAGCAGGTTACACACAATGTTAATACATCTCAGTTTAGAGTGTTTGCACACTGACATTAGGAAACAAAGTGCACCATGAACAACAAAGCACTGGACGAAATATGACGTGATAAAAGAAGAGTTGAGGGGTCATCAGTTATTATATTTCATCCAAAGGACTGAAATTAAATTTCATGGCAATCCATCAAATAGTATCTGTGGCCATTAGTCATTAGGATTCATCGTCTTTGGACCACAGAAGTGTCATGTTTTCAATAGTTTTTGAGATATTTCTGTTGTGAAAAGGTGGTGCCATCCTTGGAGTGTGCCTAAAAACACTTTCATTGTAAATTAGATTACTTTACTTTAAATGTAATCCACAGTTTTGCAGAATCACTCTTTAAATATGATGTTTCTTTGTTGTATGAGTATACAGGAAACTGCGTCTTAACATTCAGAATAGAAAATACAATGTGTGTGAAGGGTCTCATTCACAGTAGTTTTGAATTGCCTTTATTTTTCTTACAAAAAAAAAAAGTCTGGCCCGTTTTAATCTCGTGACTTTGACCGCTGCAGTGGACGTACTGTCAGTCAGGAATAAACCCAAATCCACACCTTTATCTCCGACTCTTGTCGTTGTTCCAGTGGCTCTGACGCTGACCCGTTTGTGATGGAGGTTAATCCCTCAAGCATGCACACTGAATGAACCGTCTCCTGAGTGGCAGGTTTCTCCGTGGGGGGGCTTCAGCAGCTGGAGGAGGCAGACTCCCCTCCTCTTCTCCTCCCAGCTACTTCCTTCCTCCTTTCCTTCCTCGCAGCCCCCCCCAGCCCTCCCTGCTCCGCCGGCACACCTGGGGGGGCTGTGAACAGGTGTTATTCCCCTGTCAGGGGGCCGCACTTGAAGGAGATGGCGGGAATGAAGTTGGCATGTAGATGACTGGGAAATCAGGTCAGCGTCCCAAACTCACACACACACAAACACAGCTACGGTCTGCCAAGAGTGTCTAAAAATAACGATGTCACCGATGGGGGGTGGACAGGAAAATAAAGTAAATGAAAGCAGAAGCGTTTGCTGAAGTAGAGGATGTGATGAGCGCAATGGTGGCCTGGAGAGAAACAGATATGGAGGAAGGTGGGAGATAAAATAAAATGAGAGAGCGGAGGAGGAAAAGGAGGAGGAGGAGGAAGTGGGGGGGAAATGAGACTGGGGATGAAAAAGAGAAGCTAGCTGGACAGGGCAAACCATATCCCCCCATGATTGTCCCTGCCACACCTTGTTAAGACATCTTGCTGTGCCCCCCCACCCCCCCCACATCTCCTCTTTCCCCGGGCGCTGACACACTGTGTTCCTGACAAACACAGTAGGGGGGACACAGGGAGAAGCAGAGGAGCGAAGGAACAGCGGTTGCAGGAGGCAGCGGCGTATTGTTCAGGCCGAATTACACGGTCACGCAGGGTGGGCAAAGAAGAAACTCGACGAACAAGAGAGGAAGGGAGAAGACGCATACTGTAAAGAGGGATTAGCTCAAACAGTAGGGGAGGGGGGTGAATATGGAGAGGAGTCAGACCTGGGTCAGACAGTATTTGCAAAAACTTCTCAGTGTTTGCTTTAACTTGCCCAATGGGTGGGAGGTTGCTGGAGCACCGCGAGAATAAATGTATACAGAAAAAAAGCAGCCCCCAGTGCTGTAACTGAAACAATAAGAGGCAGATTGCACTTTTCAACCTCAGGAGTTTTTCTAGGAACACAGGAGACCTTTTAGGAACTCAGGAATTGTACATTTTGCTTGAGAAAACAAGGCCTAAATTCAGTCATTGCCCTTCAGAAAGTCCTTCCTCAGATGTTTTACTTCCTGATGGCACAGGAAGTTTGCCACCATCATCAACTTATTCTTTCAAACCAGGCTTAGATAGACAAAAATGTTGGAGTTACAGAAAGAGAGCAAGCAAAATAAAGCATAACTTTATTTGCAGATCAGATGGTGAGAAGGGTGATAAAACAAAGGTTTGTCACCCAGTTTGAACTTCTCTTCACTTCTCCTTTCTATTTCTGTTTCTAGAGGCCTCTTTTACACCCACTCAGACATCACAGCTGCACAACAGTAAGTTACAAAAAAAACAAGATCATTGAGCATTTTTTATCTTTTGTTGAAAAAAATGGTAAACTGGTATTTGGCCTCATCTTCACAGTTTGTCCAGATGCAAAAGGACTTTTCATGTCTGTGTTCAGATGGAGAGAGAGGGAGAAAAAAAGGGAGATGGGAGGGATAGAGAGATGAAGAAGAGTTTTTTTTGAAGGAGTAACAGAGGCAAATGAACGGGGAAGATCAGGCAGGCGTTTTAATTGAATAGGCATGTACAGCTGTAGAGCTCGTCCTCCAGAGGTTTTCAACAAATGTCACGGTGAAGTGAGGAGAATGATGGAGGACAGGATCGATCGCTTCGGTTCCCACTGATCCTTCCTCCTCCTCCATCTCTCCCACCGTCCTCTCCCTGAACCAGAGGACTTAAATGCTCTTCGACTGTGAGACCAGCGGCCCCTCGGACTGACTGACTGACTGACTGCCTGCCTGACTGACTGACTGCCTGCCTGCCTGCCTGCCTGCCTGCCTGACTGACTGCCTGCCTGCCTGACTGACTGACTGACTGACTGAGTAGCCGGCTGATCTCCGTCTCCCCTCTTTCCTCAGGCAGGGAGAGCAGCAGTAGACCTCTTCATCACCCCTCACTTCCTCCACTGCGAGTCCCAGCCCCTTGCATGTTTCTTCTACATGGCTGACTGTTTTAGATATCCCGCTGCACACCACCAGGCCTTTTAGAGCACTTTCCATTTAACAGCAAAAAAAAAAAAGGAGGAGGTTGTTGAAAGGCTTCGGTGCTCAGGAATTAGCGGCGGATCTGCAGTGAGGAGTGATGACGCAGATTGAACTGGAACACGGTGCCACTTCGTGCTAGATATCCAGGAATCCCACAGAGCTGTAGGTCAATGTACACAGAAATGTTCCTCTTACATACTGTACATTTAGCTGGTGCACGTCAGTGCGTACAGTTTATTAAATCTTCTTTCTGTGCATGGTAAGTTCATTGCTAAGATAAGGAAATTCTTTGTTGTACAGTGAGAGTAACTCCAGCGAGCACTGTAGGTCAAAGTTGATGAGGATGTTAGCATGTAAACCGTGATGGATGTTTATATAAGCAGATAAAATGTCATTTAATAGCATCGTTTTAGAGCGAGCACTGACCGATCTAAGATACATATAGAGGATGTCCAAACCATGCCGAAAGCTTATCATGCTTAATTTAGATTTTTGATTGAGAGAGAGACAGCAAAATCTAATCTGGCTGAGACGTTCCCACACATCCCACTTGTACGCTTTATTTTAGGGGAGAACTTTGAATATGACTCCATATTTCATGACCAATAACATGAAACCAGGATTTAGATGCAATGTGAGTATTTGTGAATAATTTTATGGGTAGGTAAGAGGACAATTAGGAGTTAGTTACCACAAACTAGTTTGCTTCTTGGCTCTCTGTCTGTATCGTACCTGATTATCTTTCCATTTGTGGTGCCCCGTCACCAGTAACCACTAAGAATTAGGTTAGATTTAGAGTTATTCTTTAAAGCGCCTTACATTTTGTTTAGCAGGAATAACCAATTAACTACAAATAGCATTGCCACTGACTTTGGAAATTGGCTTGAGAACCCTGCAGACTTTTCATATAACACTGCTTTAACACATCTCCTGCCATTTTTATGATAGAAATATAACAGTAAATAACACATTTAATGATTCATTTTCACCTCCTGTCTAGAAAAATTAAATACAGCCACATTACAATTAAACAAAATGCTAAATATTACTATGTGGGGGTATATTTTCTTCATTTTCAGATGACAGTTCAGACATGTGTTTCCTCACAGATGAAAATATGCTCCTGTGATTTGTTTTGTCCGGGATCTGGATCTCGGCGGTGAACTAAAATGTGACTGATCTGACATGGCATTATGATAAGCGCGTGACGCCGGTTCATGATATCGGTGGCTTATCAGCTCACGCGGCTCATTATTTTAATCACCCCGGTTTCCGGTAACGTCGTTGTCTGTCAACCGTGTGCACCTGCTGTTAATGATCAGCTACGAGGCCCTCGTCTTTCCTAAAGAGGTAAAATACGACAAATCCTCCCCTGGGTCTGCGCTTAGAGGACAGATTGCATGAATCCAGCGTCCGGGCCGATCTCCTGCGCTGTTAGCTAATGGTAATGAGGTTTCGGGAGGACGGATGATGACAACACGCTCCATGGGACAGAATTAGCACTGAGCATTTCAACTTTCCCTGTGAGGCAGTGGTCCTTTTATCCCGTCATTATTGGCAGAGACAATGGTGTGGTTAATCTTTTTAAGGCAATACAGCGGAGGGCCAGGATGGAGGGAGGAGCCGTCCAATAATCTCATCAGAGACCAGAGGACATAGACTGCGATGGAGGAGCGTTTCCTCCCTTACACGTTGAATCATCCTCCTCTCCTGGCTCGTGTCATCGCTCTGCTCTCGTGTTACTCCTCAAACCTCCCCCGTCCGCCGTCCCTATACAGCGGGTACGTGATCAAGCTGGGAATACGCCGTACAGCCATGCTTCCTCTGCGTGTGTGCAGGCATCCGTCACTGCATAAAGGTGTAACGTGTCAGGGGAGCTGTCAGATGTACAGTGTACATGTGAGGTGAAAGCGTGAGGGGGATTGAAAGATGTGTCAGGGTACAAACTGTATGCTGTGAAGCCGTGAAGTGAAGTGACGGGAATAACCGGGAAGTATAATCATAATTATTCCAGAATTCATTCATTTACTTATTTATCTGCAAATCCTTCACATTTGTACATACCATGACATGATATATATTACCACCTTGTTTAAATACTGTGCCTACTGATGAACATGAAGGTAGTGGCTGACTTGTTAGTGTTAAGGGTTTCTAAAACAGCATGTTGACGGTACTGATTAAAGATTGGATTATAACTTGTGGTAATATATTACAAAAATAACATGGCAAAAGAATATGATAATAACACTTAATTTCTTGACTTTGCACTTTCTTCACTGTTACCTGAGGGTTTGTGTTATCATCCATAACCGGAGACTCTCAAAAGACGACTGTGACCTGCAAGGCAAAGGTAACGAGACAATGGGAAACAGCATTTTTATGATATGGTTAATTTGGGGTAATGTTTCCAAACTGAGGCACAAGATAATAATTTCTGTTTAAAGGAACCGTCACCCATGAAAACACAAAGTTATGATGAAGAGTTTGAGAGCTAGAACTAAACCACCTCTCTCGTGCATCCTCGCTCGGGGACAAACAGTCTTTGCAGCTTTTTCTCTGTCAGCTTCTAACATGATTTCTTTCCTTCCCGCTGGAACAAGATTTTATATATATATATATGATGTAGAGAAAGACTGAATCAGAGAGGGTTAACCTTGTTGTTAACACCTTGTTCCTTCACCCCAGCCTGCTGACTGAAACAGTCAATCTTGCACCTGCTTGCAGCACAGGAGCAAACAGCAGGGGTGAAAATTTAATGTAAATCATGAAGCAGGGCGTTCTCAACCTTTGTTTGTGGCGAGCATCCCCGCGTTGAGGCCAGAAATTTTCTTTGACCCCAATAACTGTAGAGGAAAATGTTTAGGTTGAGCCGTGAAAAAACTACATACATGAGTTTTAATCCTCCAGAGGACGGAGATGACTCTCATAAGGCAGTCAATGGAAATTCATTGGCAAGCTGTGTGACATTTATAGTGGGTCTGTGCAGCCCAAAGGCCATTGGAAGACGCTCCACAGTCATTTCTGTATAATTAGGAATTTATCAAGGGACCCATTTTAACATCAGAAGACACTGCATTGGTTGCCAGCCCTGAGGTTGGGAAACTGTGATGTACTGTAGAGAATTGCAGTGTAAAACTTAGCTATAGGCGTGATATGTATGTGCACTGTGGAGCATTGTGTGCGCAAGACCCCGGGCTCTGAATAGTGATCGTAATTTCATGGTGTGTTTTCAAGTGTTTGTGTCAGTGTGCGTTTATGTGTGTGGCTGTATTATGTGTGTGTAAATGCGCCGCCATTAAATGTCAGTGAAGTCGAGGTCTCTGGCTGGCACACGCTCACACACGCTCACACACACACACACAGTCTCACAGCCAGCCCCCTCCAGAGAAAATCCGTGTCCCTGACTATTTTTAGACCTATGTGCCTCTTCCTTATGCCATCCACTTCTCAATCAGCGATGTCTTTCTGTCTCTGCAGCAAATCAAATACACTGTCACACACTTTCTGTAATTCTGTAATAGCCCCCTGTGACATACTACATCTTCAAACATTGGCTCTCAACCTTTTTCTTTTGCTTGTGACCATTCAAAACTAATCTCTCCGCCTCAGTCACTCATCAAAGGTTGTGTTTGTCTTTGAGTTGAAGGCAGTTTGATTGATAAGTGATTGTTTTATGCAAATAATTTCGAGGCCTGCAGAGAAAAAAAAGACTACAGAAATGAAACATCAAAAGTTTTTTGTAGTAGAATTTCTGTTGATTTCACTTCATAAATAAATTCATAAATGATATTGTGACCATTCATTTGCATTCATGTTCATCCCTGAACCTCTCCTGCAAGCAGGGAACCACTGCTCTAATCATCTTTGGAGGTAAAACTGAAAGTGAAATCAGGTACCTAATGTGACTCCGACATGAATATATCACAAGCACTCAGGCAGCACGATAAGTACAGGCTCAAATATCCTCCCCCTAAAAAATGTCCTCGCTTCTCAAAATGTCCTCATGCTCAAGGTCTAAAACTCGATCGGTCCTCGCAAAGATAGAAACATAAGAGCACACATGCAAACGTAACGCGCACCGACCCCTCCCCCACATCTGCTCCCTCCACTGTTACTGTAAAAGGGGTGACCGAATGCACAAAAAGACATAATGCACAAGAACATTTGCACCATCTCGCACATACTCACACTCATGAATGTGCTTTCTGTTGCTTGATTAGAGATTCACTGAGGCGTGACACTATGGTAGCTTTTTTTTTTGGAGGCGGTTGTTTTTTTTTTCTTTCCCCTCCTCCGTTTCTGTTTGCAAATGCAGAAATAATAGAGGCATGTGTTGCAACGCCAATGTGCGCAGCAGATCAGAAGAAGGGCTGCCTAATGCGTGAAACATGTGCTGTGGGTTGGTCAGCTGCCCGTGTCCTGAGGAGAGCGAGAAAGCCGCGCAGCGTTCAGCGTTACAGACAGCGATAAGCTCCAGTTCGGACAGGATGAGCGCTGAACATTTACAACGACAGGGTGGCCTACTAATTACAGAGAAGTATTTCAACTTGATTAAGCAGGGGTGGGGCACGATGAAGTTCATCTGAGCATCTCCATGAAACAGACACGCACACACTTGAGTTGCACTCACTATGGCTTCAGACTTGAGATTTTACATTTTGGACTCTTTATTTCATCATTTTTTATTTTTTTGGTGCATTATCCTTAAGTAAATGTCTGATGAGTTCAACGTCATTTCCTCTCTTATCATCATGCATAACCTTAAACATCTGGTGCACGCGGCCACAGATGACCACAGCGAGCACATCTGCAGCCCCTGTCGTAACTTTTGACGATAAAACAAGAGAATTGCTTAAAGCAGCATCTGCAGTATCAAAGTAAAGGAACACATCAAACTGCCACAGGCAGGTTAAAAGTCTATTCTGAGTGATAATTAGCTTTAAAAGTATTTTACAGGTTCAAGTTCCTTGAAGAAAAACTTGACTCTCCTTGAGCAAGTCACTGATTTCTAGCCTTCAGGTCTTATGGCCTCCCTGGAGAGGAGATGAAAACAGTACTGCACAGGCATCAATAATGGATCATATTTACCCATCTGGACAGTGTCATGGCCTTTATGTTTGCTTTGTAAATTATAAATTGTGCAGTGGAGGTCAAGTATCTTGGTACAGTAATGTTTTATAGACAGTTATGGTCAATTTCAGTGAAAAATTGGGGCCATGATGACGAACGAGAAGACATGTTACCTTTATATCTGTTGACAGCACAACAGTGTGGAGAAATGATTCTCTATCATGTGGAAACGAGGCTCAACGGCCTCCAGATTTACTTCTCAACCGAACGCCACAGCACCTTCAACCAGAAAAAAAAGTCATTAATTAGTGAAATCAGCCACCGTACCATTCACTCAGTGCAACTTCCTCAGCCATGCTGTTACATGCTGTAGAGCTTTTCTGAATGAATTAAGTCCATGAAACTAGCTGATAGAGCTACAGGGCTAATGAATAGTGAGAATATGTTAAAGTTATTACTACTCAGATAGAGCTTGTAAGACAGTGTGACCTATTCTGTATATGCGGTATATGTGATTTAGAAATCAAGCAGAGATTTCTAGACTTGAGACCTGGAGCCAGACATAAAGTTTAATGACTCTTCTTTTAGAAATGAAGAAGAAGACGAAAGAAAGTTTTGAAGAAATAATGTTTGAAAGGAGATAACTATACTGCAACACTGCGAATGCCTTAAAGTCTGTTCAAAATGTGAGCCGTTATCATGTCTCGTTACTTTCTGTGAAGACCATCTTCTGGCTATGAAAACTTCCAATGAGGTCAGACAACATAAATTAATACTTAATCCATCCTTTACTTTGTTTTCTCATCTTTAACAGGTGAGTCAAAACCTTTGAAGAACAGTTGAGCTTGAAGGTTCATGTTTTTATCATTGATATGAAAAGTGAAGAAGTGCATATGAATAAATACACACTTAATTATTAATAAATAAATAATAATAATAAATAAACACGCTACACATTTTCAGAGGGATTTACTGAATTCAAATTCCATCATAAAACCTAAAGAATGACTTATCTAAGATTTTAGTGATGCATGAATATGTCTAGAAAACATCTGTAGCACCGTCCAATCACAGCCAATCAATTGTCACATCAACATAAAGTCACTTAAGGATCACTAGCTGGTAGCATTCATTTAGTTTGAAATATCCAGTTACATTTAGTCATTTGTAGTACATTGTATAATACTATGAAATCTTTCAGATATTGATGTCAACCATACTCTAGAACACCTCTTTCATCTTAAATTATTATTTTTTAGGTGATATTTGAGCAAGGATGTAAATATTTACTCACAACAAATCTCAAAAGTAGGAGAAAGTTTGTGTGGAGGTCCATATTTGGTAATAAACACATTAAATACAACTTGTTTCGAACATTTATTTATTGTTTGAACACTGCTTGTAAAGGCCAAATAGAGTAAAAGGAAGTGTGTCTAGGAAATCAACCCTACAACTTGAAAAAAAAAAAAAAAGGAAAAAGAAGGACGTACAAAGCTCTTGGTTACGTTAACAGGACCTGCAGTTCACGCAGGGCTCCACACCTGCAGCCAGCTCCAACAGTTCGCCTCCTTTCTGCACACGACAAGACAGGTTACGCCGCATTATTTCAGCGAGCTACATTCCTCAGATTTACCGCTCCCTGATGTGAAGGGGAGCCCGTCGCTCTCCCGAGTCATTCATATATGATGGTGTTTGTCATTTGGCTGCAGGCGGTTTGACTTGGCCAGCTCCATCTCTCTAAGCCGTCACAGACCCACGCCCGACACCCAGAATATCCCTCGTGCATTTCTTCCCTCAGCCCAGCCATCTCCTTCGCCCCCACCGCGCCGCTGCTACGAGCTTTCATTCTGGAGGCCTGACTGCATTACCTCCCTCTCTTCCTCCTCTCCCTCCCTTGTCGCCCCCTATCAGACACTTCATCTCTGAGTGTTTTATTGCATTGTGTCCTTGTAGAGGAGGACCTTTGGGCTCGCTCCAGACATCCAAAAAAATATAGCTCACTTTTTCTTTTTTTTTTTCCCGCCCTCTCGCTCGCCTTGCTCTTGGCTCAGAAAATATGGAGCATGGCTGTCTGTTTTTCCAATTGCTCCCGCGTCCTTTGCCTTACCTTTGAGTGTCCTCTCCCTTTTTTTTTTTCATCCTCTCCTTTTGTCTTTTTCTCCTTCAGTGCTGGCAGTCAGTGTGTTTTTATGGAGACGGTGTTGCAAGGGTGCATGACAAGTGAAGCTCCGCTCCTCCCTCCTCCTCCCCTCCACAGCCAGGCCTCTCTGTTTAGATCAGTGACAGTCTCCCTCCTCTCCAGAAAGTACATTTTATTCTCAGCCATGTCCTCCACATCTTTAGTATTCCTGGTGTCTCGGGAGCTCTCTGTTTCTCTGCTCTCCTCCCAAAAAAATCTCTGGTCTGTTCCTTTCAATTATATTGGAAAATAATTGTTGTATGATTCAAGGGGCTTCGTTTCAGATGGGAGGTGTCTGCTACGAAGCATGAGGTGACTTTCAAGACTTGAGCCATGAATATCACACAAAAGTAAACCAGGGCTTGCAATTCATCATTATTTCAATAATGGGTTATTTCTCATGATTGTTTCTTTGATCAAATGGTAAATCAAAAGTAAAGATTATGATTCACATACAATTAAAACCAACAGAAAGAAAACATGCAGATTATCAAGTTTCTGTAAATTTTCCCATCATCCCTTGAACTTTCAGAATTATCTAATTTATTCAAATGTTTGATCTATTAAAGGGCATAGAATAAGCGTGTTTATCACAGTCCAAAGTCATCTTCAGAGTGTTTGTTTTTGTCCAAAACACAAAAAGATTCAATTTACATTCATATAAAGAGGCAGCAAAATCATCATATTTAAAAGCTAAAATGAATTAAATTTATTTTTAAGTGACTTTGAATCTGTTGATAGATTGTCTGTCAGTCAAGTAATCAATTAATAACTAATCTTTACACCACAGCATAAAAACAGGAAGTGGACTGAGCGCTGTAATCACTATTAAACATGTTTTACTCTGATCCCAGTGTGGACGCAGACTCGTGACAGCTCTCTGCAGGGCTAACAGGGCTTTATCCTCAGCATCCCTTTGTTGCTCACTGCGATCCATCTTTGGGGTGAAAAGGGGGTGTATCTGTTGTACTGAGAGGGAGTTACAGTTGCAGCACAAAGGCAGCATGTGTACAGCCTTTCTCTGGCATTATTGGCGTGTTTTGGACAATGGCTTTAAGGGGCCGGAGCAGCAGTGTGTAATCTGACAGGACACAGGAAGCGAGCTGCCGATCTCCTGGTGGTCCCTTCCTCCACCTGCATCTGCTGCCGAGCTTTTTCCTGTGCGTTTGTCAGAGAAGCGTGCAGATGGGGTAATAAACTGTGTGTCAGCAGACAGAGGTAAACCTGTTAGGACACTTTACCCCCCCCAAGGGACAGTTTCATTGTGCTGTTTAGCTCGAATAGAAACGAACGTTGAAAAGGTTGAAGTTTTAACGGAAAGCGGTCGCGTGTCATGTGTCGCATTTGCTAGAAGAAGCCGGGCTGGTGGAAAGGGATTTTTGTATCCATGACAACAAGTGAGAGAGCGAGAGCAGCAAATGGGAGCGGGCCGGGCGCATTAGACATTCGAGGCCCAGACCTGAGAATGTGAGAGATCCACTGGGTGGGGTGGAGGAGGGGTGGAGGAGGGGTGGAGGCTCCGGGAGGTGTCTTGTCACCGAGGGCACATTCGATCGCGCTCCACCTCCCTTAAATCTAACACACACTGTAATCTGACCAGCTGCCCACTAGGTAAGCTAAATGAGAGATTTACTGTTCCCACGGAGCTGGTGGTGCAGGTTGGACAAGACCACACGAGGCCGCGTTGAAGAAGGCGAGAGGAGGCCGAGACGGGGGACAGCTGCAGTCCCGCCTTGGAATTCAGATAATGCAACTCCTCGTCCAGCTTCGTGACTACACATGATTCCTCTTAGCAGCGGTATTAATAAACCTGGCAGGGTTCGCACCACGCCGCGAGGCTTCACCTTTCCATCTGGTTTTGTGTGTTTATGTGAGTCGCTGCCCGTTGCTTATGTCTCTATCTGCCGCCGTCGTAACCCCCGATGAGACGTCCTCTAACTGATATTGTGAAGTCACATAATACATTATTGATCGGTCTGTTGCCGTGACCCCTCACCCTTCCTCCAGAGTCAACTACACCCCCGTGTCCCCTGAGCTCGTAGCAATTTAGGGGTCGATTGCTTGAACACGATGCGTTTTTTTTTGTTTTTGTTGTTGCTGTCGCTGTCAAAGCCATTGATGGTAAATGATGCACGAGGTGGACGTGACATCAAGCGCCAGTTTGTAACCGGTGATTTTGAAGCCAGTAGACTGTATTTATGGTCGCCTTTTTTTTTTTTAAGCCAAAAACCAGCAAAATGCAGCCAAGATCAGAGGCACCGCGGAGGGAGCGAATCCAGAGTGGAGCTCAGTGTGAGACTGCAGCTAATGATTATTTTCATCGTCGGTTAACGTGTCAGAAATGAGTCAAAAATGTCGCTCATAATTTCCCAAGCTGGCATGTTTAATTGACGTGTTTTTTATGTGACCGACCAGCCCGGCGTGACTTTCATGGCTCATGTGAAGCAATTCGACCCGCCTCGCTGTTGAAAGGTGCTATGCAAATAAACTATCACGTCTATATTTGTGGATCCTGAAGCTCACAAAATACGCATGAATGCAGGCATCAGGGTATCTTATATATAAGTGTAACACATCCTTTTTTTTAACTATGACTATTTTTTACCTGCAGATATTATGGAAAGTGAGAATATCCTAAATATTGGAGATTATGCAGGATTGTTTTGTTTTTGTCCTGCAATAGAAGAGGACCAACAGTTCAAAACCCAAAGATACTGACTGTTCAGTAACTGTAAAAATACAGAAAAACAGAAAATATTGAGATTTGAGAAGCTTGACACAGAATATGTGTAGCATTTTTTGTTGAATGATTAATTCATAATCATAATGTGCATAATGTTTCATCATTAGTTCAGTGGACAGGCAGTCACATTGTGTGTATTGATGTCTGATTTCTAAAAGTTGCGATTTAATTATGATGTCTTGTCTTTTAAATGCAGATTTGCAGACAGCCACATATTCATTTGATTAAAACATTTTAAAAAATCTTAACATGAATCAGTTCTATATTACAAATTTTTGTCCAAAAGTTACAAGAAATTTTTAGTGACTCCACTTTGTTGAAGTGAATTTCTTATAATTTAGTTAAATTAATCAAGTTAATGTCATGAATGAATCATCATTAACAGCAACTCTATGTCTGTCTTCCATTTTTTACTTCCAAATCACCACGAGTCCCATCTGTCGCCTGATCCGATTGGACAGGGGAAACAAAACAAGAGTGATTGTGAATCGATTCATATCTTTAAAGTCTTGGCTCATAAACGGCTCACAAATCAATCTCTCTCGAGATTAAAAAAAAAAAAAACACCTGTTTCTAAAATTGCTTCCAATGTGATCGCACTCTTCATGAGCTGCACAAGGACACTTCAGCAGGGAGGATGTTTGCCAGAACGGGGGCTTGAATTTGAGTCTTTTTGGATGAAAGATTGTCTCTTCCATTGCGAGGCCTCCATGTGACTGAACATAACAACGAATACTTACATCGGGTCTTGTACATTGCTATATTTGTGATTATAGTGCATACATTGCCCGCTCTCCTTTTCTGGGTTGAGCGTCCAAATTGGGATTCACTTTGGCAGACATGTATTATTCAAGCAGCATCTGGCACCGCTGCACTGACTCTCTCGCTTTTGCCTTAAACAACTGGCAATCACGGCTATCGCATCTGGTTCAGACTCGACCTGCAAGATCTGCAAGTGGCCGCGCGGAAAGTTTAGTGTGATTGCGTGACTCGTGTTTTTTTGTGTTTGGTTTATGTAATATTGATGTCCGACTTCAGCAGGTCGGCCGTCACTTTGATGGGGATTTTTACTTCCTCGTTCATAAAAGTTTTAGGTCTTTGTCAGTTGGTCAAGTGCGCTTTGATTTGTTTGCCTTCGCGAACAGAAATGAGGCAGACGTGTGGAGGGCGAGGGGAAGATGGGGCATACAGGCCTGGTGGATGTGGAATATTAAATCTGATGTGAGTTTGTCATCTGATTGGCAAGAAATCATTGACAAATGTGTTTACTGGCTTTTTTTCTGTGATTGCTGGGGAAAAGCAATAATCAGGACTATAATGAGCGAGGCACATAATCCCTGCGCTTGGTGACAGAAACCAGGCCTGCTTAATTAAGGCGCTGATTTCCCACGAGGCACTGGGGCCTTTTTTTTTCCCCTTGTCCTCTTCCCGTCTTCATTGGCTTGACTTTATTTGGGATTTTGAGTGGAGGCGTTGCCATGATCTGACGAGGCTGAAATGGCTGCAAAGCTCTTTTTTTTTTGATGATTCATGCTGTTTTTCCATGTCACGTTTTCTTTTCTACAGTTCCTTTCCTGGCCCCCCTCGTTCAGGCCTGTTTACCTACTTGCAAGATGCGGACGATGTTTTCCTATTTAAACTTTTTAGGAACAAAACTCCTCGTAATCTTGCCCCATCAAGGCCTCCACGCTCCAGTGAAGTGAAAGTAACGCGTGCTGTTTAAAAAGCATGCTTCAGTCCCCCACACGTGCTTCAGTGGTTAAATGCGTGGTCTTGCATGAGGGTGAAAAGCGACTGAAAAGCACTCAGTAGATTAAGGAAAGAGACGGAGGCAGAGGGAACTTTCAAGAGAATTTGGAAAGGTTGTGTTTAGTTCAAACCGGAAAGCCCAGGGCCGGGGTCGGTGGCAGCAGGTGTTTTCAACAGAGGACCAGGGAGAGAGAGGAAAGAAAGGTTGGATTTAATTGCGGCACTTTTAGATGCTGCTCCTGCTCTAGCCTGGAGTGCATAAGTCCTTTTAGTTTTTGTGAGAATCTTCAAAAAAAAAAAAAAAAAAGGCAAAGGCTTTGCAGAGTGAAAGCAATTTTAGCATCAGTCTGCACCAAGAGAGGAGACAAAAATTTTGAAGTGGAGATTGGATATCACACGTATCGCATATCACTCCCTCCGATGTGTTACTCCACCACAGTGGTTTCACACTTCTAGCAGTTACACAGTATTATTTAGTGTTTGTGGAACCAAAGCCAGAGAGGAGACCAAAAGCAGTAAATCTGCTGTCGAAGGAGAAGAAGAAGAAGAAGAAGCATTGGAAAAGAGGAGAGGAGGCGGGCAGCTAAAGCAAATTTCAGCCGCAGTGTGGTTTTTGGCTGCAGAACAGAGGGAGAAAGAGACACTCTGGATCTGCCTCTCCATCTCTCTCTCTCGCTCCCTGCACCACCTCCACTTTCATGTCTCACTTCCTTCACTGTTTTCGTTGCTTCTTCTCTCCCCTCCTCCTTCTGCCCTGGACTTTGGGAAGGCAGAGGCAGAGGCTGCGGCTGCAGGCAGGCCCAGTGCAGCGGAGGTGTGAAGCCTCTAATCGGCTGTCATTACCCAGTGGCACTTCCCACACTAATACTCAACTTAAGGGTGCTATGTCCAGCATGTTAGCATCAATAAATCATTATGACGTTGGTTCTGACACATTAGTGTAATTCAATTTAGGAAATGAGAATACAGTTAAGGGCATTGACGACTTCACTTCACTTACTTTTTACTCGCCTGCTGGTCAGATTTTTTTCTGTGGTCTCCTGGATTTCTTCACAGTGCAAAGGAAGATTTCTTTATGCCACAGAAGACTCTTTTTTCAACTTTATGTTTGCTTATTGTGCTGAATTTCACATTCAACACAATAATAACAATTCACCGATTCATATCATATTTTACCCCTCAAAACAAATATTCTCACAAGAGATGAGACCGGCAACAAGAAACAACAATGAATGGGATTTGCAGCTTTGTTTCTTAAGAGGTGCTGCACATGGCATCAATAAAGGAACAGTTGGACATTTAAGGAAATGCTCTTATTGACTTTAAGACTAAGAATCTGTGAGAAATGATCGAAACCACTCTCATGTCTCTGTTAAATACCAAGATGAGATCAGGAGATAATCTGAGTTGCATAGCTCAGCTTCTGTTTCCAGTCTTTATGCTGAGCAGGCTAACAACTCCTGGGCTTTACATAAGAAATAATAGCAACCTTTTCCCAGCATACTTTAATGCTACTTTTAAGTGATATAAACTTAGTGACCACTGTTCAGTGTCTCCCACACTGCTCTCTTTACCTTTTTTCCCATTTCGCCCCACCCATGAAAATGTTTGAAATCGAACCAGTATCACAGCAGCTCAGGTCAAACAAAAAGATAAATAAAAAAACATATCATGAAGCCGTAAACAAAAACAGTGGAGACGTGTGAGCATGCATGTATATACCTGTGAGTCAGTGTGTGTGTGTGAGCACACTATCCGCCACGCTCCGTCACACCCTCTGTGTCTTTTCTGTCAACACACCACAGTGAAACCATTCATATTACGGCACCGTGCTCTGCACCGGCAGCAGGACAGTCCCTGTAAACACTGCACTGTGATTTGTGTTTGTGTGAACAGCAGGTGTTTGATTGTATCCCCATCACTCCACACACACACACACATACACACACACACACACACCCTCCTGCTTCACTCACAGTGGCTTTTTGCAGCTTCCACCGTGGCTGATGCCAGATGTTGGGATAGATGGATGAATTATTGATGCTCGTCACAGACAAATGCAAATGTTGCTTAATGTTCCCCTCACACTGCTCCACGTGTGCGGCTGTGTCTGGTGAGTGTGTGTTTGAGTGATTATGTTCATGTTGTGTGTGAAGGTGTGTTAATTTGCGTGTGAACAGCGATGAGCACCATTATTGTCCAGTGTGAATCAGAAGAAGGGGTTAACATTTTAAGGTTTTAATGTACTTAACAAACAAAATTCATAACCACAGACACAGTCATAGTGAAGACAAAGTTATTTCATCGTTTTCCATCTTGCTCATCCTTTTTTCTCCCTGTTCCGGTAACTTATCTTAACTTAACTTATCTTTTCTTAATGAATGAGGTGCGAGTAACGGCCGTGTTTATGTCATGTGCACACAATCACTACACTGACAAAATGACTCAAAGCAACAGCTTGGAAGTGTTTGTGTATTCGCACTCATCAAATACCAGGAGTGCTGTCTTCTCTCGTCTTAACAGTATTTTCATTCTTAACACACATTCTCTTAAATCTACAGCAGCCTCGAACATAAGCAAATACAGCAGGTTGCATTTCTTTATTGAAATCTGTCACGATCTGTTAAAACTACAGACACACTGTCATGTCCACAGCTGCTCCTTTACTTCGCTGTATATCATGGCGGCTCATTACAGGAAGCTCCGTGTCAGTGCGAACACCGGAGTGTAAAATGTAGGTGACGAGTTAATTTATGAGCTCCAGAGAAATACCACACAAAGGTGCAGTGTGTTGGCAGACCGAGGAGCTGCTCAAATGTTTCCATGATGCTAACATGATTACTACATTATTGTTTTTTATTGACTCTCTGAAGTCCCATGTCAAATTACAAACATATAACCAAACTGTGGCACAGAATCAGGTCTAATTGAGCTTTAGTTTCATCATATCTTTGTGTCGATTTGCTTTGTGTGTCAACTGGTTTGTGCTAATTCAGTTGAAGGGTTATTAGGAAATGTGCACGGCAAAAGCGTAATATCAGCTGACACGATAAAGGCAGAGGTAGGCTCTGCTTTATTACTCAATCTTGCTATAATCAATAGTTTTATATTAACAGTGGACAAAATGACTGTGTATAATGAGAAAGGAATAACTCAGGGTGACAAACCCCAAGAAGATGATCAACAGACTGCAGTTCTCCTCAGCTCTGCGTCACTTTTTGGAATATTTCAGGCCATTATTTTGGTTTTACGGCCCACAATTTTACTGTAAAGGTTCAGACTATTTTCAGCAAAAACCTTTCAGAAACCCAACATTAATTTCCTGCTTAGCATCAAATAGCAGACAAAGACAGTGAAACACTTAGCGAAAGAGCTGCAAATCTCCCCTCAGTGTCGGTGGAGCTAAACGGAGAATGAACATCAGGCAAACATTTGCCAGGTGGACTTAAACTTGTTTCAGATGAACACTATCTGATGTATGTGCAGATCACATTAACTTAAGGTGATTATATGTCAGAGTTGTGTTTACTGTTTGCTGTTCTGCCTCTACAGTCACCAGAAATGTGAGAAAATGTAGTTTTAAGTTTTGTCCTTTGTCCTTTGTTACATATTCCCAAATTACTGTGCTCTGGAGCAAGATATCCCTTTAGTGTTAAAAAGTGTGCTCACTGCAGAGAAAGCTTAACAAATGGCGAGGTTAATAAAGCTCATTTTCTCCCCAGAGCCCTTTAGCAGATTAATCAGCCATGTAGTTAAGTGCATGGCTGTTCTTTGCATGTGTGCTATTGTAATCACGTGAGGTTACATACATGGTTTCTACATTCCTACATGTCAGGCAATAACACTGCCCCTTTCTACAGCCAAAGGCGGTGTGTGTGTGTGTGTGTGTGTGTGTGTGTGTGTGTTTGTGTGTGTGTGTGTGTGTGTGTGTGTGTGTGTGTGTGTG